>JACGCM010002430.1:0-37866 GCA_014058105.1 Kingdonia uniflora
ATCTTGTTGAGGTATTCAGTCTTCAGGTCATCCTGAATATGAGACAGAGGATAAACAAAACCTTGCTTTGTTAATGGGATCTTCATTGTTGTCAATGACGATGGTTTCTATAGACTGAGAAACTTTAAAAATAAGTGAGCGTCAATGTACCAAGTGAGGTAATTTACTCTAGTAAGCAGCAATGGTAGAAATTCAACATTCTTGAGTTTCACAGATATCTATTTATGCAAAATGTACATCGTAATTAGTGGCAATTCTTGATAAACATTTCAAATGTATTAAAGAAAGATCATAATACTTAGAATAATATAAAATAAATTATTCGTAATCATATTATAGTTGAACCATGTTCATATTCTAATACTCGTGAAATAATTTTCTAATAATTAAATCCCAATTTTGCCCTATAAAATGATGATCTTAATATTAGGAGTGCATTTTAATAGAATCTTAGCCAATATGGATTTAAAACTACCAAATGTGTGTTTCCTTATTCTGAGACTAGGGTGTTCTAAGCCCTAAATTCTATAAGGTCTATATATTCTAGCCAAATGCCCATTTGCTACGAAGATGAAGGGTATTAGATGTTTAGCTGACAAGTGGTCCCCCCCTGAAGTCTGTTGGGTTCACAAGATAGGTTGATTATGTCTGTTTTTGAACTAAATTCTAGGGTATATAGGTTGCTATCAGTCTATATACCTGTAAGTGTTATTATGTAACATATAATTGCACCTAGATACGAAAAATTGGTTCCTCGGACACCAATTTTTAGAAATAAGACTAAGTCAATTCCTAATTAAGCTCTATTTATTTGTCATTGACAATTGACTGTGATTTAGATATGACTCCTAGTCGTATTCTAAATTAGTCTTGGTTTCGTATTATCTGTGATTCATGATCATGATAATTAGTATTCTAGGGGCATACCATTAATACCATATTGACTATCGTATGATAAACTAGGTATTAATCTATTTTTTTAAATCCTATATAGTGAGTTAACTTTCTTTTATAAGGCACCTGTTCCTAAAAAAATTTAAAAATGGGTCCCCCACAGGGTTGGTCTAGTTAATATGATTTTTTTTAAAATGGACTCAATTTGACCAAGAAATGAGCTTTTTATAGCCGTTTCAGTATCTGAACCGTTTTGGACCAATCTGACTCAGTTTGGGTCAACCTGGACCAAGATGACCGGTCTGGACCGGTTTGACCCGGTCAACGGTCTACACACGTGTCCCACATGTACCCTCACACGTGTCACACGTGTCATGCACGTACACAGCTACACGTATCTGTCACACGTGCCTCGCACATGTCTGCCACGTGTCACTCCGGTGGCCGTCCGGTGACCGATCGATGATAGTTCGTTGAACGCCACGTGTCACCCCTGGTGACTTCCACGTGTACCCTCGGTGACTATCACGTGCTTGCCACGTGTTCTCCACACGTGTCACTGTTGACGTCTGCACTATTGACCCCACTGTCACGTCAGCATGCCACATGTCTTTGACACATGTCACTACTCATGTCAGCAATAGATAATGATGACGTCATCAACATATAAATAAAAATTATTATTATTTGTTGACGTCATCATGACCTAAAACCACCGTTTTTGGCCGTGAAGCTGCCTAGTTTCAACGTAAGTTTTCCGGCGATTGTGACATCTCCCTGAGACGTGTCATATACCGTTAGAAAGCTCTTGGGATAAACTTTCTAACCAAAGTAGTCTCGTCCCTATTCAATGTCAACATAGAAATAAATTTGGTTTGAAAACAACCCTTAATCAATGGTAAAAAATACCAAAATTACTATTTTTAATCCAAAAAAATAGGGAAAAATATTTCTAATCCATATTTGGAAAACATGAATTATAGATTAGAGTGAAATTCGATCTAAATTCAAAAATCTTTAAATACTTTTCTTGATAACGTGTTGAGGAATAATAAATATAAGACTACCAGTTCTATATTTGAGAGCAATAGAGAGAAGATAATTTTTTATTGATATCTGGAGAACTGTAAAACAATACGTAATACAAAAGAGATAACTCTATTGAATAGGTTACCAAACCAACTCAAACTCTCCCCATAAACCATAAAGACCTATGGGCTTGTTAGGAGTCCAATAGGACACCCAGCCCAGTTGGACTCTTTGCTTGGGCTGGACCCAACTCCCAACGCTTTCTACCTTCTTTTTTTTCCCCGTTTATGCATTTCATTGAATTGACACATAAACCTAAATGCAATTTGGTATAGTCCTGATCAATATACTGAGGTTTTGCCAATTGCAAAATTTTGTAATATTTCCCATAAAACATGGTATCAGCGTAAAGATTCCATTAATTTTTGAACTAGGACTTGTAGACTCGTCCTTACTAATAATGTACATTTTGCTCACAATCGGAAGAGAGTACTATGGTACCATCCGGAAAAATATACAACTTAGTCATATTGTTCATCTTAATGAGGCCATGTTACAAAAATATGTCAACGACCTTCAAAGCAAAGTGCAGGGCAACCTGCTAAGGCTGGAAAATGATGTTAAAGGAAGCGTCAGTTTATCTCAAGATAATGGAGATGTGATCCTCAAAGTTGTTCAATACTGGCAGAAGAAAGTGGACAAAGTTCGGGTTGAAGTGACGGAATTACATCGTCAAGCTGGAGAAATCAATAGCTGTTTCAAAGGGTGGCTTCGATAGTGTAGATGATAGTAGACGATCTTCTTATCGAGGGGAGATGCTTCGATGGTGTAGAAACTCATGCATCCATCCCACCACGGGTGGTGGAACATTTTGATGCGTTTGCATTAAGAGAACCCACCAAGAACAAAGTCATCAGAACACTGAAAGATAGTAATACCATCTTCGTGGCACTTTACGGAATAGAAGAAGTTGGTAAAACAACCTTGGTGAAAGAAGTCTGCGAAGAGGTTAAAAAACTAAAGTTTTTTGTCAAGGTTGTGTTGGTGGCAAAACTCCCCATTTTATGGTTCTTACAACATAAATACACACTTCTAAATTGCTCATCAAAGAATTTAACATGTTTGGAATTCGAATTTCCAACACTTAACATTGTGTGAGCCCGATTGCCATGAATGTCGTCGAAAAGCTTTGGTGACTCATTGACATGGGGTTTTCGACGCGGTTAATGGAACCATTTGATGTACCACTTAGCCAAACTTACGGACAATAATGATAAGTTTGGCTAAGTGGTAAATCAAATAGAAAGTTTGTGATCATCAAATAGAAAGTACTTCAAGATAAGTTTTCTAAATCATATGATAAGTTTGGCTAAGTGGTACATCAAATAGAAAGTACTTCAAGATGTACATTTTTTATATCTCCATTCTTGAAGAGTCTAAATGATATGATATGTGATCGCTACAATTTTCAGTATACCAAGCGGAGCCTAAACTGTAATTAGTGTTTGTTGCTAGCTCGTGCTAGCTCTGGTAGCGTTTGTTACTTTAGGTCTTCACAACTAAACCTTAATTCGTGTATGCTTAAAGGAAGTTATGATAAAGTGTTTAACGGAAAACAGTCACAAAGGCTGCAGAGAAACAAATCCAGATTAATAGTAATTGGTACAGATAACACTCAAGTTTCTTCAAGTCCATAACTTTGGAGAGCATTGAGGTAGTGGGATGAAGAGCGTTGAGTGTCGATGACATTATAGTGAAAAATGAGTTTTAAACTTGAATCCATGGGGTTCATGATGTGAGTTCTTAGCCAAAGCATGCAACACTTATCAGCATTTCTGTATATAATCCGCCTCGTAAGAAACACAGAATGAATAAAAACGTTCATTATCTTTGATCAATTTCAAACCGATGCTAAACACGCTATAAAATTTTCGATGTTCACATAGGAACTTCCACCTATATCCGTCGCATCTTTAGCTGATGCCATCCAAGTACTAATATTCCTCTTAATCACCTTCCTTCGTTCACCTTCCATAACTTCTCTTATACAAAATAGTAGTTCTTCCCTTCCTACAATCCCCTTATCATTCGCCTTAGCTCGGATCCCCACTCCCCATACATCCGCTACAAACTTTGCGTTTGTGGGTTGATCCCATATCTTCGGCATAGCCACTAAAGGTACTTCGAAACTCAATCCTTCCAGTACAGAGTTCCAACCACAATGCGTTACAAAGCACCCAATGGCCTCATGAGCTAGCACTCCATTTGAGAGCACCATTTCACCACCAATCCCTTGTCTGATGTCTCTTTGACGAAGTCGATGGGTAGTTTCAACTCTTCGGTTTCCCTCACTACCCATAAGAAATGTTTGTTACTGTTTCTTAAACCCCATGCCAATTCCTCCATGTCATCTTCGCTTAATGGTACGACACTTCCGAATGACACATAAATTACCGATTCACGTTTCTTTGCATTTAGCCACTCAAGATAAGGGCTTTCACTTGGTTTGAAGAGATGATAGGGTGATCTTTGTCAAATTTAATTTGCTTGTCCAGATACATAGTTGGGGTTAATGGTCCTATTGTCTTGATATGCGGCCATTGGTTCGTCATCCAGCTGACCACCTATTGGAGTTTTGCCCAAACAAAAAAACAGAACAATCAAAAATATAAAGAGGGGAAGGCTCTAAAAAAAATTAGTGTAACAAAGGATTATCCAGCTGTGATTTATAAAAATTGTGAATTTTGTGATAACATGTAAAACTTGAAAGACTCACCTCCGCTTCGAGTTTGTCAAATGTGTTGAAAAGGACATAATCAGCAATCTCGAAGTTGGAAAACTGACTCATGAGAAGATCTAATGTAAGTGAGGAAAGGTGACTCAAGGCATATAGGGAAGAAGGCATGTCAGGAGGATAAGTGGTGGCAACCCCGGAATGCAAATTGTAGGTTGATTAACGGGGCTTTCAACACTCCTTGGTAGGCATGGTAGTATATAGAACTGACACTAGTTGATTGAGTGAAGAAAGAAGCTCCAATTAAACCAAGCTCTTTGCTACATCTAGAACCCAAGGACAGATGGAATCATACACTAAGCAACTCAGGGTTACACGAACTCTCATGGTTCTTGATAAGATCTTTCAGTGTTCGTGAACCAACTTCCTTGAAGCGTTCAAGGTAGCCTTTGTCGAATGATCCACTGGTTTCGTCGGATCCGTCAGATATTGTTTCGATACTCACATCACTGGGTTTTATATGTATAGATTTAGAGAGGAAGATTGTAGTGGCTAGTGTAACTTTGATTCCTTTGGTTGTTAAGAGTTTTCAAATTGGAGAAGTGGGTCATGTGACTTGAGCTGGGAAAGGAAGCAGGACAACAGACCTCTGATTTCGTTCTCCATTTCACCTGGAAAGGATTCATTTTCTACCAACAGTCTTTCTTATACATAGTGACGACCTACCGAACGCCGACAAAATTTACCCGAGCGTTTTGAGTTCTGTCCGAATGTATTTGTTCTCTATATCCTAATATAGCAGCACGCCAAGTCGTCGCAATCAGATCAGTTAAGGGGGCGAAAAGGTCCAGTACGCTTCGTCTCATGTTTAACGTTTCTTTGGAAGTTGACTATTTACTTAGTAGCTATATTAGGAACCTTGGTCCGATCCTCCCCATGACTAAAAGAGCTTTAATGCTGGTCATCAAGGACCCGGTCATGGACTATCTACAAGGGATAGTTATGAGTTCTCCTAGGCCTAGGGTAGGCTAGGGGACTTGCCTCGCAATGCGGGCCGGTTTCATTAGAGGGCTTCATATGGCGCCGCTATCCCCGCGGGCTATCCGAGAAGCACCGCCCCTTTCAGATGGACAGTATAATTAGTCCAGGCTCGGCGCCCTTGAGATATGAGTCCCTATGATGGAAACCGCATATATGAGCTACCCTGATCCGCTACAGGACAGGTGGCTCCGTATCTCGCGCGGCGTGAGAGATTACGCTGTAGGGATTATTGAGGAACCTTCAGCGTTGTTGCTTATTGATACATATTCAATGACCCCTCACGAGTATCCAGGATAATCCGGATGTCGCTCTAGCATCCGTGGGTTGTATGCCACTGGCGCGCCGCGCCAGTGAAGATGGCTGGTACACGCCGACATCGCGTCCGTGTACGCCGCACGGTCCCGTATTCCGCTGCACTCCGGGAACTGTAGAGTCGGTCCCGGCTAGGGCCGTGACACATAGAGTAGTTGTTTGGGGCTTACAAAAAATATTAATTGCTTGACTTCACATTATTAGATAAAATATGTCGATTAATTACTGGGTTATTAGGTCAACACATTTGTGTTTATTTTCAGTAGTAGAAAAGACAAGCAGATACTCATCATCGGTGACAAGAATCTTAGTTCAAAGATATGTGAAGTTATCTGTTCCTCTAATCTAAATACTACAAGCACAACAAGACGCAGGCCTTTAGTTTAAGAAATGTGTGGTAGGACACCAGGCCTTTAGTTTAAGATATGTGAAGTCGTACCTGCGACTTCCAGGATTTTTGCATGCAACAGATTTGTATCTCGAGGCGCTGCTAGTAAGAAAGCTTCCAGGAACCACCACAATGACCAACAGATACCAAAGTCTCGATTCATCTAGGTCGAGAAGATCAATCTGCAATCAATAGAGGACACAGACACTCTAAGCAATGAGATTAAGAGCCGCAACCTAAATCCAGGGTGCCAGTTAACGTTTGAGTAAGGGGACTGGCAATCATAGTCCCAGAACAGTACGACAAATAGTTCCAACACTATGTCAATACGTCGCACAAGAATACATGGATCAAGGAATCAAGGAATTGATAAAATCTCAAGCTCTCTACGGCAATGACAATTTGCACAAATTACAAGGGAGCCCGATCACTAAAGAACTGTTCGATATGGAAGTTCCGATAGGTTTTCATACTCTGAAAATATGCAAGTATAAAGGCACTGAACCTCACGAACATGTCCAACTCAAACTCTCCCCATAAACCCTAAAGGCCACTGGGCTTGTTAGGAGTCCAATAGGACACCCCAACCCAGTTGGGCTCCTTGCTTGGGCTGGACCCAACTCCCAACGCTTTCTACCTTCTTTTTTCTTTTCTTTTTTTCTCTTCCCGTTTATGCATTTCATTGAATTGACACATAAACCTAAATACAATTTGGTATAGTCCTGATCAATATACTGAGGTTATGCCAATTGCAAAATTTTGTAATATTTCTCTAATAAAACATGGTGTCATGTATCAGCGTAAAGATTTCATTAATTTTTGAAATAGGACTTGTAGACTCATCCTTACTAATAATGTACATTTTGCTCACAATCGGAAGAGAGTACTATGGTCATCCGGAAAAATATGCAACTTATCATATTGTTCATCTTAATGAGGCCATGTTACAAAAAATGTGTCAACGACCTTCAAAGCAAAGTGAAATGCATGTTAAAATTAATCATCACACATCAGTTGGTTGTGTGGAACTAGTCTTTAGGAGAATAAGTTAGTTGCTTAGGTCATGGTTTAATGGCAGTTATGTGCCTCAGTTGTAGGGCTTAGTGCCTCCTCTTTAGGAGCTTAATTTCTTCTTTGTATGCCTATGTAATGGCTTAGTTCTTTCATTGTAATAACATCAGTTGAGTAATCCATTTGTCTTTCTTTCTTAAGTATTTTCTACATTTTGTACCAGAGCCATTCATTTTTGATCCAGAGCCAGACCTCCACTTAAGTTAAATCTTGTAAGAACTCAATGAGGTTATTTTTTATCCATTGCTCTTTACTAATGTCTTCTGAAATGGCATTGGAAAACGGGAATTTCGTACAAGCTTCGATCCCTCATTTTGATGGTCATTATGATCATTGGAGCATGTTGATGGAAAATTTTCTGAGATCCAAGGAGTTTTGGATTCTCATTGAAACTAGAATTGCAGAACCAGTAGATGCAGCAGCATTGGCAGCCTTGTTAGAAGCCGATAATGCAAAGTTGGAGGAGCGGAGATTGAAGGACCTGAAAGTGAAGAACTATCTCTTCCAAGCTATTGATCGCTCGATATTGGAAACAATTCTCACGAAGGACACTTCCAAGCAAATCTGGGATTCTATGAAAAAGAAGTATCAAGTAACTGCGAGAGTCAAGCGTGTACATCTTCAAGCGCTTCAGGCAGATTTTGAGACTCTTCGCATGCAAGCGACGGAGACAGTTTCAGATTACTTCTCTAGAACAATGTCAGTAGCCAACAAGATGCGGATTATGGGCAACAAGATTAAAGACATCACGATAATCAAAAAAATTCTTCGATCGATGTCTACAAAATTTGATTACGTAGTTTGTTCGATTGAGGAGTCAAAGGACCTTGACGAACTTTCCATTGATGAATTGCTGAGCTCTATTATGATTCACGAGCAACGTATGAATTAACATGTGATGACGGAGCAAGCGTTACAAGTCTCAGCCACCGGTGCATTCCACAAATCACGAGAAGTGGGCAAAGGACAGGGCAGAGGTTCCCATGATGATCATAGTGTTGATTGGCAAGGAGGAGGTAGCGGACGTGATGCTCAACACCGCAGCTACACCGAGTCAAAGATACGTGATAAGTCTGGCATCAAGTACTTCTGATGTAATAGGTACGGCCATTTTTGTTCAGAGTGTCAATCAAAATTTTCTAAAGAACGTGGAGACAGAGCAAATTTTGTTAAAAATGAGGATGATGTTTTCTTCTCTTGGTCTATAACACCAAAGAAGAAGCTCACAAGAACATGTGGTACTTGGATACGGGTGCAAGTAACCACATTTGTGGTGACGAGTCTGTAATTTCCGATATGGACGACTCATTCTGTACCACGGTTAAGTTTGGAGATAGTTCAACAATTGAAGTTATGGGAAAAGGCAATGTTAAAATCTCGACATCTGAAAACACACCACAATCAATTTCAAATGTGTTTTATGTTCCTGGTTTGAAAACCAATTTGCTTAGTGTGGGTCAATTGTAAGAGAAAGGTTACTCAATCTTGATCAAGAATGGGGTTTGTCGAATTGAAGATCAAAACAAATGTCTAATCGCTCAAGTTAGTATGACGGCGAATTGAATATTCCCTTTGTACATCGATAATGACGTTCTTCCGTGTTTCTCCGTTGTGGCAAGTGATCCAACATGGTTGTGGCATTTTTGCTATGCCCACCTAAATTTCAATGGGTTGCGCACTCTCTACCAAAAGAATATGGTAACTGGCCTTCCGTTACTTAATCGGCAACCCGAAGTTTGCGATGGGTGTGTTGTTGGAAAACAACATCGTAATACATTCCCAAAAGGGAAAGCCTGGAGAGCAAAAAGTGTACTTGAGATGGTTCATTCTGACATTTGCGGACGATTGATCCGCGTTCTCACAGAAATCACAGGTACTTTATCAC
The DNA here is from genome assembly GCA_014058105.1 of Kingdonia uniflora. Taxonomy (NCBI): domain Eukaryota; kingdom Viridiplantae; phylum Streptophyta; class Magnoliopsida; order Ranunculales; family Circaeasteraceae; genus Kingdonia; species Kingdonia uniflora. The sequence goes on from JACGCM010002430.1 coordinate 9,355, forward strand.
CTTTATTGACGACTTTAGTCGAAAAACTTGGGTTTATATCTTGAAAGAAAAATCTGAAGCTTTATCTATATTTCAAAGCTTCAAAGCTCTTGTGGAGAAGGAGGTTGGGAAAGACATTTGTATTCTTCGTTCGGATCGGGGTGGGGAGTATAACTTACGGGAGTTTGAAAGTTTTTGTGAAAGACGTGGCATTCAAAGACAACTCATAGCTTCATATACGCCGCAACAAAATGGTCTTGTGGAGTGAAAGAATCGTACTATCATAAACATGGTGAGGACTATGTTGCGAGTTAAAAGTCTTCCAAAGGAGTTTTGGCCCGAGACAGTATTATGGAGTATTCACATCTTAAACCGAAGTCCTACCATTGCCACCCACGATAAGACACCCGAGGAAGCATGGAGCGGAAGGAAACCTAGCGTTGACCACTTGCGGATTTTTGGGTGTTTTGCCTATGCACACGTTCCATATGAAAAGCGGGAAAAGCTTGACGACAAGGGAATCAAATGTATTTTTCTTGGTGTTAGTCAGAGCTCGAAAGGGTACAAGTTATATAACCCGGTCACGGAGAAGATCGTGATTAGTCGAGATGTTGTTTTCGATGAATCAAATGCTTGGCGATGGACGATCAATGATACAGGGAATGCTATTCCAATAGCTCTTGATAGTACTGATTCAGCGAACATACTTTCCCCAGGAGCATCTATTCCTCCCTTAAGCCCTCAAATTATCCCGCAAGCCAATTCTTCCTCAAACATATCCAGTCCTCAAAATGGCCCTCAAAGCAACTCCTCTGAGAGCATGTCCAATTCGCAAATCATGTCCTCAAACAACCCTCCCGTGTTGGCACAATCGCGATCATAACCAAACATTGAAAGACCTCATAGAACCATAAGGAGGCCGACGTATTTGGAGGACTACGAGTTGAGCGTGGAGGAAACTAATGAGGCATTTATATGCTTTGCCTTATTTGCAGGTGTTGATCCAATCAATTTTAAAGATGCAGTACATGAACCTAAATGGCAAGAAGCCATGACAGAGGAGTTGAAGGCTATTGAGAAGAATAATACATGGGTATTAACTGACCTACCGGAGGGCACTAAATCTATCGGAGTTAAGTGGGTATTCAAAACAAAGCTGAATGCAAATGGTGAAGTCGATAAATATAAAGCGCGGTTGGTGGCGAAAGGTTATAAACAACAACAAGGCGTCGACTACGAGGAAGTTTTTGCTCCAGTTGCCCGACACGACACAATAAGGATGATTCTCGCCTTATCTGCGCAAAACTCATGGCCTATTTTTCAGTTAGATGTAAATTCAACATTCCTACACGGGGATCTACAAGAAACCGTATATGTTGAACAACCTCCTGGATATGAGAAGAAGGGGGAAGAACATAAGGTATACCGGCTGCAAAAGGTGTTATACGGGCTAAAACAAGCTCTACGAGCATGGTACAGTCGCATTGAAGCGTATTTCTTGAAGGAAGGTTTTCAAAAGTGCCCGTATGAGCCGACATCGTTCATCAAGAATGGGTCTGATGGTAAGATTCTTATGGTGTGCTTATATGTAGATGATTTAATCTACACGGGAAATGATTTGGCGATGCTTGAAGCATTTAAGTGGTCGATGATGTCAGAGTTTGAAATGTCCGATCTTGGGAAGATGCATTATTTCCTCGGTATTGAAGTACACCAATCCGAAGCTGGTATTTTCATCTCACAAAAAAAAATGTCAAGGAGATCTTGGAGAGGTACAAAATGAAGGATTGTAATTCAGTTCGCACGCCAGTTGAAGTCGGTTTAAACCTCGTTAAAGATTCAGAAGGAGAAAAGGTAGACAATACTATGTACAAGCAAATCATTGGAAGCTTGATGTATTTAACTGCAACAAGGCCTGACATTATGCACGGGGTCAGCCTTATTAGTCAGTATATGGAAAGCCCAAGGGACATGCATTTGAATGCCGCAAAACAGATACTTCCTTACTTAAAAAGGTACGCTTGATCTTGGGGTTTTCTACAGGAAGGGAGAGCACTCAAATTTAATCGGGTTTACCGACAGTGACTATGCACGAGATGCTGACGATAGAAAAAGTACTTCGGGTTATGCATTTATGTTGGGATCAAGTGTGATCTCATGGTCGTCGAAGAAGCAGCCAATTGTCACATTGTCAACAACGGAAGCCGAATACATTGCTACTGCATCTTGCGCTTGTCAAGCAATATGGCTAAGGCGATTGCTTGGTGAAGTACAATTTCACCAAGATGGTGGCACTCGCATATACTATGGCAATAGCTCAACGATCAAGCTTTCGAAAAATCTGGTTTATCATGGACGAAGCAAGCGCATAGATGTGCGATATCACTTCTTACGTGACCTTGTTAAGGATAACATAATTCATCTTCTACATTGCAAGAGTGAAGACCAGGTGGCTGATATTTTCACAAAGCCCCTTAAGATTGAAGCTTTTGAGAAGCTTTGTGCACTACTCGGTGTTTGTTCGTCTGAGGGAGGGTGTCCCGGTGTTGTTTTATCATAAACTAGTATTTCTAGCATCTAGTTTAGGGGAGGCTGTTAAAATTAATCATCACACATCAGTTAGTTGTGTGGAACTAGTCTTTAGGAGAATAAGTTAGTTGCTAAGGTCATGGTTTAATGGCAGTTGTGTGCCTCAGTTGTAGGGCTTAGTGCCTCCTCTTTAGGAGCTTAATTTTCTTCTTTGTATGCCTATATAATGGCTTAGTTCTTTCATTGTAATAGCATCAGTTGAGTAATCCATTTGTCTTTCTTTCTTAAGTGTTTTCTACAATGCAAGCTGCTAAGGCTAGAAAATGATGTTAAATGAAGCGTCAGTTTATCTCAAGATAATGGAGATGTGATCCTCAAAGTTGTTCAATACTGGTTGAAGAAAGTGGACAAAGTTCGGGTTGAAGTGACGGAATTACATCGTCAAGCTGGAGAAATCAATAGTTGTTTCAAAGGGTGGCTTCGATAGTGTAGACGATAGTAGACGATCTTCTTATCGAGGGGAGATGCTTCGATAGTGTAGCAACTCATGCATCCATCCCACCACGGGTGGTGGAAGATTTTGATGCGTTTGCATCAAGAGAGCCCACCAAGAGCAAAGTCATCAGAACACTGAAGGATAGTAATACCATCTTCGTGGCACTTTACGGAATAGAAGGAATTGGTAAAACAACCTTGGTGAAAGAGGTCCGCGAAGAGGTTGTAAAACTAAATTTTTTTTGTCAAGGTTGTGTTGGTGGCAAAACTCCCCATTTTATGGTTCTTACAACATAAATTACACACTTCTAAATTGCTCATCAAAGAATTTAACATGTTTCGAGTTTGAATTTCCAACACTTGACATTGTGTGAGCCCGATTGCCGTGAATCTCGTCGAAAAGCCTTGGTGACTCATTGTAGCCGGGGAGCGTACCGTACTTCTTTTGTCCCATTTTATGTTAATAAATAATGTGTATGAAACTGTTTTAATGGAACATATGAAAAACACCATTTAAATAAACATAGCCATATGATTTGGCGTTTCAATCATTCACTTAAAACTAGCCAAATGATTTGGCTTTCAAGGAAAAAAAAACGTAAATGATTTGGCATATCCAGATAAACCTTTTAATTAAAAATTACCGAATGATTTGGCTTTTAAGCCAACTTGCAAAATCAGGATTTGGCATTTCATGTTAACTAGCCAAATGATTTGGCTTTAATATTAAACTAGCCGAATAATTTGGCATTTCCAGAAGAAAACCATTTTAGTCAAACTAGACGAATAATTTGGCATTTACAAAAAAAGCCATTTAATTCAAACCTGCCAACTGATTTGGCTTTAATGAAAAAATAAGCCAAATGATTTGGCGTTCCGGGAAAAATACTTGGTTGGCCTCCCTTTTCATAACTCAACCCCTTTCCCTCCAAAATCTTCAAAATTACTATTAAAGAAGGATTGCTCAAGCTATTTCGACTTTGATGCCCAGTTTGAAATGTAAGAGGAGATCGTTAATGAATGTTCTAGATTGCCTTTAATGTTTAAATAGTTATGTAATGATAAATCAAGTTATAAGTACCTGAAAATCGTCTCTAACAGACTTCACGTAATTCAATAGTATTCTTCGTCCTGTTTGAAAACAAAGTGCATGCTTCAACTGGTTCTCCATTTGTAAATAGCTCTGGACTTGTCGTATTTTCTATATATTCATGTTGCTTAATTATGATGAAAGTACTTCAAGGAGTTCTATAATCAGCAATCTATGGACAATAATGTTGCAACAGATTGTGTCTAAAATCTAGTCTACAAATTTGGAATGAAAAATAGTGAGATCGTCTGTGTTGGCAATTGCAAAGACCCGTAGAAATGCCTTCAAACATAGAACAGGTTGACAACGTGCCCTATGTAGTATGTACAAACCTCTAGAATCAATCTTGTAATGTTTTATCTCATTGTATTAGAGAATACCCCATCTGTGAGATGCAAGCAGGAAAATCTCCATTCATTTTTGCAGTTATCAATGAAGGTGCTGTTAGAGGACGTATTATTGACATGGGGTTTTCGACACGGTTAATGGAACCATTTGATGTACCACTTAGCCGAACTTACGGACAATAATAATAAGTTTGGCTAAGTGGTACATCAAATAGAAAGTTTGTGATCATCAAATAGAAAGTACTTCAAGATGAGTTTTCTAAATCATATGATAAGTTTGTGATCCAGGAGAATCTAGAGTTATTTGAAGATTTGTCAAAGTCGTTCGAACGAAGTTGAGTGTTGTTCGAACGAGTTGTCATGTCCTCTAGAATTTTGGCCCAGAGCCATATTTCGTTCGAACGAGTTAGGTTTCGTTTGAACGACAAGACAACTTTTCTTGGGTTTTAGACCAATTAGTCGTAAAGTCGTTCGAACGACTTCCTAGTTCGTTCGAACGACTCTGGCGGTGTTTTGATTCTCAGGCATTATTGTACCTCGAGATGCATTTTATTTTGTAATTTCGAGTTCCCTCTATATAAATGGGACTTAGGTTATCTTTTTTTCTTAAGCTAGATCTGAAAGAGTTCTTAGAGAAGCCTAGGGTTTTTGAGTGATTCATTGTATTCTACTTCATTTTTTTTAAGCAATTGAAGCTTTATTTTTCCCAATTTTGGTATTCTTCGTGTTTCTCTACTAACTAAAAATTTCTCAATCGTATTGTGGATTAAGTGGTATCAGTTTTCCAGTTACGATCTACGGGGGTTGATTGTGGCTTATGGTCTATACACATGACCGTCTCAAGCAAATGAAGGAGAAGCTAGTGAGTCCGTTGAAGATCCATCGCAAACTTAATTCGACGAAGAAGGACAATTTGGAGATGGGCAATTCCGATGAGCGAATCACGATTTTGGAAACGAAAATTTCCGACCTAACTTCTACTGTAGGGGAGTTGGTTCAACAATTGCGCCTCACGAACCTCGTGAAAGTTTCTGCTTCGGCGAAACAGTGTGACCGCTCGAAGAAGAAAAGGGTTATGGAGGTGGATGGAGACGTTGATTTTGTGGAGATCGATAATGATTCTAGTAAGGAGCGATCGGGTATTGGTAAGTCATCGAATCCTATTCGTAATTTTCATATAAATTTTAAAATTAAAATTCTGGTATTCGGCGGTTCGATTGATGCCGAGATATTGGATAACTGGTTAGATAGGTTAAAGACCTATTTTTTAGTTTACAAATACTCTAATGCTCAGCAAATATGCTTTGCTACGTTAAAATTTGTAAGTCATGCACTCACGTGGTGAAAATCTTATCGAAAATGCCGTGATCTAGGAGATTTGGATTGGAAAGAATTTAAGGTTTTAGTGCGAAAGCAATTTTATCCGATTGGGTATGAGCAAGAGAGATGGTATAAATGGCACAATTTGTGCCAAAAGTTTGAGCAATCCGTATAGGAGTACACTACAGCATTTCATAACCAAGCGTTGGTTTTGGATATTGACGTGGACGAGTACGAAGTGTTTATGAAGTATACGGGGGGTTTATTGGAGTCCATTAGAAGAGAGTTGATGCTCTTTACTATGGCCAATAACGAGGATGCTACCGTGAAGGCAATTGTCATTGAAAGCAAGTACTTGAAGAGTGACAAAGAAGACGACAAGATCAAGTCGGGGTACAAATCAAGTTGGAAAAACGAGCATAAGGGAGAGGCCAAAGGAGAGGGGTCTTCGTCCAATGAATTTTATTACAATCATTGTAAGGCGAGTGGGCATCTTTCCGATTATTGTTAGAAACTTCACCCAGAGCTTAGGCCGATGGAGGAGATGCGCAATAAAGAGAAATATGCACTAGCCGCTGAGATTTTTGACCTTCCGGATTTAGATAAACCGAATCCTAACCTTACACTTATGTTTCAGCAGACTTTAGTTACCGAGGAGGAGAGCCGGGAAGAGCTTTTTCATGTCAGTATTCAGGTAAAGCAGAGTTTAGTCAAGGCCATTATGGATCTGGGTAGTCAGAAATATATGATTTCTGAGATGTTGGTGAAGAAGATGGGTTTGACGACTACAGCTCATCCTAAGCTGTATGGTTTGGGATGGATTAAGAAAGATGAGGATGTGATGATCACGAAGCATTGCACATTCAAGTGTGCGATTTCTGAGAAGTTTATTGACAAGGTGACGTGTGAGGTGGTTTTTTTGGATATGTGTCAAGTAATCTTGGGTAGCCCTTATCTTTGGGACAGAGATGCGATTAATTACCGTAGAGCTCAAAAGTATCGTCTTGTGAAAGAGGGAAAGGAGTTCCATATCAATGCTTGTAAGGATAATGTCACTACGTCAAATTTGGTAACGGCGACTCAGGTGAAGCGGTTGGTTAATGCGAGCGACAAGTTTGTGTTATTGGTACGACCAATTCAGGAGGGTACGTCGGCTTGAGTGGTGTCTCCTATGACAACATTGTTTAGGTAACAAACTAATTTGGGGAAGTTGCAAGAGGAAGTTGTGGTACAAACTGATCAAAAACCGTTCCAGTTTTTAGCTACGCAGTCAAAGCTATAGCAAGCTCGCCAGATGAAGAGGTTGTCATATCTCCAAGATTTTCCCATGATTATACAGTATAAGAAGGGAGTGGACAACAAATTGGCTGATAGGTTATCTCGACCTCCATTTCCAACTACTTCCGCTATGTTGGTTTCTATGCAGATACAGCCTTTTGTTGACGTCAGGATATGTTGCAGGATATGTTGATCCTAAGGGACGTAGTGTACATCACCGAAAGTTGTTTCCAGGCAAGACATGTAGCGGTATTGAGTCGTTTCGAGTTTGGAAGAAGGGTCAGTTACCTCGTATGTCAAAGTGGTACAGCAGGGACATGGGCAGCGCTGCATTCCCACCTTTCCAGCTCCAGCTTGAGCATGAGCTAAGGGCACCTAAAGGGGGGAGCCATGATCCAGGAGGATCTAGAGTTATTTAAAGATTTGTCAAAGTCGTTAGAACGAAGTTGAGTATCGTTCAAACGAGTTGTCATGTCTTCTGGAATTTTGGCCCAGAGCTATATTTCGTTCGAACGACCAGACAACTTTTCTAAGGTTTTAGACCAATTAGTCGTAAAGTCGTTCGAACGACTCTTGCGGTGTTTTGATTCTCAGGCATTGTTTTACCTCGAGATGCGTTCTATTTTATAATTTCGAGTTCCCCCTATATAAAGGGCGCTTAGGTTATCTTTTTTTATTATGTTAAATCTGAAAGAGTTTTGAGAGAAGCCTAGGGTTTTGGAGTGATTCATTGTAATCTATTTTATTTTTTTTAAGCAATTGAAGCTTTATTTTTCCCAATTTTGGTATTTTTCGTGTTTCTCTACCGACTAAAAGCATCTCAATGGTATTGTGGATTAGTTTAGCTAAGTGGTACATCAAATAGAAAGTACTTCAAGATGTACATTTTTGATATCTTCATTCTTGAAGGGTCTAAATGATATGATAAGTTTGTGATCGCTACAATTTTCAGTATACCAAACGGAGCCTAAGCTGTAATTAGTGTTTGTTGCTAGCTCGTGCTAGCTCTGGTAGCGTTTGTTACTTTAGGTCTTGACAACTAAACCTTAATTCGTGTATGCTTAAAGGAAGTTATGATAAAGTGTTTAGCGGAAAACAGTCACAAAGGCTGCAGAGAAACAAATCCAGATTAATAGTAATTGGTACAGATAACACTCAAGTTTCTTGAAGTCCATAACTTTGGAGAGCATTGAGGTAGTGGGATGAAGAGCGTTGAGGTGCCGATGACATTATAGTGAAAAATGAGTTTTAAACTTGAATCCATGGGGTTCATGATGTGAGTTCTTAGCCAAAGCATGCAACACTTATCAGCATTTCTTTATATAATCCGCCTCGTAAGAAACATAGAATGAATAAAAACGTTCATTATCTTTGATCAATTTCAAACCGATGCTAAACGCATTATAAAATTTTCGATGTTCACATAGGAACTTCTAGCTATATCCGTTGCATCTTTAGCCGATGTCATCCAAGTACTAATATTCCTCTTAATCACCTTCCTTCGTTCACCCTCCGTAACTTCTCTTATACAAAATAGTAGTTCTTCCCTTCCTACAATCCCCTTATCATTCGCCTTAGCTCAGATCCCCACTCCCCATACATCTGCTACAAACTTTGCGTTTGTAGGTTGATCCCATATCTTCGGCATAGCCACTAAAGGTACTTCGAAACTCAATCCTTCCAGCACAGAGTTCCATATCAATGCTTGTAAGGAGCATGTCACTACGTCAAAGCGGTTGGTTAATGCGAACGACAAGTTTGTGTTATTGGTGCGACAGATTCAGGAGGGTACGTCGGCTCGAGTGTTGTCTCCTATGACAACGATTTTTAGGCAACAAACTGATTTGGGGAAGCTGCAAGAGGAAGCTGTGGTTCATACTGATCAAAAACCGTTTCAGCTTTTAGCTACGTAGTCCAAGCTACAGCAAGCTTGCCAGATGAATGGGCTGTCATATCTCCAATAATTTCCCTTGATTATACAGTATAAGAAGGGAGTGGACAACAAATTGGGTGATAGGTTATCTCGACCCCCATTACCAACTACTTCCGTTATGTTGGTTTCTATGCAGATACAACCTTTTGTTACGCCAGGATATGTTGCAGGATATGCTGATCCTAAAGGGTGTAGTGTCTATCACCGAAAGTTGCTGCTAGGAAAGACATGTAGTAGTATTGAGTTGTTTCGAGTTTAGAAGAAGGGTCAGCTACCTCGTATGTAAAAGTGGTACAGCAGGGACATGGGCAGCGCTGGATTCTCACCTCTCTAGTTCCAACTTGAGCAGGAACTCAAGGCATCTAAAGGGGGGAACCATGATCCAGAAGGATCTAGAGTTATTTAAAGATTTCTCAAAGTCGTTCCAACGAAGTTGAGTGCCGTTTAAACGAGTTGTCATGTCCTCTGGAATTTTGGCCCAGAGCCATATTTCGCTCGAACGAGTTGGGTTTTGTTCGAACGACCAGACAACTTGTATAGGGTTTTAAACCAATTAGTCGTAAAGTCGTTCGAGCGACTCTGGCGGTGTTTTGATTCTCAGGCATTGCTTTACCTCGAGATGCATTCTATTTTGTAATTTTGAGTTCCCTTTATATAAAGGGCGCTTAGGTTATCTTTTTTTATTATGTTAAATCTGAAAGAGTTTTGAGAGAAGCCTAGGGTTTTGGAGTGATTCATTGTAATCTACTTCAATTTTTTTTAGCAACTGGATCTTTATTTTTCCCAATTTTAGTATTTTTCGTGTTTCTCTACCGACTAAAAGCTTCTCAATAGTATTGTGGATTAGTTTAGCTAAGTGGTACATTAAATAGAATGTACTTCAAGATGTACATTTTTGATATCTCCATTCTTGAAGGGTCTAAATGATATGATAAGTTTGTGATCGCTAAAATTTTCAGTATACCAAACGGGGCCTTAGCTGTAATTAGTGTTTGTTGCTAGCTCGTGCTAGCTCTGGTAGCGTTTGTTACTTTAGGTCTTGACAACTAAACCTTAATTCGTGTATGCTTAAAGGAAGTTATGATAAAGTGTTTAACGGAAAACAGTCACAAAGGCTGCAGCGAAACAAATCCAGATTAATAGTAATTGGTACAGATAACACTCAAGTTTCTTCAAGTCCATAACTTTGGAGAGCATTGAGGTAGTGGGATGAAGAGCGTTGAGGTGCCGATGGCATTATAGTGAAAAATGAGTTTTAAACTTGAATCCATGGGGTTCATGATGTGAGTTCTTAGCCAAAGCATGCAACACTTATCAGCATTTCTTTATATAATCCGCCTTCGTAAGAAACACAGAATGAATAAAAACGTTCATTATCTTTGATCAATTTCAAACCGATGCTAAACGCACTAGAAAATTTTCGATGTTCACATAGGAACTTCCATCTATATCCGCAGCATCTTTAGCCGATGTCATCCAAGTACTAATATTCATCTTAAGCACCTTCCTTCGTTCACCTTCCATAATTTCTCTTACACAAAATAGTAGTTCTTCTCTTCCTACAATCCCCTTATCATTCGCCTTAGCTCGGATCCCCACTCCCCATACATCCGCTACAAACTTTGCGTTTGTAGGTTAATCCCATATCATCGGCATAGCCACTAAAGGTACTTCGAAACTCAATCCTTCCAGTACAGAGTTCCTTATCAATGCTTGTAAGAAGCATGTCACTACGTTAAAGTGGTTGGTTAATGCGAACGACAAGATTGTGTTATTGGTGCGACCAATTCAGGAGGGTACGTCGGCTCGAGTGTTGTCTCCTATGACAAAAATTTTTAGGCAACAAACTGATTTGGGAAAGTTGCAAGAGGAAGTTGTGGTACATACTGATCAAAAACCGTTCCAGTTTTTAGCTACGTAGTCCAAGCTACAGCAAGCTCGCCAGATGAATGGGCTGTCATATCTCCAATAATTTCCCTTGATTATACAGTATAAGAAGGGAGTGGACAACAAATTGGGTGATAGGTTATCTCGACCCCCATTACCAACTACTTCTGTTATGTTGGTTTCTATGCAGATACAACATTTAGGATATGTTGCAGGATATGCTGATCCTAAGGGGCGTAGTGTCTATCACCGAAAGTTGCTGCCAGGAAAGACATGTAGTAGTATTGAGTCGTTTCGAGTTTAGAAGAAGGGTCAGCTATCTCGTATGTCAAAGTGGTAGAGCAGGGACATAGGCAGCGCTGAATTTCCACCTCTCCAGTTCCAGCTTGAGCAGGAGCTCAAGGCACCTAAAGGGGGGAGCCATGATCCAGAAGGATCTAGAGTTATTTGAAGATTTGTCAAACTCGTTCGAACGAAGTTCAGTGTCGTTTAAACGAGTTGTCATGTTCTCTGGAATTTTGGCCCAGAGCCATATTTCGTTTGAACGAGTTGGGTTTCGTTCGAACGACCAGACAACTTGTATAGAGTTTTAGATCAATTAATCGTAAAGTCGTTTGAGCGACTCTGGCGGTGTTTTGATTCTCAGGCATTGTTTTACCTCGAGATGCGTTCTATTTTATAATTTCGAGTTCCCTCTATATAAATGGCGCTTAGGTTATCTTTTGTATTATGTTAAATCTGAAAGAGTTTTGAGAGAAGCCTAGGGTTTTGGAGTGATTCATTGTAATCTATTTCATTTTTTTTAAGCAATTGAAGCTTTATTTTTCCCAATTTTGGTATTTTTCGTGTTTCTCTACCGACTAAAAGCTTCTCAATAGTATTGTGGATTAGTTTAGCTAAGTGGTACATCAAATAGAAAGTACTTCAAGATGTACATTTTTGATATCTCCATTCTTGAAGGGTCTAAATGATATGATAAGTTTGTGATCGCTACAATTTTCAGTATACCAAACGGAGCCTAAGCTGTAATTAGTGTTTGTTGCTAGCTCGTGCTAGCTCTGGTAGCGTTTGTTACTTTAGGTCTTGACAACTAAACCTTAATTCGTGTATGCTTAAAGGAAGTTATGATAAAGTGTTTAACGGAAAATAGTCACAAAGGCTGCAGAGAAACAAATCCAGATTAATAGTAATTGGTACAGATAACACTCAAGTTTCTTGAAGTCCATAACTTTGGAGAGCATTGAGGTAGTGGGATGAAGAGCGTTGAGGTGCCGATGACATTATAGTGAAAAATGAGTTTTAAACTTGAATCCATGGGGTTCATGATGTGAGTTCTTAGCCAAAGCATGCAACACTTATCAGCATTTCTGTATATAATCCGCCTCATAAGAAACACAGAACGAATAAAAACGTTCATTATCTTTGATCAATTTTAAATCGATGCTAAACGCTTTACAAAATTTTCGATGTTCACATAGGAACTTCCAGCTATATCCGTTGCATCTTTAGCCGATGTCATCCAAGTACTAATATTCCTCTTAATCACCTTCCTTCGTTCACCCTCCGTAACTTCTCTTATACAAAATAGTAATTCTTCCCTTCCTACAATCCCCTTATCATTCGCCTTAGTTCGGATCCCCACTCCCCATACATCCGCTACAAACTTTGCGTTTGTAGGTTGATCCCACATCTTCGGCATAGCCACTAAAGGTACTTCGAAACTCAATCCTTCCAGTACAGAGTTCCAACCACAATGCGTTACAAAGCACCCAATGGCCTCATGAGCTAGCACCTCCATTTGAGAGCACCATTTCACCACCAATCCCTTGTCTGATGTCTCTTTGACGAAGTCGATGGGTAGTTTCAACTCTTCGGTTTCCCTCACTACCCATAAGAAATGTTTGTTACTGTTCTTAAACCCCATGCCAATTCCTCCATGTCATCTTCGCTTAATGGTACGACACTTCCGAATGACACATAAATTACCGATTCACGTTTCTTTGCATTTAGCCACTCAAGATAAGGGCTTTCACTTGGTTTGAAGAGATTGATAGGGTGATCTTTGTCAAATTTAATTTGCTTGTCCAGATACATAGTTGGGGTTAATGGTCCTATTGTCTTGATATGCGGCCATTGGTTCGTCATCCAGCTGACCACCTATTGGAGTTTTGCCCAAAACAAAAAAACAGAACAATCAAAAATATAAAGAGGGGAAAGGCTCTAAAAAAAATTAGTGTAACAAAGGATTATCCAGCTGTGATTTATAAAAATTGTGAATTTTGTGATAACATGTAAAACTTGAAAGACTCACCTCCGCTTCGAGTTTGTCAAATGTGTTGAAAAGGACATAATCAGCAATCTCGAAGTTGGAAAACTGACTCATGAGAAGATCTAATGTAAGTGAGGAAAGGTGACTCAAGGCATATAGGGAAGAAGGCATGTCAGGAGGATTAAGTGGTGGCAACCCCGGAATGCAAATTGTAGGTTGATTAACAGGGGCTTTCAACACTCCTTGGTAGGCATGGTAGTATATAGAACTGACACTAGTTGATTGAGTGAAGAAAGAAGCTCCAATTAAACCAAGCTCTTTTGCTACATCTAGAACCCAAGGACAGATGGAATCATACACTAAGCAACTCACAGGGTTACACGAACTCTCATGGTTCTTGATAAGATCTTTCAGTGTTCGTGAACCAACTTCCTTGAAGCGTTCAAGGTAGCCTTTGTCGAATGATCCACTGGTTTCGTCGGATCCGTCAGATATTGTTTCGATACTCACATCACTGGGTTTTATATGTATAGATTTAGAGAGGAAGATTGTAGTGGCTAGTGTAACTTTGATTCCTTTGGTTGTTAAGAGTTTTCCAAATTGGAGAAGTGGGTTCATGTGACCTTGAGCTGGGAAAGGAAGCAGGACAACATGACCTCTGATTTCGTTCTCCATTTTCACCTGGAAAGGATTCATTTTCTTACCAACAGTCTTTCTTATACATAGAGTAGTTGTTTGGGGCTTACAAAAAATATTAATTGCTTGACTTCACATTATTAGATAAAATATGTCGATTAATTACTGGGTTGTTATGTCAACACATTTGTGTTTATTTTCAGTAGTAGAAAAGACAAGCAGATACTCGTCATCCGTGACGAAAATCTTTTGTTCAAAGATATGTGAGATTGGATGAATTTCAAGTGAATCCAATCCACCCCACAACAGTTTTCAATCTATCCTAAGGTGAATTCACCCCACGCACTTCTGAACCGCGCGCATAAATGAACGTCTCAGATGAGTCCACGTCTTTAAATCTCAGTCATCCAAAACCCAGCACAGTTCTAAACCGCGCGTAACTACCATCCAATAGAAAAATGACAAGTATTTTAAAAAAATATATATATAGCCGCGCGGCATCACCCTGTAAGCTAAAGGCATCACCCTTGTAGCTTTTGTTTCTAGTGTTACTTGTATCGGTTTTTCTAAGTGTTAAAGGCATAACACTTGTGTTCGAGGTTTTACCCAAGGCATACTCAACCTTACTCCACAAGTTTCCCAACCCAACCCATTCCCTCCGTTAATCACTTAAAAATTTCGGGTTCTTCTAGTTCGCGACCGAGGAAAAATGATTAAAAAACTACACGTAACTCTAACGCGAAAGTAAAACTAAGGGGGAACGCTGATGTAACAAATGTTTTGCCAGATCAATTGACGGATAACACCGATCCCATCCCATCGTACGATGAGTTGAACAGAGTAGATATCCTCCCGGACGGCTGAGTCCATATATCTGCTGGATCGGAGGAAATACTGGTAAGTTTTATGTAAATTTCATGTGTATTAACGTATATTGCAATGTGTTCGATGAAATGCCCGAATGAACTTCTAACGTATTAATATATTTTTTTGTCAGAACCGAGATGAATTATAGTGTTGGGGATCATTGGATAAGGTACTGAAGTGGTACCGATGGATTGCCGTGTACCCGACGTTGAAGAAGTTGGTCGACGATATGGGCTTTGCGGACTTTTGCTCGATTAATGCGGGAAACTCGGATAACCGTCTCATTCATGCTCTCGTGGAGCGGTGGTGGCCTTCTACCTATACCTTTCACTTCCCTTGCGGGGAACTGGGTTTCACACCGTTAGACTTCGTCATGCTAACGGGCATATCTTTTGGGAGGGGTCGCGAACTCCCGTACGACGAGAGCTACTCCAAGTTAGAGGAAGTAGAAAAGATGTTCCCGGGAATCATAAGCTCTGACATGAGGTACGGTAACATCACTCTCTCCTATTTAAACAAGTGGCAAGAGCCTTTGAATTCAAGTCTCCACAATTACGACTCAGAAATAGATATCGTGTATGCACGGGCATTTATTGCCTATATGATGGTAAATCTCTTCTTCTCAAATGGTGCCACATCCCTTCGGGCGGGTTATCTGGCAGCCTTGACAGACTACAATATTCTTGGTACGTCAGGTTTTGACTGGGGTACGCCGTTTATGGTTACTTTGTATCGGGGGATTGATGAATTCTCAGTTCTGAGGCCCGGGAAGGTAAAGAAATCGATCACCGAATTCTATGCGGTGTTAGAGTACTGGTTTTTCGAGTACAGCCGGGTCTGAAATCCATCACTCATTTGTTGTGATCAAAGATATAATAGAATAGAAGGACATAACCAACATAGATTGGCAACCATGGCACAGTTCTAGGCAATTGAGACGTCCAGAGGTAAGTATTGCTTTAGCGCTGAGCATCCAAAGGGTTCCATATGTGTCAGTCCCATACGGTCACGGTACGCTTTGGTATTTAGGTGACCGGTGTATGCGTCAGATGACCGGGCTTGATAGTGTGCCCTATGACCCACCTCAGGAGATTATGGAATTCCCAAGGTACGATCGAGCGTTATATCTTAGTCTGAAGGATGTGGTCTTCTACGATGGTCGCGATTATCTTGTTCCCGACGTAGATTACATGACATATTGGCATTTCGTTCATCCAAATCCCAAGATCGGTTGCAGTTTAGTAAAGAGGACAAGAAATATTTGGTCGGTCGGGGGTGATCTAGTAAGGCCCGATGTAAGCTTGCCACCTACGTTGAGTTTAGCTATGTCTTAACAGGTGTAAGACTATGATGTTCAGGCGACCGGCGATCCACGTGATATGGGATGGTTCATGGATATAGCGGGTCTGAATGATCAACGTAGACGGATACCGATCCCGGTGATGCAGGTACCATACCCGTGTCCACCTACATGTAGTACGGATGAGTTATGGCATCAAAACCAAGGATTACGGTATGCGGCATATGAAGACTCGAGGTAACTAACTAACAGTAATACTGAGTTGAGGAGGGAGTTGAGCCGGGCACAGGAGGTCATCTGAGACATTCGATAGACTAGCTGAGATGTCAATTTCCTACCAGACAGAGCCAGTTGTGCAATGTACCTATGACGAGAGTCTCGTACGTGGCAAACACCCCCGCCAAACGAAAAAAGGTCGTCCCACTTAGGCTATGTTTTATTTAGAACTTTTATTTATGTTTTGTTTGAACTATGTTGTGTATTAATATTGTTTAAACTATGTTTTATTCGGAGTTTTAATATAATTTTAATTTTGAAAATTATATTTTGGAAACTTGTTGTAGAAGTTACTCAACGGATATATTAACGACTATATTTTTGTTTTGGAAACTTGTTGTACAAGTTACTGAACGGACATATTAACGGCTATATTAGCGGCTATATTTTTTGTGGACACTTGTTAACGGCTATATTAACGGCTAGTTTTTTTCATCTATAAATGTCATTCATCTCCTACACTCTCCTCCCTTATAATCTTCTACACTATCCTCCCTCCTTACCTTACAAACAAAACCACTATATCTTCCTCAAGCTCCCAATCTAATTCTAAAAACCATTCTCAATCCTCAAATACGAACCAACAAGGAAACGTCTTTCCTCATCAAATCAACACATTTAATCCGTCGCAAATGCCTAACACTTCCCAAGGTCAGAATCACCATGTTTGCCAACTATTCCCGCCATCCGACAATCAATTTCAATCTCAAACCCATGGATATTACCCTTATTACCCAAACCAAGGTATTACCCTCAATTTGATGGGTATACGGGCTCCTACCCTCAACCGGGAATTCTATATTATTCATCTCAAACTTATTTTGCCGGTGAAAGTTTGAGTACCACGCCAATGCAAGGTACATGGGGTTTAAATGATTTAAATCTTAATACGTGGACTTAATCCAAGGAACTCAATCTGATGCAAGGTACGCCGGTTGCATCTTCGATTGTCTCTCCGGTTATCTCTACGAAACTCAATCCGGTTCTCACGAGAAGTAATACATGGACTCATGGGAAGACAAACTCTACAAGAAAAATGACATCGACACCTATTATAGTTGAGGATGCAGCTCAGGCTGAGGAACTCAATCCGGTACTCACGAGAAGTAATACGTAGACTGGCGGGAAGGCAAAGTCTAATGAAAGATGACATCGACATCTATTATAGTTGAGGATGTACTTGAGGCTTCGGAGGATGTTTATGACGACAAAAAACAATACTCCAACTCCAAGAATTGGTCGTCCAATGACTTCGTCAATCTTGCATGCGCTTGGTACCAAGTGTCTCAAAATCTCACTACCACGAACATCCAAAAAGCCGCTACATTTTGGTTCAAGGTGTGTAATCAATTCAACTCCTTCTATGTTGACCAATCGATGTGGCGATTGTACAACGGTATCAATTATGCGTATAAGGGGCGGCTCAATTAGGAATGTTCAATTTTTAGAGGTATTATTTAAGACCTTGAGAGCCGACATCATACCGGTATTAGAACGGATGACTTCGTAAGTATTTCATTTATTTTTCTCATTTCATTAATGTTCAAAAATGAATCATACTCTAAAAGATTTTCTAACTTGATTTCTAGGAACGTATGGTAAACGATACATTTTTCAAGTACAAGGCAAACTATTTAAACTTGGGGAAACGTACAAAGTTTTGGAAACTTGCCCAAAATGGTCACAAATTCATCACATCGGCCATCCCGGCTGCAACGTGCTAGGAAGTCAAATTTTAACGATAGCCCGGGTAACTCTACCAATACCGATCCTGAAACATCTACATCCGGCACTCCAAATATTATAATTCTGGATGATTCTATCGACGTGGATGCACCACTATATTCTTATGGGGATGTACGACCAGACAACCAAAGAAATACAAGGCAAAAGGAGCGGCAAAGGCAAGGATAGGTTTTTGGGTGAAGGGGGTGCTTGAGACAACGTCCAACATAATGAAGTCATGAAATTAAAGAGAAGAGCAGAAGAAAAAGGAAAAGGAAGCTAAAGCTA
Source organism: Kingdonia uniflora (assembly GCA_014058105.1). Taxonomy (NCBI): domain Eukaryota; kingdom Viridiplantae; phylum Streptophyta; class Magnoliopsida; order Ranunculales; family Circaeasteraceae; genus Kingdonia; species Kingdonia uniflora. Next base: position 27,574 of record JACGCM010002430.1, read on the forward strand.
TAGCACGAGAGGAACTAAAGTTGATGAAAGAGGCTGAAGTTCAAAGGAGGCGTGAAGCGAATCTAACTCGAAAAAAAGCCTTCGACGACTCGCATATGTTTAAGGTGATGACAAAGGACCCAAGTAACCTACTGCCGGCACAAAGGCGCTGGATGAATAAGCAGATTAAAGAATATTCAAAGAAGTTGAAGGAGCAGTGTCCAAGTGATGATGACGTTTCTAGTGATGAATGATTGATGTAATCTTTAGCGTTAATAGTAGTTATTAAGATCTATGTAATTTTATTAATTCAATAAAAAATTTATTAATGGTTTGTAATCCTTAAAATTGATACAAAATCAAAAAGTAAAAGCAGTAAACTATGTTTCCTTAAAGTGTTACAATGATGAAGACTTGGAAATAAAATACATTACAAATTCAACATTAAACTTGAAAAGAAAATACATTACTTTGAAAATAAACAAACAATGATGAAGACTACAATTACTCTGCCCCTTTTCGACTTCACAAATGCGCGACAAGTTCATCTCGTAATTGAAAATAAGCTCCTTCATTTCTAATTTCACGAACCTTCTGGATGTACTATGTCATAGTGTTGATTGCATATCTTGGATTTAAGTCCTCTTTCCAATTACCGAATGCAAGTATGACATTCATCTTCGACGATCATATTGTGCAAGATTATATATGCGTACATAACATTTCCTAGATCACTAGGTTTCCAAAATCGCGCACCATTTTCCAATATTTGAAACCTTGCTTGTAATACCTTAAAAGTACGTCTTTGCGGCATGCTTCTTGTATCTTTGAAAAATATCTTTCGGCATCGTTTGTCAGATTTCTTATGGTTTGAACAAGTGTTTGCCATTTTGGATAGACTCCACCCGCTAAGTAATACCCCATAGTGTGCGATACTGTGCCTATATAATAATTACATGGCGACGCAACTCCATTAGACAGGTTGTTAAAAAGCTACCCTTGATACAAGACGTACACGTCGCTGTTAGAACCAGACACCCCAAAGAATGCGTGTCATATCCAAAGATCTTGGGATGCAGCCGCTTCGAAAATCACCGTCGGGATTTTCTTATACCCGGTATATTGTCATGCCCACCCGGTAGGACAATTCTTCCATTTCCAATGCATACAATCTAAACTACCTAACATCCCCGGGAAGCCTCGCAATCCATTAATTTCTAACAAGTGTAATGTATCGTATTCATTAGGAGATCTAAGGTATTGAGCTTTGAATTGTGTTATAATAGTTTTACAAAATTCTTTCAAGCACAAAATTGCCGTAGACTTCCCAATCTGAAGGTATTCTTCTTGGGCGTCTACGCTCGTACCGTAACATAACATGTGAAGTGCGCACGTTATCTTTTCGTACGAGGATAAGCCCATAGTCTTAACGACATTTTCTCTTTGAATAAAATAGGGGTTCAAAGAAAGTATTCGATGATAAATATGTTGATACACACCTTCGCTCATACGGAATCAATGACGAAATGAGATACCTTTGAATTTTGGGTTGTCACCAAAGTAATCCCAGTTAAGGCTATCCTCCCCTAAATTATGCTCACAGCTTTTCCGCTTATCAATCCGTCCTCATTTACTACCTCCCCGCCTCCGTGATGATGTCGCCTCTTGCTCTTTTTCTTCTGCTTCTCCCATCTCAATCATAATCTTGCCATATTCGTGCAATAACTCAACTTGACGTCGGAATAGCTCTTCGTCACTGGACGATGATGAAGACGATAACTCCAAGATGAGAGTGATGTGTCAGGCCTGAGCAGGTCTTGGATGATTTCGCCAGATATGATTCTGCGCAATTGATAAGAAATGAAGAAGGTTGAGTTTTTAGATATAAGATGAATGAGTTGATTGTAAAAGAGAGTAGAAGATGAATGGGGGTTATAAATAGAGAAAAAATTAGCCTTTTATAGCCATTGAGCATCTTGTTGAAGATGTTTGATCAGGGAAAACTCAGGTGAAATAATGGGGAACCAATGATATTTTTTATGCAGGCTTATGCCGTGCACTTCTGTACCGCACGGCAAAAACTAGCCATTTGAAAATCTTTAAATCTCAGCCGTCCACGTGATTTAATCCTAGACGTTGAAGTTATGCGCACTTCAGAACTGCCCTTAATAGGAGCAATTGGATGGGAGGAGACCTGTTATCATCTAGGGGAGAAATGCGTACTCGCACTTTTGAACTGCGCGCTATAGCTACGCGCACTTCAGAATCGCGCGGCGTGAATTCACCCTCAGGGTGGAAAATCCACCCTTGGATGCATTTTGCTCTTGCCATGTCACGTATTCACCTAGCTGCTGGGAGACGAATTGGGTGGAAATGACGATGGATTTGGAATTCACCCTGCCACGTCAGGGTCTAACTAGCTGTTGTGGGTGCTCTAATCTAAATACTACAAGTACAACAAGACGCAGGCCTTCAGTTCTAGAAATGTGTTGTATAACACCAGGTTTCCTAATCAATTCCCGCGTGAAACACGTGTTGAAACCAATTAAGGAGGAAAACTTAGGCGATTGAGAGAGGCTCTCTTCACTTATATCTCTTGATGAATAATAAATGAAAATCCTTGAAGCGGTAACAAAGAATTATAAAGCTGATAAAAATATAAAATACTAGCATTTACTTTGTGCTATTAAAATGGAAAATATTAATGCAGGGGATATATGACGGTATTTACAAATGCTATTATAAATAGACGATAACATTTTCTAAACATTATTGAAAGAGTTTCAATAGCACAAAGTAAATGCTATCTATTGCCGATTTGTAATAAAATTCAGTAAATATTATGTTATGTAAACAATAGCAACTAGTAAACGTTGTTAAAAACGTTTTTATAGTATGCAAAAAAAAAACTATTATAAAAAGGGCAGCATTGCATATTACAACATACGAAAAATATTATCGTAAGCTTTCCATAGCGGTTCCTGACTGCTATTATAAGCAACAACAGCTTTTAACAACTGTTGTTAAAAGGTTTACAATAGCATTCATAGAATGTTATGCTTACATAGCATGTGTAAAAACGCTATTGAAAAAAGGATAGCATCGCATATAGAGTAGACGAAAAATGTTATCGTAGCTTTTCATAGCGGTTTCGAATGTTATTATATGTGCCTTATCTTGTAGTGATATGGACAAGCTTAGAGCAACTCTTTGGTCTCCAGCAGATCCTAAGGAGGCATAAGAACCGCAACTGCTGGAATAACTTGAGGTTATTTGACTTCAAGACTGTAGTGACTATAACTCAACACTACAGAAAATCCTTTCGGAAAGAAGGCTCAATGATGATTATGCATTCGAGGAAGAGGTTTTGCAAAAGACTCTCTCTGCATTTCCATATTTACAGGCTGCTCTCAGGGACCAGTATGCAAAATTAAATTTTTGTCATACAGATATGATTCAACTTTTGCTCACTGCTGAGAAAGAAGGCACATTTGTTTTATAAGAAAAATAAGAGGTATCCCCCTAGGAGGTGGAGACCAACTGCACGGAAAATATTACCTCATGATAAAGGCAACCACGAATGGGTTATAGAAGTAGGAATGCCACTGAAGGCGGAAATCAGAATTCCTGGCCCTCAGGCACATAACAGGTTTAAAAAGGTTTGTAAACCACAGACACTGAAGAAGATGAAGAAGTCAGATTCAAAATCTCCTTGCTTGAGATGTGGGGCAGCTGGACATTGGGTATGAGACTATAAGATACCAAGGGTGCCTAAGTTAAAGTCCAGGCCAGCTACATCACACTGGCATACTTCTATCACAATGAAGTTCGAAGCCTCAGACTTCTTGGCGACATTGGCCAGTGTGGACAACATACAGAGTAATCCGTATGATATCTCAGTAGACATATGATGTCACTGTAGAGAGCACTAGTAGTTTATTTTTTCTCACAAAAGACTTGATTTACTTTTTGTCAGTATTTTTTATTATGTTAGGATCAAATCATTTAAGTTTCATAAAATGCTCGTGACAAACATGAGATTTTCATTTTGTTCCCAATTGCGATTATCAAATTTATGCTTGTGAAGTAATTAAATTCAATGCTTGATAGTTGATCAACTATATAAATCCCGCATATGGATCTATCTGCTCATTAAGCATGACCGATAATCGAATGTTGGTGACATATGTCTAAGAGATATTAGTACCACGCACTCGATCATTTTGAGATATGAACATATTTCTTGTCTTTAACCTTGTGCATCAGGGATGTCATGAATATTATTGGCACGACCAACATGATAGAACGTACTGAGTGCGTCATGTTATTACTCTCTAATATAAAGATACGGGGTATCAAGTCCACTTTATATACTAGTAAATCCAGTCAATTTTATTGAGTTTAGGAGATACATGTAATGTTTATCACGTAATGTATCAGAGAAAATGCCAGATAAAGTTCTTTGTATTTCCTCCATATCTAAAAATTTGAACACACTATTAGAACGGTTTCCAATACATTCCTCAGGGCTTGGATAGTGAGGAGGATTATCGGGATTGTATCTTAACTTTCCTTAAAAGGAGAGAAGATCCAGAGAGTGCATGTATAACAGCTGCTTTTAAGGAAAAGTCTATTATTTATCTTAGTATGACCAAGGTGGAGTGGGACTCTAACATTTACTCGAACCATATCCATAGAGACACATACTGTTTCCTTGTAAAGCTTTTTACCCAAGAGGTTTTTTGCTTGGTAGAGGTTTGATGAGGCAAATCGTCCTAGTATGGAACACCCCAAAGGGAAGTATTAGGAGTTAGATCCAGCCCAAGGTGGGAGCCCAACTGGGTTGCGGTATCCTGCTACTCCTAACAAGCCATAGGCCTTTAGTTTTTATGGGGAGAGTTTAAGTAGGATAGATAACCTCAGTTATTGGGCTATCCTTTTAATTATATAACAATATAGAACCTTGAGATACAAAAAAAAATCAAAGATCACTAAAGATATCCCTAACTCTTCTCTCAATAATGCATTTGATTATCTGATAAGTAGGATCTATATATCCAACATTTGGATAAAATTAAATCTTGAAGAAACATAATGAATTTCTTGAAATAAAATCACTGGATGTAGTTTATATAGGTTCTGAAAATGTGGTAGTAAGTGTTCAACTAAAAAAAGTAATATATTAAAGAAAATATACACAAAACCTTTTGTATGGTTTAAAAATAGTAAGGTGAAAGATAGTATCCTGCAGACCATAAATATCACATGCAACCACATTGAATGAATGAGTTGATGTCGAAAGCCAGGATGCTTTAATTTGCTCCTTTGTTAGGTATCTCCAGCAGTTGGAAAATGAGTTTGGGTTGGGTTGTGTTTTGTCAGACAAATCCTAACTCTGACTCAAGCATCTTCCAGCAGTAATTAAAACGAGTGTGAGTTGGCTTAACTGGTATTGTCAGGACTCAACTGAGTGTGGGAGCTTACACTAAAGAAAAATTAGTTTGCGTACTTCAGAAACACCGTGCGATAATTAAAAGTCAGCACATCATTCCAAACACCACCGCTAGTCAATTAAAGCATAATTTTCTCTCTAACGACTACTACTCATTTGATTTCAACTTAATTCTAATAAAACTCATATCTTCATGCAAGTTTTTCGAGTAATTTCACAGATAGACATGGAAGAAGAAACGACCCATCTTTTGCAATTTGATCTCTGCTCAAAACTTCAAAGCCCCTTCAAGCAATTGAATTGTAGTTGGAACCCTAACTTGCTTGGGTTTGTAATTAGGAGCAGTCATTGTAGAAGTAATTGTGTTGTATGAGAAACTGGATATGAGATTTTAACTTATTTTAGTGTTGATTTTTGGTGTTAATATAATGGGTCTATTTGTAATCCAATCCAACCTTCTTTGTTTGTTTTTATCTATTGGGGTCTCTAATCGCCCCATTGGACTTGTGTTCTTGTGGTGGGGTGTTTGATCTTAAAGGTTAGAAGTTTAAGACCCTTGTTTTGATCTGTAAAGTTTAGTTTTATAAATTGGGTGTTTTTTTTGAGGAAGGGATTCAACAAGCAGTAACGCGGGAGATCCATGGCATCTTCTCCCCTGTATTTAGAGCATTTGGGGTTTGTTTGATGCAACAAATGGGGTAAGCATAACAGAGCTTCTTTTCTTTGTCTCTCTCCCTTTGGTGTTGTTTGGGGTTTTGCTTCAACTCTTTCAATACTTTGAACCAGGGATGAAGGTTTACAAGATCTGATTTTGGGAAGAGAGTTGATAATGGAGATTAATGGAGGTGTACAAATCTGATTTCAAGATGATGATAATGGGGATTATGGAAGTGCAAAAACCTAAGTTTTTTTTAGGAGGACCTTTGAGTTAAAGATGGACACGTCAGTCAACGTAGACCCACACCCAACTGCTTGGAGACTAGAGTTTGGGTTGGGTATTTTTGGTCTGACTTGTGTGCCAGGAGAACCCAACCCATACCTAACTGTTGGAGATGCTCTTATAGTCATAATTATCTCTACTCATAGAAAACTCATTGGGATTCTATGAGAGAAATAAGAGGAAAATAAATTAGTCCAGATTCTTGTCTCTTAAAATTCATGGCAATTTTAAAGTAGATATTAAAGATTTTTCACAAATAATTAAGATCTGTGAAATTGTTAATTCTTTAATTAGTGATTAACATTGAAAATTGTTTGTTCCTAAGTTGATATGGCCGAGTTTGAATACTATCATGCAAAGGAAAATGTATTTGGGTGGGGAGGAGGGGGTAGTCTTTTTCCTTTCCAACGAGCAGTTACGCCTGCGCACACGCGCGTGTAAATGCGTTATTTTTGAGAATAAGATGGGGTTTTGTATTATCTTTTGAAATATAAGTAATCAATTTCACATTGGGTAAACTCTAGAATGTTTGAAGGGATTTTGAGTTAGTCTCCTCCTTAGGACCAAATATATATTGGGTAAATAAGGGGAGACATGAGTAATCTGATGTCCTCTAGTTTCACTGGCTACTTGTGTTTCAAAATGGCACCACTGTATTAAAAGCGAAGTGTAATAAGAATTTCAACATGAGTTGTCATGAGGAATTTTGAAGGTGTCACTTGTTCTTAATGCTAACATGTATGCTCAAAAATATCTACACTTTAGTCAACTTCAAGAATATTCATTATAGATCACTTTGTGATGAGTTGTATTGTGCTACTTACATGATCCCTGTTACCTTCTAGTCTCTGGATGCCTGATTGCTCAGTGAAGGGCTTAGGTGCAACTCCTAATTTCAGGTGAAGGTCTCAGGTGATCTAACTATTTATAAGGGTTTAGCAGAACCCCTAGAGATCACTGTAAACATGAAACCAGTTTGACCATCTATATTGTTGGTTAGCACTTTAAGAGCGATGTTACTAATGCGTTGTCTCTATGGTATTTTATTGTGCATACCCTATTTTCCAGCAGGAGCCATGAACTTGCACTCATGTCATTAGTTTAGTTTTAATTTTACATTCACGTGTAAATAATCCTTAGTGACAAGGCTATGCTCGAGTGCAGAGGCGAGCAAAGCTGAAGGTGGCCCCATATATCACCATGGAACTTAGAGCAGAGAAAGCTCTCGAAGCTATCTACGTCTGTTTTTTTGATAAAGACCCCATAGAAGAAGACGATGAAGATTACTTCGTGTCCATGCTTCGTGCAGTATTCCCAACTGTTGGACAATCTGAGATAGATAGAATTCTTAGGGAGAAGGCAAAGAAAGTGGTTTGAAGGTGGCAAGGAAAACTGATATCCAAGATCTTCAATTCCTGGCAACAAAATAATAGTGAAAACTAAGAAATATATAACCCTCTTGTTGTAAATTATAGTTTATGCTTGTGACTTGATTAAGAATTTTGTAGTTATTCGCGTATTGTGGTGATGGGGAAGCTCTTATATTTTCTAACTATTTTAATTTTTATAAGGATTTCATAAGATACAAGTTAATGTAGAGATAGACTTGAAAACTCAACCCTCTTCTGTTTCACAGCATGTCTTTGAAATTTGGAGAGATGTAACCAAAAAAGAGACATAATATGGAGTGAGAAGAGTGTATTTGGAGAGAACCTAGACAGGAGTTTTAGAGAGTGAGATTTTTTTTTACAGATCACTGAGATGAATTGCAAAATAAATTCTTTCAGCTGGAACATTTCATACAAGACTTCATTTTAGTTTGCTATATTTAGTTTTGGACATCCAACATTAGGTTTTTATAGAATTCATCCTTGACATTCTATAAATTGTAAAGGTTTGATCACGGTAATTAACAGTTGTTCTAAAACATGGTACCATTCTCATTTCATAGCAGAATACTATTTGGTTCAGGGCACACACAGTAAGGACACGCCCTAGCCAGGACCGACTCTACAGTGCCCGAGTGCAGCGGAATAAGGGCCCGTGCGGCGTACACGGACGCGCGGTCGGCGTGTAACAGCCATCTTCACGGGCGCGGCGCTGCCAGTGGCATACAACCCACGATGCTAAAGCGCATCCGGATTATCCTGGATACTCGTGAGGGGTCATCGAATATGTATTCGTTATAGGCAACAACGCTGAAGGTTCCCTCATAAGCCCTACACGCAATCTCTCGCGACGCGCGCGGATACAGAAAGCAATCCTGTCCAGTAGCGGATCAGGGTAGCTCAATATGCCGTTTTCCACATAGGGGACTCATATCTCAAGGGCGACGAGCCTGGACTAATTATACTGTCCATCTGTAAGGGGCGGTGCGTCTCGGATAGCCCGCGGGGTATAGCGGTGCCATATGAAGCCCTTTATTGATAACCGGCCCGCATTGCGAGGCAATGTCCCCTGCCTTCCTAGGCTAGGAGAACTCATAACTATCCCTTGTAGATAGTCCATGACCGGGGTCCTTGATGACCAAGCATAAAGCTCTTTTAGTCATGGGGCGGATCGGACCAAGGTCCTCCTAATATAGCTACTAAGTAAATAGTCAACTTCCAAAGGAAACGTTAAAACATGAGACGAAGCGTACTGGACCTTTTCGCCCCCTTAACTGAATCCGATGCGACGAAACTTGGCGTGCTGCTATAATAGGGTATAGAGAACAAATACATTCGGACAGAACTCAAAACGCTCGGGTGGATTTGGACGGCGGTTCGTTCGGTCGTCGTCACACCCTCCCGCACTTAAAATAATCTCGACATCCTCGTCGAGGCCATCGCCAAAAGGCTCTGCAAGGATTCAATCTTCTACATCATCAAGAAACCAACAACTCCACCCACTTAGTTCAAAGTACTATATCTTCTCTGTACTAGCGAACTGAGCCCAACTGCTAGTCTCGATGCTGGCAACTGTGTCTTCAGAACTGAACCTTAACTCGCCTATCCCAACTGAAGTGCGTAGTGACCGAACCTTCATACTACTGGAGTCTGCCTTCTCCTCTGGGTATTGTCTCTTGGTCTCGAACCTTCTGAAAAATGTATGGCGGTGCACTCTAGCATCGCGCCCTCTGAAATGCGTTGCATCCTGCTGCAAAGCCCTTCTCCCCACTGACCTAAGTGGAATGCCGCTCTTCTCGACAAACCAAGGGCTCTCCTCTGGACAGCTCGACGAGGATATCTCCAATCCCGTCCTAAAAGTGCGCTCACTTCCGAGTCGATATTGCCTTCGCTGCTCGAGAGTTCAATCTTCTGTGAATCTCGGCTTCAAACTTCACTCAACATCTGCGAGTGGTAAGGAGCAAGTCTTCTAAAACCAAGGGGTAACTCTCCCCGCTGCACGGAACATCTGCCGCGACAGAATGAATCTTCTGACTGCCCTTCGATCGACTCTGCGAAGGTCTCCAACCATGTCGCGCCCTTCTTTACGACCATCGGGGATGCAACATCAAGATGCGGCACTCTAGCCTACCAGTATAGAACTGAACTGGTACTCATTGTTCACTTGGGCGAGGGAGGGTTCTCCTAGAAGGTAGCATACTCTCAATGAGGCGCGGTACTTTGTTCCCTACCGCCAACAAAACCATCGAGGGCAGCCTATCCAGGCGCGGGTACTCTGTTCCCTACCGCCAGCTAACCATCGAGGTCCGCCATAAAGGCGTCCTGTGTGAACTTCTAAACCCCTAGACATCTATCTGTGCAGCCGTGTCTCTGCTCTACCCATTCGTAGTAGGCCATCATCTACCCATGTACGCTAGATGGCATCTGCACCTAACTTGGCTGCAGGAAGGGTGATCGCTACTCCGGCGTCCCCAAGGTCTCTCACTAAGGAGGACTCTAATCTGCCACTCTCTAAGGAGGACTTCCCAATGCCT
>JACGCM010002074.1:0-86895 GCA_014058105.1 Kingdonia uniflora
ACGGGTACATTCGATGAGAAAACTGACACCGAAGCTTGGACATTTTTAAATGATGTAGCGGATAAGACCTACCAATGGAAAATGATGAGAGATGAAAACCATGTCAATGCAAATATGTATTGGGTGGACTCTAATTCAGAGTCTGCACTCTTTGAACATTCTAATAAAGTCAAGAACTTAAAAATTAGCAAAAGGATAAACACCCTATCACTTCTTCTGTTAACCATGTGGCGATACGACTTTGTATGGTTTGTGAGAGTTTGGACCATCTGGTCCAAGATTACCCTAATATGCTTAGTTTAAGGAGGGTAGGAAAGACTAGGCCAATGTCATCTATCAACGTCCTAATAGCCAACCTTTTAATGGTGGATGGAACAATAATTTTAACAACTCCAATTCTTGGGGAAGCCAAAATTACCACTAAGGAGGTTCTTCTGGTAGCGCCCCTTATCAACCGCACAACCAAGTGAACCATCACCCGTCTAGTTCCTCGTGGCAACAAAATCCATCATACGAAGCTCCCCTTAATGTGCCTTATGTTCCTCGCATAATAGGAATCTGCCTACACCAACCACGTCCTTAGAAGATACTTTTAAGATGTTTATGCAAGTAAGCCAGTCGTCTGTTGCCAAACTTGAGGGTCAAATTGGTTAAATGGCAACAGAGATAAGCACGATAGATAAAGAACATTCCCCAGTCAACTCAAGCTAATCCTAAAGGGAATACTGACCATACTTGATCTTCCAATCGTGATGGAGTCAACGCCATCATTTATCTTAGGAGTGGTAAGAAAGTTGATAATATGGTAAAAATGCCTAAGGAACCCGTGGAGTAAATTTGAAGTAAACCCATAGAAGAACCTGTAAGTGAGGATGAAACTACGATAACACATGTTAAGCCACTGGCTCCTTTTTCCTAATGGTTATCATTTGCTAAGAAGGATAATATATATGAGGTGATTTTAGGGATTTTTAAGCATTGTGGATTAACATTCCTATCCTTACGGCCATAAAGCATATTCCTCATTACACAAAATTTCTTAAAGATCTTTGTACTATAAAATGGTGTATACATGTTACAAAAAAAGCTTTTCATGTTCAAGAGAGTGACACCTCTATTCTTTTTGATGTGTATGTTACTTCTGTCATTTTGCGTCAATCCCCTCCTAAATACAAGGATCCGGGATGCTCGATAACTTCATGTACTATTGGGACCCACAAGATAGGAAGAGCTTTACTGGATTTAGGCGCCGCCATGAACCTCTTTCCTTATTATGTCTTTGAGCAATTGGATATCAAAGTACTTAAACCCACAAATAGGACCATGTACCTTTCAGATCGATCAATTAGGAATCCTTAGGGAGTAGTTGAAGATGTGTTGATCCAGATTGAGCAGTTTGTTTATCTAGTAGACTTTGTTGTACTAGATACTGAGCTAGTAGAAAATCCTGATGAAGAGATCCCTGTGATTCTTGGTTGCCCCTTTTTGGTAATAGCTAATACGGTAATCAACTGCTACAATAGAATTATGAAGTTGACCTTCGGGAACATGACAGTAGAATTAATATCTTTAATGTATCGCTTCCCTTCTAATTATGAAACCATCGAGTGTCATATGATTCAGAGTCTTATGAGTAGCACGTTTGAGAGGTCAAGTACCTCTGATCCTTTAGGGCATTCTGGCCCACTTTGGTGAAGATTGTGAGGACGATTCCTACATCCATGAGGTGAAAGCCTTATTAGATTTGGCTTCAGAAATTTCATGTTGGAAGGTAAACATAAAATCTTAGATGTTCTGGAGGCTCAGTAACCTTCCTAAAGATCGAGCTTAAACCTCTTCCCTCTAACCTTAAGTATGTTTTCTAGGTCTAGACGAAACTATGCCCGTCATATTGTCGCTGAGCTAAACCCCTTTGAAAGAAAAAGTTGATTCGCGTTCTTAAGGGAAATATGAAAGCTATTGGATGGAGTATAGAAGACATTATAGGAATAGTCCCTCGGTTTGCATGCATAAATCAAATTGGAAGATAATGCAAAAAAGTCCAGAGAAGGACACGGAGATAAACTCGATATGGCCAAAGTAGCTGGAAAGTGATTTTAAAACTCCTTGATGCCGGGATCATCTATCCATTTTTTATAGTCAGTGGGTTTGCCCGATACATGTTGTCCTAAAAAAGTCAGGAATCACAGTTGTAAAGAATGAGAAGAATGACCTCATACCCACTAGAACGACCACTGGATGGAGAGTCTGCATAGACTATAGGAAGCTTAATTCGGTCACTAGGAAACATTACTTCCCCTTACCATTCATTGACCAGATGCTCGAACGACTCGCTAGGCATAAATTTTATTGCTTCTTAGATGGCTATACTGGGTACAACCAAATGCCCAACGCACCGGAGGACCAAGAGAAAGCAACTTTTACATGTTCTTTCGTCACATTCGCCTACCATCGCATGTCTTTTGGCTTATGCAATGCTCCTGCGACGTTTTAGCGTTGCATGTTAAGTATTTTTTCTTATATGGTAGAACAATTCCTTAAAGTTTTCATGGATGACTTCTCATTGTTTAGCGACTCATTTGACCAGTACCTTCACCATCTTTCCCTAGTATTACTCAGATGTCAAGAAATTTTTTTTATTTTAAATTAGGAGAAATGTCACATTATGGTTAAAAGGGGGATAGTTCTGGTTCATATCATCTCTGAAAAAGGAATAGAAGTTGACCAGGCCAAAATAGATGTCATTTCTAACCTTCCCTCACCATGAAATATCAAGGACATCCTTTCCTTTCTAGGACATGCAGGTTTCTACCATCGTTTTATCCCAAATTTTAGTAAGATTACTCGTCCATTAAGTAACCTTTTGGCCAAAGATATGGCCTATGAGTTTGATGCACCTTGTTTTGTAGCTTTTGAAATGCTTAAGACCCAGCTCACAACATCACCCATTATTAGACCACCTATCTGAAGTAAGCCATTCGAGTTAATGTGTGATGCCTCTAATTACTCTATTGGCATTGTTTTGGGACAACGGATTGATAAACGTCCCCATGTCATCTACTACACTAGTAAAATGTTAAATAATGCCCAATTAAATTACACGACCACCGAGAAAGAACTCATGGCAATTGTTGATGCACTAGAAATATTTAGATCTTATCTTATAGGATCTAAAGTAATTGTTTACACAGATTATGTCGCGCTTCGATATCTTTTATCAAAGAAAGATGCTAAGGCACGACTAATCTAGTGGGTATTACTTTTGCAAGAGTTTGACCTCGAAATTTGAGACAAAAATGGGTCAGATAATATAATAGTTGACCATCTTCCCAGAAGAGTAGCTTATGGCTGTGAATTTAGTTCCTGAGTTACCATGGTTTGCAGACATTGTTAATTACTTAACCACAAACACCATTCTCGATCACTGGACTAAACTTGACAAAGATTGATTCTTTAATCAAGTGAAGTACTTCTTTTGGGATGATCCATATTTGTTTAAGTATTGTACTAACTAAATCCTTAAGAGATATGTTCCCCAGTATGAGTTTATCAACATTTTATCATTTTGTCACACCCATGCATGTGGAGGTCACTTTAGCTCTAAGAAGATCGTGATTTTTTTTTGCAGTGCGGCTTCTATTGGCCTACGCTATTTCATGATGCGTATGTATTTTATAAAGCGTACGAGAGATTCCAGAAAATAGGAGCCCTTTCTCGATAAAATATGATGCCCTTATCCCCTATTTTGGTTATTAAACCCTTTGATGTTTGGGCATTGATTTTATAGGCCTTTTTCCCAAGTCTTTTGGATATGAGTACATCCCAGTTGGAGTGAACTATGTATCAAAATGGGTAGAAGCCATCCCATTGAGAACAAATAATAGTATAGTTGTTCTTAACTTTTTAAAAGAATTTTTTTTCTCGATTTGGAATACCGAGGGCTATCATTAACGATGGAGGGTCACATTTTAACAATAAACTTTTTGTTACCCTTGTCAAAAAGTATAGTATAACCTATAAGGTGGCAATACCTTATCATCCGCAAACGAGTGGGTAAGTGGAAGTTTCTAATTGGGGGATCAAAAATATTCTCCAAAAGACGGTTAACCTAAATCGTAAAGATTGGTCTATAAGATTAACTGATGTACTTTGGGCTTATCACACTGCATATAAAACCTCGATTGGAATGTTACCTTACCAACTCGTTTATGGTAAGACATGCCACCTTCCTGCCGAACTTGAGCATAGAGCTTATTTAGCAATAAAAATACTTAACTTTGACACTTTAATGACTGGATCCTATCGTAAGCTACAACTCAATAAGTTGGATGAGCTCCGAATAGATGCATATGAATCCGCAAAGATATACAAAGAAAGAACCAAGGCTTTCCATGATAAAAATATCTAGCAAAAGACTTTTTAAGTTGATCAAAAAGTTTTACTGTATTCTTCGCATTTTCATTTGTTTCTTGGAAAACTCCAATCCTGTTGGACTGGGACGTTCATTGTCAAAACTGCTTTCCCCCATGGAGCTATTGAAATTCTTAATCCTCGTACTAGTAATATTAATAAGGTAAATGGATAGAAACTTAAACCATTTCACGAGTACTTTTCAGGTTCGAGCAAGGATATAAATCTTCGGGACCCATCATATGCAACATATGTATCTTTATTTCTACCCATAGTCTTATCAAGTTTGGTGGTACCTACCATCGTCTGGCTGAAGATGTTAAATTTAAAACTTGTAGAAGGCAACCCTTATCATGTTCAGATAGTATTTATTTTATTTTCTCCTGTTCTTTTCATTTTTGGCAACTGTGGGGATACATGCTAATTCTGTTTGGGGGTGGGGTAAATAAGATTTTCACAACTTTTTCTCAAAAAAGTTGCTATTCTAGGGTATTCTGGCATTGTAGACAGATCCTTTGTATACTCTGATCTTTAGACATTCTTAGAATCTTAAAGTTGCACTTGGGATACAATTATAAGATTATGGTTTATTTTAAATCATAAATTGTTAGTGCATTACAAAATTTTAAGTTTTTAGTACTACCATCCTATTAGATGTATTTTAGAAGAAAAACACACTTATAATTGTACTTCACATAGTTATGTTATTAAGGTTTTGTTAAAACTAACTATCAGCTTTTGATTAATCAACGGTTTGGGTTGGGAAGAATCTGTAATGAGGGAGACAATTACCTAGGAATTCGTTTCTCAAAAATTTAAACTAAGGTTTGTATGTATTTTCACAAGTTATTGGCTCCTTCATGAATCTGACATACTCAAAAAAAAGTTCTTCACAATTCAAGGCCCCACGTAAGATTTAGAATTGAATGAGGAAGATTTTTTACCAATCTCAAGGAAAGCCATGAATAAATGTAAAAGGAAGAGACCAAAAAAGTAAAAAACGAGTCTCTAGGAGTATAGTTGAGAGCTATGTGAAGGAAGGAAAGTTGCAAGTATAAAAAAGCAAATAAAAACTTAAATACAATGTCTTACCTTGAAAAGCTTGTGTGGATATATATTTTCCCTGAAAGATCAATAAAAGAGAGCGAATAAACAAGGGCACTTGCGAAACTAACTTCTAGATTTCGTCTACCATACTCAAGATAAGGCTAAGGTTATTTGGAAGGATTATCAAACAACTTGATTCCATAAACTAAATTCACTACATAAAATGATGAAATTCTGAAACTTGATATAATCTGATGGTAGTAAAATTAACTTGATTAATTCTTACGTATCTAATGGTTAACCCTTGTTTAAGTGTTATATCTTTGAGATGAATTCAATCTATTTTAGAGATACCAGGAGCAACAATTATAAGTTTTTATAATACCAGAATGTTTGTGATAAAATTTTTGGGTATATTCACTGAAAACTCTCACAAGATATAACTCATCCTATAGGGGTAACGTATAGGTTGAAAGGCTTATTACATATGCTAAATGCAATCGTAAAAACTATGAAAGAGTTAAATTTTCTCTTCTTCTGCTAAGGGACTAGCAATATGCCAGTTTGAGGGTATTTGATAGGCATGAAAAATGCCTATTTTTGTTCTTAAATTTACATGATCTTAAACCTTATTTCATGTTTTACTGGGCCTAATTGAAGTATGTTTGACTATTGTAGGTAATAAGACAATTATGACTAAGTCCATCCTGAAAGCCCAACTTCTACAAGCTAAAGGCTACTGCTGGAGATAACCTAGTGAAGATAGAGTCTAAACTAATAAAGAGGATACATGTGTCAAGAATTTCTAGAAGACTTGGTAGTCAAGACTTTGCTAAAAGATCTCTACAAAATCTTAGTTGTTGAACGTTAAGAGGATTTTTGTTAGGTAATAAAGATGGAGGTAGAGAGAGAGAGAAGATCATCTCTTGAACCCATAGTTTTTCTTTTACTTTGGAGAATAGAGAAATAAAAGATCACATTCATTTTAGTAATTGCATTATCTTAAATCAATCAATGTAAGTTTGTTTCAATCAAGAATAAACCTCTTTACATTAATTTATAATTTATATTACTCAATTTGATACGAGAATTCACAATTCTATCTATGCATCCTTGAGAACGAACTCATATTATAACATCTAATTTGATATGGTTTATCAAATGAATAGGGATAGAGGGAAATTGATTTGATACGGTTTATTGTTGAGTTGAGCGAGGGACTTCGTGACTCGTATTCAATAGGTATTAAATAAAACTAAATGAAAGAGTAGGCAGTTTAAATCTAATTTGGAGAAAAAAATTAAAGAATTATATGATCTATAGTGTAAATACGCAAAAATAAAAATAAAGAGGGATGAGGGATGAGGTTTTATGAAAAGAGGAAGATAGAGGGGCGCTAGTACAAAAATCTAAAGACTTAATTTATTTTACTAACCCGAGTGATAAAACCAGGTGTCAAAATCTTTTGGTAACTCTGACACTGTATTTGTAGGCTGAAGCAGATAGTGAGTGGGGTTTAAAAGAGGCTTATATATAACTCTTAAAGGAAAGGGGTGAGTACCTGACCCAGCTCGAGTTATGTTTCCAGCTCCAGAGACACGTAATCGTCATAACGTAGAGGCAAGAAAATGCTCGGCTTGAGCTGGTATATCTATTATATGGGGTGACATAGATCCCATACCTGATGTCTTGGCTTTATGTAGGATTGAAGATCAATGAGGATTTTATTTTTCAAAATAAGGAAAGAGCATAGAGAGGTACAAGTCAAGTTAGAGGGTGAGTAAAACGAGTTGCAAAATGTGTTGAGGCAAAGAACGGAACAAAATACTTCTCTGGCAAATCAACTAACAAAGGAAACAATTGTTAGACAAAAGATAGAAAATGAGTTAAAAGCATTGGGTGTGTTGTAGAAGGATGCGCGTAAGCGTCTGTACAGAGTGCATATGTAATTGAAGGAACATTTGTATCCGACGCGAGCAAAGGTCGCAGCTTAAACAAATCATGAATATCATATAGAGAGTGTGATTGAGTTTTATGGAGGGGAGTTGGCAAGGGTAAAGAACAAATTTAGGAATTATGTTATGGATTGTGGGAAAGACTTTGATGTAGAGAATGAAAATGTTAAAATATGTGGTTTACAAAAGATGAGGAGGAAAAAGGTGATGAAAAACCAGCTCCTAGACCGACATAAAATTTGTCAGAAGAGGACGAGGAGGAGGTCGAGATCCTAAAATCTCAGCCGTGGCAAAAATAGCGTCAGCATGAGGTAGTGACCTTTGTTGCACCTTTGGATTCGCAGGTAGATAGGTCAAGGCAAACGAGAAATAGGGGGCAGTCCTCTCATAGCTCGAGGAAGCGAAAGTAACTTAGCTAAGTTGTTCGAAAACTTGCATATGCATTAGATATCTATATACTATTTTGATGATAAATAAATTTATTCTATTTGTGATAGTAAAATAGATACGAATAGAGATGTTGATCGATCGTGCACAAGTATTTTATTGTCGTAAGATTGATCGTACACAATTATTGTGAGTGAAACTATGAACTGTGATGATATGTATTATTTTGATGTACGAACCATTATGTATTTGAAAAGTAAACTGTTGATGCAAGTTATAATAGAGGAGGTTAAATGTCAGTGTGAGGCTGTGCGCGTTTTGAACGAAAAGCTGAACACTGATTTAAACTTTCATCGGGAAGCACTAAAAAATGCTACTGAGTTAAATATAAAAATGGAGGTGAGGATGATTGAGGGGGCAAGGTATGGTGAGTCATTTGTTTAAGCAAATGGAAAGAAAGTAGGCTGAACTAACCAGTGTTAAAGAAAAAGTGGAGGAGTTAAATGAGGTTGTGAAGAAAAAATATTTTGACATTGAAAAATCTTAATGTCATATAAGAAATATCTCAGGATGGGTAGCCACGTAAGAGGTGGAATTAGTTGGCGTGCGAACTGTTGTAAGGAAGGCAGACGAGCGAGCCAAAGAGGTTGAAGGACTGTGGAATATGACTAAAGATAAAGAAAAAGATTTTGAGGAAGTTAACATGAAGCCAAATAAGCAGGTGAAAACCTATTGGGAGAAGATAAGGAGTCTAGAAAACGTAATTCAAGGGTTGGAATTAAACCTTATGGAGTATCAAACGTTAGTAGGAGACCTAACTAATTCGAATGACAAATTGGGGGTGGATCTTGTGACGGCTCAACAAAATCTTAACATAGAGGTTGACCAGAGGGACCATAATCAGTTCGTTATAAAGGAATCATTGGCTGTGTTGGGACAAATGGATGAATTTTTGACGATGATGGAAGCACGTAATAAAACTTCTATGGAGGAAAAGTTGGCGATGCTGGTTCGCTGTAAAAATTTGGAAAATTTGCTAAATGTGGTGAAGGAAAAGATTGTGGAGCTCGTCGTGCCTGGCAAGGTTAAGCTCGAGGCCAAAGAGGTGCATGACAAAGAAATGGCGGCAGTGCTTACCTTTTTTGTATCCGAGTTTAAGAGACTTGAAAAAGAAAGGGACATGATTCATAAAAGCATGATGGCAAATGGTATGTAGTACGATATGCAACTAGTGTAGACTAAATATTTGGATTATGTTATGTTAAGAATCAGCGCTCTTACTAAGAGCAGGTTTGATGAAGGAAGACAAATTATTACTACGAGGGTGCCAGAACTGATGCGTCTGTGACTTTCGGAGTATGGGGAAAGTTTGCGTGATGATGCGCTGACTGAACTTAGTTATTGAGGAGGTGTTGGTACTAATGTAAAAATGAACTACTCGTGTTAGATCACCTTCAATATAGTAGATAATATAATGGTTATGCATATTAAACTTTGATGAACCAACTGTGGTCTTGAAGTATGTAATATGTTAGCAGAATTATGGAACCAATAACCGATTTGTAATGTAATAAAAGACCAATATATAATGTAATAGTAGAATTGGGGTAAACTCATTGTTTATCTGCGATATTGTAGATGTATTCTGTATATATGAGATAGTAGAAGAGTACTTGTATGAGATTATAGAATAGTACTGTGTGAGATACTAGAATAGTACTGTGATGTAGGCCGGTCAAACACAAGTATTTCATTAATGTAAGAATGACATACAATATTAGAAGAAATAGTATAACAGTACTTTATGAGATTGTAGAATAGTATTGTGTGAGATAGTATAATAGTATTGTGATATAGGTCGTTCAAACACAAGTATTTCATTAATATAAGAATGATGTACAATATTGGAAGAAATAGTAGAATAGTACTTTATGAAATAGTAGAAGAGTACTGTGATGTAGGTCGGTCAAACAAAAGTATTTCATTAATGTAGGAACGACGTAGAATATTGGAAGAAATAGTAGAATATAAACTATGAGAGATGGCTATCTGCGATACAACTTCAATCTCTTTGTATTCCAAGGATTGGGGACTCGATATCCATCGGACATAATGAGGTTGTAAGAGCTGAGGCCACTTTTGCCGATAACAATAAAATGTCCTTCCCAATTTTCTGCGAGTTTCCCAGCATTGAGTTCCTTTCTGTGTTTTGGGATCTCTCGTAGGACGAGAACTTTAATACCAAACTTATTTTGAGAAACTTGTTAGTTATATGATTTTGCTAAAGCTTGATGGTACCTTCCCAAGTTCATGACTGCTTTGTCTTTTGTTTTGTTGATCCAGTTCATGCTATACGCCAACTAGAACTTATTTCTTTCATCTGTCATGGTATGATAAGGTAGTAGGTGATGATATTGAGTGTGGATGATTGCTTCGGTACCATATACTAACAAGAACGGTGTACATCCAGTCGATATTCGAGGTATTGTTCGGTACACCCATAACACGTGTGGTAATTCTTTTTCCCAATTACCTTTCTTCTTTGTCAAACGCTTTTTTATGCCATCAACTATAGTACAATTCATAATTTTATGGGTAATACTGAAGGAGAGTGGATGATATCATGTTGCTTGAGGAAGGTTATGACCTTGGAACCAACAAACGCTTGTCCATTATTTATTCTAATGAGGTGGGGGCACCCAAACAGTATGATAATGTTTTCCCATATGAACTTGATGACTTCGTCTTCGCGTGCTCGACTCAAAGAAACTGTTTCTACCCACTTGGTGAAGTAATCCGTTGCTACTAGAAGGTACTTCTATTTTCCCAGTGCAGTTGGAAATTTTTCCACTAGATCAAGCCCATCTTTGGAATGGCCAGAAAACTTTGCTAGAATAGAGTTCTAAAGCTGGAGCTCAAATTTTAGGTTTATACCGTTGGCAGGCGTCACACTTGCTTGCATATTCGACGGCTTGAGCTTTCATTTTAGGCCAAAAGACTCCTTGAGTAATAGCCATGTTTGCTAGGGACTGTCCTGCCGTATGGGATCCGTAAGTGCCTTCGTGTAAATCGCTCAAGAAATCTTTGGCCTCCTTATTAGATAAGCATTCAAGATAGGTCCCTGTAACCGATTTTTTATAAAGGAGATTGTTGACAATGATATATCATTTGGCATTATCTATCAGTCATTTTCTTTCGCTGATATCCTCAGGGAGTTCGCCATCAAACGTGTTTTTTGGTTCGATATATGTGTGTAAAGGTCGTCTCTAATCATCTTCAACCTCTTTTTCTCCCCCAATATGAATGGTATTTGAGCTGATGATGTTAATGCTGGGGGCGGATACTACTTCGATCTATAAATATTGAGATTGCATTCTGAGGACTCTAGCAAGATAAGAGAGGGAGTCGAAATGTCTGTTATCTCCATGAGGTAAGTGTTCGATTGTTGCCTCTTTAAATATGCTCATTCTATCGGCTGCTACTGCTGTATAATCTATCATCTTTCTACTTTTTTGATATTTGTCTATATAATGGTTCACGATCAATAAAGAATTCGTGTAAACAGATAATTCGGGCACACCAATCTCTAGTGCCATATCTAGTTCGTGGATTAATGCCTCGTATTCAGTTTTGTTATTCATAACTTCAAAGTTGAGCCAAATTGATTTCTCTATTTGATCATTGGAAGGTATGATAAGAATTATCCCGATGCTTGACCCGGCTGGTTCTGCAGAACTGTAAGTTAAAAGGCGCCAACCTTTATTGGATATCTAACCTAACTTTTCTTTGAATTGTTTGTCATTTATGTCGGTACTATCCTCATCCCAATCAGGATCCTCTACTGGAAAATCTGTAAATAAGTATGTTACTGCTTACCCTTTTTCAGAGTGTCGAGATTCAAAATGTATGTCGTGTTCACCAAGAGTAAACGACCATTGTTAGACTTGTCTGGATTTATCTCGTTTGGATAGAACTTCGCACAGGAGGTAATTTGTTATTACTCAAACTAAATGAGCTTGGAAATATTATTTTAACTTCTACGATGTATAAACGGGAGCCAAGAGTAGTTTTTCAATCTTAGTGTACCGTGTTTCTGCTGGAGTAAAAGTCTTACTGATGAAGTAGACAGATTTTTACATCTTTTCGTCGAGTCGGATAAGAACTAAGCTGAGTGAGTTATTAGTAACTGCAAGATATATCGTAAGCTCTTCTTCTTCATTGGGTGTACTCATTACTGATGGTTTCCCCGAGTAGCATTTTAGTTTCTAAAATACTACTTCACATTCTGTGGTCCACTCGATCTTGGGATCTTTTTGAGTTTTCCCTTTTTTTATCCCTTCTTTTATGAGGTTGAATAGCCATCGACACTGATCTGAAGACTTGGAAACAAAATGATTGATTGCTGCTATTTTGTCGACTATCTTTTGGACATCTATCTTTGTCTTTGGGGAAGGCATAGATAACAAAGCATGGAAATGATCTGGGTTAGCCTCGATACCTCGTTTGCTAATCAAATATCCCAAGAATTTTCCTGATTGGACTTTGAATTACGATTTATCTGAATTTAATCTCATTTTGTATGATTGACGAATTTCAAAGGTCGTGTGCAAATCTACGAGAACATTTTCCTTCTTGAGACTTTTACACAGTATATCATCTATGTAAACTTCCATCATTTTTTTGAGATGGTCTTTAAACATCTGAGTCATCAGTCTTTGGTAAGTGGCTCCGGCATTCTTAAGGCCGAAAGGCATTACTTTGTAATAATGTTATCCAAGTTCTGTGATGAAAACTGTTTTTTTTATCCTCGGGCAAAAAGGGTATCTGATTGTACCCTGATGCACCGCCCATCATGGATAAGAGTTCGTGTCCAGCAATTGCGTCAAGTAAATGGTTGATAATAAGAAGGGGAAAACTATCTTTTAGAGTATGTTTATTCAAGTCTGTAAAATTCATGCATACTCTGACTTTGCCATTTTTCTTTGGGACTGCTACGATGTTTAAGATCCATTCGGGGTAATTGACTTCCTGAATAAAACCAACTTTAATGAGTTTATTAATCTCTTTGTTGACTTCTTCGCTTAGCCTTGGTGCTAATGTTTTCTATTTCTATTTGATTGCCTCAGCCTTATCTTTTAAGCTAAACTTGTGGCAAGCCAAATTTGGATCAATACCTGACATTTTATGAAATGTTCATGCAAAGATTCACTGTTGTCTTTTAGAAACTAAATAAAAGTATTTTGCTCTGTTGTGGGTAACAGAGTCCCAATGTAGGTACCCCATTTGTTTCTACTTATTTCAACGTACTCCCTGACTTCCGTACTTGGTAGTTGGTTTTATGTAGTATTCTCTATAATGTTCTATAATTATTGTGTGATCTGTTGTGCTAGTGGTTCTGTCACGATGGTTACAGTATTTTTGTAAGCTTCGGCTTGCTTCTGACTTCCTTTGATTTCATCGATGTCGCCATTCCAATCGAACCATAATGCTAAATGATAGGTCGACGGGATAGCTCTCATGTTCAGCAGCCAACAGTGTCCCATAATTCCTAAATAATGGGACTTTACGTTTATAGCGTAAAACACAACGTCAACCGTTGTTGGTCCTGCGGTAATAGGGAGTATAATTTTTCCTACACGTTATTCTTTGGAGCCATTGAATCCACTGATATCAATACCACTAGGCTGAATTTTGTTGGATAGTCCCATTTGATCGATCATATTTTAGAAAAGTTGTTCGATACTACTGCCAGTAACTACCATCATTGTATGTAGTATGACATTTCTCATTTTCAACATGATCACGAGTGCGTCATGATGTGGAAAGTTGACGTGGCGAATATCGCAATCTTTGAAAGAGATCCTTATTCATTAAGAACTAGATACGGGGAGTAACCTAGCTTCTTTATCGACCATGGTCAGATCGTGACACTGGCTGAGATGTCGTATTTTGAATCTAACTGATCTATTAACTGTATGAGTTTCTATAAAATGGCTGAGGGAGATATAGTACAAATGTTTCTCATCTACCGTTCCTTCAATCTGTACGATCTCAGTAGTAATCTTGTAACTCCCGTTTTTGTAATTTTTGATGTCTACAATGTACTCGTGCATTTTTCCATCCGTAAAGAGATACTTCAAAAGTCACTGTAAAGTGAAGTAATGTTCTATGTCATGATGTCGGACTTTATGGTGTATGCAATATGGTCTATTTTCCATGGGCTGGGGGTATTGAGCATTACAAAAGAATTTATTCTTCTGAAGTGTGGGATACAGGCTGGCTATTGTAATAGTTAACTTGGGAAGACATGGCTTCGGTAAGTTACTACCTCTCCGAGGTCGATTATCATTTGATTAGGTCCATTTTCTGTCTCCTTCGTAATCTGTAGTACAATTGAAATCTCAGTCTACGGATTGATCTCTTGCTGTCAAGGTTGACTTATGGGGTTTCTGTCTTTCGGATGCCATCCTTTTAAGATCGATATATCCATTTACTTTTTTGATCATATCTTCCAGGGTCGTAGGTTTGTTGAGAATAAGATGCTCTTTCGCTTTAACGTCCACGAGCAAAGCGTTTACAAAGGCTGAAATAATAATTTTTTGATCTTTCTGGCCAACTCCAAGAATTTCTTAGTGAAAGATTCTAGCTTCTCTCCTGGCATTTGTTTAAGGCTGAATAAAGAATACAGATTTTCTTCTTTGTCTCTGTTGTACGAGTAGTTCTTGACAAAAGGTTCTCGCAGTTATTCAAATGTGCGAATGGATCCTTCTTGTAGTGAGTAGAACCGGTAGGAAAGAGATGGCATAAAATGTGGCTTGATGCAGAATGCAAGCCTAAAGCATCATGAAATTCTAGGACGTATTCGGCCATAGGATCAGTTCCCCTGTACTTTCGGATTTTTGGGGTATAGAGACCGGTGGGAACCTCGTTGTCCAATAGATCCTGAGCAATTGGGCTTTTTTGTAGTGTGTTATGGATGCCTTTGGTGGTTTAAATATGAGCTTCAAATAATTATTTGATGTATTTTTCAATATGTTTCTGAGTCACGTACTGATGAGCTGTGATGGTCTGACGTGGGATGTGTCCTTCTCGTGGAATGTGTTCGCCACTTCCTTTATTTAGTCGTTTACGTGCAGGAATGCGAACTCTTCCCCGATGCGGGTCCATTGCTTGCCTGACTTCAGCGGGAACGTCATCAACTTCTTATCGGACTCCCGGTATCTGTTCAGGTATGGGCCCCAGCTGATTATGATCGGATCGAGCATCAATTCCCTGGCTGTTGCCTCGAGGTCCTAGCCTATCCCGAACAGACACTCGTATGATGGCTGGCAGTGCGTCTTTATTCTTCTGGGCTACAATCTGTTGTCCCTGCAGAACTTTCAACGCATTTCGTATATCTGTCAGCTGTTGTTCTAGAGCGGCTCGTCTTTTTGTCTCAGAGTTTGGAATGGCCCACATGCTAATTTATTTGTCGCTAAATTTCTCTGGCTTATCGTCGAATTTCACATAGTGGGAAAGTCGTGATTTCTCAACACTAATGAGTATTGTAGGGATTGCACATGTCTTAGGGATTAGTCAAGTTTGGCCATGGGGGTGTGCAACATGTGCGATGGCACAGAGCCCCCCCCCCAAAAAAGTCTAAATTTTTATTTTTATTTGCCCATAGCCCAAATAAAATAAATAAATTTTTTTAACCTAAATTCATTATTCAAGTTTACAAGGCCCACAAATCCAAAGTCCAGCCCAACTTCTCTTATAATCTAATCTTTAATTTTTTGTGTTATGACCCAACTCTCTTAAATTTTTAGTCTCTCTCCAGACACTCTCTCCTCCCTCTGCCTCTCTGGTTTCCCCAACGACAACGCCCAACGGCTCAATCATAGTTTTGATAATTGATAGATACTTCAATCTTCATACTCGATACTTGATAGTTTCATTAAATATTTCAATTCACTCAAACTCAATTAGTCAATCTCTTAATTCTCTTTCCTAACCAACCTTTACGACTTTACGCCGGCTTTAGTGCTTTTGCTTTACCTATCTCAGTATCTCACTCTCTCTCTTGTTAAAATCTTTCAAAACTTAAAAGATTAAAGCAAAGGTTAACTTAATTTATGATTTCAGATTTCCAGTACCTTCACGGCTTTGATATTCGGATTTCTCAATCTCAGTACCTTCACGGCTTTGATAATATTCTGATTTCAGTAGAATCAATAATTCAGTATCACGGACTTTGGATTAAAACTCATAAGCAAGGGTTAAAGTCTTGGAGACTTGGGAGTTATCTGTGAATGTGATTTTATTGTGCGGTTTAATTGGCTCAATTGTCTCGATCTTACAATCCTAATCACCCGGTACCCGGTGATCTCTATCTCTTGTATCATATTTAATTTCTAGTACTTAATTTTGAAATTTTATACTTAGTATTTAGTACTTGTATAATTATATTATTTTAAAGATTTAAATTAGATTTTATCAAATGTCTCCTAAACAATTAAGTGGGAACGATAAGAAAAAAAGAGAGGAAAATAGAAGCGAAATTTATCCAAAGTCAACAATGAGCGGTAGAAAAATTTATTTATAGAGAACTACATAACGTAGAAAACTTAGATCACAAAAAATGTTGATTTGAATGATAACGAAAATGCAGATGTTGATAATGAAAATGTTGATTTACAAAATAATGAACAACAAAATATATCTAATACTCTAAACATTTATGATCCAAGAAATTGGGATAATCTTGCCAAAAATTTAATAGATGAATTAGTAATAAATAGATATCCGTGAGATATAACATTTGAAAAAGGCCATACAGATAAAATTGGGAGACGTTTCTCTTCAGCACATTATACTCGTTATTTGCCGAACGACGAAAAACATGATAGAAAGTGGCTTGTTTATTCACAAGATACGAATAAAGTTTATTGTTTTTGTTATAAGTTATTTGCTAAAGGACCCCGAGTAAGTAATTTAGGAAATGAAAGATTTTAAGATTGGGTACATCTTAGTGTAAGGCTTAAAAAACATGAGTTGGGTAATGAACATATCACGTGCATGGCTTATTGGATTGAATTAAGAACTAGATTGGAAACAAATCAAATAATTGATAAAGATCTTCAAAACCATATCAACAAGGAAAAAGAACAATGTAGGGCAGTAATGTATAAAATAATTTTGGTAGTAAAATATCTTGGTAAACAAATTTTGGCATTTCGTGGAGATAGTGAAAAAATTTATGAAGAAAATAATATAAATTTTTTAGGCTTAATAGAAATGATTGGAGAATGGGATCTAGTGATAAAAGAACATATTCATCGTTTTCAAGTAAGTAAGAATCCGCATGTCAAATTTATTAAAAAAAATTGTAATCATTATTTGAGTCATAAAATTCAAAATGAATTGATTATTATTTTATCAACCGAAATAAAGAGTGTGATCATTCAAACTATTAAGAAAACAAAATATTTTTCTTGTAATTCTTGATTGTACTCTGGATAAAAGCCACAATGAACAAATGTCTTTGATATTACGTTGCGTAGATGTGTTAACGGGTCCCATAAGAATAGTAGAGTATTTCTAAGAATTTTTACAAGTGCATGATGCATCGGGAAAACAACTTTTTGAAGAGTTAGAAGATGTACTAAAGTTGTTTGATCTTAATATTTGTGACATTAGAGGGAAAGGGTATAATAACGGTTCCGATATGAAAGAAAAACACCAAGGTGTTCAAAAAAAATTATTAGACATAAATCCGAGAGCTTTATATGTTCCATGCGGTTGTCATAGTTTAAACTTGTCACTTTATAGCATTGCAAATTGTTGTAGTAAAGTAAAAGATTTTTTTGGAGTAGTACAACATATTTATACCATATTTTCTACTTTAACAAAACGATGGGACATTTTGAAAATGAATATTGGATCCGGTTTAAATCTCAAATCTCATTCGGCCACACGTTGGGAAAGTCGCATAGCTAGTGTAAAAGTAATACGTTTTTAAACTCATGAAATTAGAGATGCTTTATTTGGTTTATCTAATGATAATGACTCAAAAACAAGTAGTGAAGCTACATCTTTAACAACATATGGACTAAGAAATTTTGAGTTTTTAGTAAGTATGATTATTTGGTATGATATATTGTATGTTGTTAATTTAGTCAGTAAAAAGTTACAAGCTAAAAACATGTGTTTGGATATTGCTATTGAGAAAATAAAATGGTTACGAGCATATATTCAAACATATAGAACAAGGGGGTTTGAAGATGCTATAACTACTGCCAAAGAAATTGCTAATGGAATAAAAATTAATCCTGCATTTGTTGAAAAGCGTAAAATTGATAGAAAAAACCATTTTGATGAGAATGTAAAGCATGAGCCAACACCACTAGTTCCGGATTCAGCTGAAGATTTATTTAGAAAACATTATTACAATTATATTATTGATCAATTTCTTGATTCATTGGATATTAGGTTTGAACAATATCAAGCATATGAGAATATTTTTAGATTCCTATTTAGTTTTGATAAGTTAAATTCATTAGATGATCGCCATTTGAGTAAATGTTGTGATAATCTTGAAAATGTTTTGAAGTATAATAGTTTAACAGATATTGACGGAAAAGACTTATTTCGGGAAATAAAAATCTTGCGCACGAAGTTACCAAAAGAAACAAAGACCGCGTTTGAGATATTGACTTCCTTGATTAGAATTGATTATCTTCCAAATGCTTGTATTGTTTATAAAATATTATTAATGATACCGGTTACAGTCGCATCTGGAGAAATAAGTTTTTCAAAACTAAAAAATACTAAAATCTTACTTGCGATCGACCATGTTACAAGAAAGACTAAATGGATTAGCAATAATGTCTATAGAAAAAAATTTGTTACAAAATCTTGATTATAAGAGTATAATTGGCGAATTTGCATCTAGATAAGCTTGTAGACAAATTTTTTAATGATATTTTGTTATTTATTTAGTTAATGCCTCATGCTTGTATGAAATTTCACGTTGTTATTTTGTGATAATGATTAATTTATAGTGCATTTGTTTGTCTTTTTGAGGTTTGCATTCGAGGAATTGAATGAAGATGTTGATGATTTCGAAGACGCTAAAGGTGTTTTACTTGAATTTTGCAACATTGGAAAGACATTTTCCTAAATGTACTATGACTACTATTATTTAATATACTCCTCTTTGTGTTTACTTTAATATTCAATATTATACTTTAAGATGCATATGTTATGTTTAGTTAGTACTACGAAAAAAACAAAAAAACAAAAAAAAAATTCAAGTAAAAATGGCCTATTTTAATTCTTCGCACAGGGCCTTCAAAAAACCAGGGCCGGCCCTGGGATTAGTCAGACAATCGGTGATTAATTATGAACCTGGTGTAAAACATAACAAGATCTATAAATAATTAGATCTAGAAGGACCTAGGACTTAATACGATAATCACGATTAACAATAATGCGGAAACATAATCACATACCTTGATCCATAGCTTGATTGATTGAGGTATGTCTTTTGTGTTCGTCAACGGCGGCGAGCGGTGACAACTAAGTCTTCTCTCCCTTAACCTTTTCTTTGAGATTGTGCTTTAGTTGATGTACTAGGCACACTTATATAGCTAGAGAGAGGACCTAGTCTCCTATTTCAATCAGGTTTACTTTCTATCAAAGTAGAGAGTTATAGGAAACCCTGACCTCATTAACCAATAGGATTAGTTTCCTATTAGGACTTGGATCATCATGATTAGAAACCTATAATTACTAAAGAACCTTACTCATGTGGGCCATAATAAGTCTTATATTCTCCCACTTGGCCCATGTGAAGTAGTTTTGAAAATCATACTCGATAAAATTTTAGTTTACAATTTTTTTTTTGACTCAAAATGGGCTCAATGATTAAATAACTGATACGCGTGCGAATTATATATCCAAGTCATACTATCTGTATTGGTCATCATAATACCAAAATCAAACAATTTACTAAAGCGAGTCATGATGGTCTTATGCAATTTTGCGACACATTTCCTTCAATGTACTACAACAATAATGAACTATTTAACTTGGTTCATAAGTGAGGTTTATAGGCGTTAACAAATAAGCCTATAAAAGGTCCATTAATATTGTCTTGTCAAAAGACTTTCCTGTTATCATTGATCCAATCACATACATGTGTACACATAACGGTAAACAGGAAAATATCATAAGCATACTATAATAAGATCTCAATAAGATGTCTAGAGAAAACAATCAAACTAAAAATCCATAACTATAAAGAAAAATATCATGGAATCCTCCCAAAACCCATACTTTGAACATGTTCCTTAAATGTCTTTGGCGGTAATCCCTTAGTCAATGGATCTGCAACCATAAGCATTGTGCTTATGTGTTCTATAAATACTCGTTGTTTCTGAACAGACTCCTTGACTGATAAATATTTTATCTCCATGTGCTTAGCACCATTAAAATATTTATCATTCTTGGAGAAAAAGACTGCTGCAGTATTATCACAATAAATTCTTAACAGCTTGGAAATAGAGTCGACAACTCCAAGTCCTGAGATAAAAATTCCCCAACCATAAACCATGATCTGTGGCCTCATAGCATGCCACAAACTCAGCCTCCATAGTAGATGATGAAATACTATCTTGTTTTATACTTTTCCATGAAATTGCCCCTCCAGCCAGTAGAAAGGCATAACCAAAAGTAGACTTCCAACTATCAGGGCATCCAGCAAAATCTGAGTCTGAGTAACCGATCACTTCTAAATGATCAGACCTCCTAAATGTGAGCATGTAATCTTTCGTTCCTTGCAAGTACCTCATAACTTTCTTTGTAGTTTTCCAATGGTCCATCCCTGGATTGATTTGATATCTACCCAGCATACCAGCGACAAAGCTTATGTCCAGTCTAGTACAAGTCTGAGCATATATTAAACACCCCACGACAGACGCGTACGGAATATTTTCCATCTGTTTACGTTCCCATTCATTCTTTGGGCATTGCATAAAACTAAATTTATCACCTTTCTGAATTGGTGCATCACTAGCTAAACAATTCTCCGTACTGAATCTCTTTAATACTTTATAAATATAGGCTTTCTGAGATAGCCCTAACAATCCTCGTGCTCGGTCTCGATAGATTTCGATTCCAATCACGTAAGATGCCTCACCTAAATATTTTATTTTAAAGTTCTTAGAGAGAAACTTCTTAGTCTGGTGAAACAGACCAAGATCATTACTAGCAAGTAAGATATCATCAGCATACAAAACCAAAAATATAAACTTACTCCCACTGACCTAGAGGTATATATATCGATCAACAATGTTTTCCTTAAAATCAAAAGGAATAATGGTATCATGAAACTTAATGTACCATTGGCGGGAAGCTTGTTTAAGACCGTATATTGATTTCTTAAGCTTACAAACCATATTTTCTTTCCCCTTTTCGGAGAAACCTTTAGGTTGATTCATATAGACTTCTTCATCTAAACTCCCATTTAGAAAAGCAGTTTTCACATCCATTTGGTGTAACTCTAAATTATAATGAGCCACCAATACCATAATAATTCTAAGTGAGTCCTTCTTTGATACAGGTGAGAAGGTCTCCTTGTAATCAATGCCTTCATTCTTAGTAAAATCTTTGGCCACAAGTCGGGCTTTATATCGTTCGATCTTGCCATTACTGTCGCATTTGGTCTTAAAGACCCATTTGCAACCAACTTTCTTGTATCCTTTTGGCTATTCAACGAGATCCCAAACTTCATTTTGTTCCATTAATTTTAACTTTTCTTTCATAGCATCAATCCATTTAGTATAATTATTACTATCTATGGCTTGTGAAAATGAAATCGGATCCTTAATAGTCCCTATACCAAATTCAGATTCCTGTAAGTACACCACAAAGTCATCCGAAATAGCAAATCTCCTTTCCCGTTGGGATTGGCGTGGTGTTATTTCTTGTGCTGCCTCTATTATCGGTTCATTAGTGACAATCTCAATATGGAGTGGTTGATTGCCCAGTTGTTGCTCGGTATTATCGATTTGATCAACAACCATAGGAACAACAACAGGATTAGAAGTTATGGGTAATGGGACTTTCACCCTAACATCCTCAATAACTACATTTCGAGATTTACTACTCCCACTAATTTCACCATTTTCAAGGAATCTTGTATTACCGATTTCAACAATTCTCGTACTATGGGTAGGACAGTAAAACCTATATCCTTTGGACTTATCAGGATAACCAATAAAGTATTCACTGATAGTTTTAAAGTCCAATTTTTCATGTGGATTGTAAATTCTAGCCGCCGCTGCACACCCCAAATATGAAGATGTCTTAAACTAGGTTTCCTTCCAGTCCAAAGCTCGAATGGAGTTTTCAGAACTGCCTTACTAGGAACCCTATTTAATAAATATGCAGCGGTCTTTAGAGCTTCAATCCACAAAGATATGGGTAAAGTTGAATTACTTATCATACTCTTAATCATTTCCATTAAAGTACGATTACGCCTTTCAGCTATACCATTCTGCTGTGGCGTTCTTGGCATTGTGTATTAAGCACGAATACCAAGCTTCTCTAGGAGTTTGGCGAATAGGCCAGGGTACTGACTCGATTCATCATATCTACCATAGTATTCACCACATCTATCTGACCTAATGACTTTCACCTTTTTGCCTAATTGTCTTTCAACCTCTGTAATGTATAACTTAACGGCATTCACTGCTTGAGATTTTTTACTTAATAAATAGACATAACCATAACGTGAAAAGTCATCAATAAAGGTGATAAAATATTTTTCTCCCATAAAACAATGAGTGGTAAAAGGTCTACAAATGCCTGTATGAATAATTTTAAGAAGCTCCATACTTCTTGTGGCACCCTTCTTGATGTGTTTGGTTTGTTTGCCTTTAATACAATCCACACACACCGAAATTAGTAAAATCTAGGTTCGGAAAGACCCTGTCTTTTGCTAATCTCTATATTCTTTCTCTGGAGATATGCCCCAGTCGTCTGTGCCACAAGATGGAGGAATTTTCATTAGTTATGCCACATTAAGTTCCAACATTAGGATACAGGGTCAAAAGGGTTTTGGCGAACATGTTATCAAGATTTAATTTGTATAGGCCATCAAATAAAATACCAGAACAAATAAAAATGGAATTCTTGAATAAACTGAAAGAACCGTTTCCAAAGTGAAAAGAATACCCATCAAGGTCTAAAAGAGATAAGGAAAGCAAATTACGAGAAACTGAAGAAACATAGAAGGTAAGCGATAAATCTAAATAATGTCCAGTGTCTAAGAATAAACGAGAGGTCCCCATGGCTTCAACCGAATCTTTAACTCTATTTCCCATGAATATGAATTTTTTATTTGGTTCCACGTTCTGGGTCGTAAGGAATCCCTTTCTTTTCGAACCAAGCCTTACGTTTCTGACAATCTTTCTGAACATTCCCCATCTTTTTATAGAAGTAACACCTATTACGTTCATTGTCGCGTTCTGTCTTAGGAGCCTTAGTAACATTAGAAGGCCTCTTTACCTTGAGTGATCCTCGTTTCTTATCAGGCTTCCTCCATTTCTTTGTAGCTTATTGTGTTGTAAGATGAACTGAATGATTTCCTTGTTGCTTAAGCCTTGCCTCCTCTTGAACAATCATATTGACTAATTCATTCACATTCCACTTATCCTTAATAGTGTTGTAATGAATTTGAAATGGACCAAACTGAGAAGGCAAAAAGTTCAAAATAAATTGAACAATAAAAGAATCATTCACGTCCATCCCCAACGTTTTAAGCTTAGCAGCTAGATTTGTCATTTCTAAGACATGCTTATGTATGCCTCGTACACCATCATATTTCATTGTAGTAAGTTTAGCCATTAAAGTCCCAGCTAAAGACTTATCAGCAGTTTTGAAACGTTCTTTCACAGATGTTAAAAATTTGTTCGCATTTTCAGACTTAGGAAGTGAAGACTTGATATTAGTCGCTATGGTCATCCGCATAAACATAAGGCTTAACCTGTTCGACCTTTCCCAAGCTTTATAGAAAGTCTTCTCATCCACAATGCTCTTAATAGAAAGATCAGCGGGTTTTTTAGCCAAGAGTGTTAAATCAAGATCCAGAACACCTAAGTGAAACTGAATTTGTTCACTCCAGTCTAAAATATTAGTTCTATTGAGAATTGGAACAGACGAAGCATGCGAATGTAGTAAAATAGGGTTCAGTACTGCAAAATAATTAAAAGCTCACAAAATATTAATACTATGAATTATAGATAAATAAATAAAGTCATAATATAAGAAATTAAAACCAAATTATATTCTGATGATGAACTAATAATATCATCACAAATCAACATTTGGGTCTAAATTGCAATATATAAAATGTCTACTCAAATAGTTATAACAGTAATATAATTGGGCTAATTAAAAGTGCATGCCAAAATATGTAAGATCCTTCACCTTTGGGTTATTAGTTCCAAACACAAACTAGAATACATATCAATTACCCTATTTCAATTTATTAGTCTTGCAAAAGTCAATCCGCCTTTGGGAAAATTCATAATATTTTAAGATAAATAAATCGTATTATATACTCGGTTTGATGTCCATGCATCATAATAGTTGGGCCACTTTGGTGACTTCCAACCGGCCAAGATCACAGATCTCAAATCGATATACATATAGTCAAAACATATTATGAACGCATATGGTCGAATTAATAAGCTGGGGAAATTAAAGCAATATGTACTAGCATGTTAATACGATAATAATACGAAGCATTACTTTCCCGATCTAAAATAACGGTAATCACAAACACAACTTTATAGAAAACTAAACAGTGTAATAAACTAGTATATATTAAAAAATGCGAAGTACACAATAGTGTCTCATAACACTAAAAAAAATACATTAATATAATTATTCTGTAAGCATGATCTACATTAATGAGATAACATGACATGACATGAGCAAACGGTTACGTATATGTGGGCCTTTACAATAAGATAAAACATTAAATTTTTTTTTTTTAAGTTTTCTATTAAAAATAGTTTATACTTGATGACTCCACAATTATGTCTGGTGAAGAAACCTTAATCTTGATCTGGCGATCAATAGCGGAAAAAAATTGCCAAAATTTATCTTCATCAAGATCACATAACACAAATCGGAAAATTATAAAGTCCAATCATAGCTCATGATACCACATGTAAAACATGACAATATCTATAAATAATTAGATCTAGAAGGACCTAGGACTTAATACGATAATCACGATTAACAATAATGCGGAAACATAATCACATACCTTGATCTATAGCTTGATTGATTAAGGTATGTCTTTTGTGTTCGTCAGCGGCAGCGAGCGGTGACAACTAAGTTTTCTCTCCCTTAACCTTTTCTTTGAGATTATGCTTTAGTTGATGTGTTAGGCACACTTATATAGGTAGAGAGAGGACCTAGTCTCCTATTTCAATTAGGATTACTTTCTATCAAAGTAGAGAGTTATAGGAAACCCTGACCTCATTAACCAATAGGATTAGTTTCCTATTAGGACTTGGATCATCATGATTAGAAACCCATAATTACTCATGTGGGCCATAATAAGTTTTACACCTTGATCACCTTGATTTGCAAATTAATGATGACATCTACTGTTCCGAGTTTAGTCGTAACATATGCATCAGATACAAATTTGTAGTTAATAAATTACGATAAACACAACCACACTGTTCAGATGGTGTAGGTTGTCAGTCTATCTAGGAGATGAATAGTGAGACTACTTTCAATCGGCATATGGACATAGGTTGGACAACTTAAACTCGACAATATTTTTGGAGAGAAGGAAAGGCTTGTCTTTTCTAAACCAAAATTTGATGAATATTTTCAGCAAAACTCATTTTCTTAATAAAAAATATATATGAAAAGATATGGAACAAGGCTGGCAGTAGTGTAGTTTTGGGGGTTATCTAGAAAGGTTAAAATTTGGGGACCTGAGGCTGCCCCTTCACCTGACTACCATGAGATGCGAAAAAGACTGAAAGATGCTTCTCCGATTTCATAGAAGGATCTTGAAAGTTTCCAATGGCTCCATATGTAACATTCATGGTTAAACAAATAAAGTCTTCCTTTTAAACACCATGCCCAACACGACGTAAGAAAAATGGTCACAACAGCCACCCTTGATGGACTCTTATCTCTTGTATCTTTTAACATAAGTTTCAAACTTGGAAACCTAAATAGTTAGGTCAAATATCTCCATCTCCATTTCCTAATTATATATACTAAGAGCCGGAGAACCCGGCTTGTGTGAGGACGTATCCACTTCTACCCTTATATTCTCACCAAACGATCATATCACTTGAGGAAAGAAACACTTACTAAATTTAAAAATATAGAATTTATACAACTTCACTCCACTTTCATATCAAATATTGTGAAATATTATAGAGAGACCCTTATACATTTTTGTATTTATCTCCTTGAGACTTGTAGTTTGGCTAAAAGATGATACAAATTTTGCAAGTTGTATCAAACGGGGCTTATTTAGCTAAACTTATAAGCATAACGGGGATTATTTAGCTAAACTTGCAAGCATAACAATTCTTATTTTAAAAAATTGATTGAGAATTACAAGCTAGTAACATACACAATATGGCGGTGAAAGAAATGTTGATTGAAAGCAACCTTAAAGAGCATCGAAATTAATGTGCCGATCAATAACCAATAGAAACTTTTGTGAATATTTGTCCCGTGGAATTTGTAAAAAGAAATCGTAAAGTTTAAATGTAATTTTTTTTTTTTTTTTTTCTAATCGTGTAAGAGTTTTGACATTATTCTAACTTGAAACATCATGAATATTTCGTACAAATTCTTCACGTTCACAAAAGGAAGGTAATATTGTAAATGTTTCATAACAATATGGGGGATTTACTCAATATCTAGATATATTAAATTTGTCAAGTGTATTAGGTGTGTTGACTTTGAGTAAGTTCTTTGAGGGTGTTACTAGAGGGGTACAAATGGTAGAGAAAGATATGAGATTTAATTTGTTTCAAGCGAGTTGTAAATGGGCACACATCACATTATTAGAGGGGCTCACGCAGAGATATTTGGATACGTGGATACGTCCTCACGCAAGCCGGATTCATAGGTGGATGTTGATGATAAATTAATTAGCCCCATCTCCATCTCCAACTAATTCTAATATATGTCGGTCTCGAGTCTTCACCGGTGAGGACCATTTGCCATCTCTAGAAGACTGAATGCCGAGTCATATATACGCGCTTTGGTAAGATATTTGTGAATCTTAAAAATCACGGAAAAAAAAAAAAAAACACACACACACAAACACGAAAGTTTCCCCATTGTTGAGTATCACTTTGAGGCAAATATTGTATTTGCCAGCAAAACCTTTGGAACTTGCACTAGTACTAGTCTGGCGAATATGTTATGTCTAATATTTGTTAGTTTGTAAATCTTTTTTTATGAGATAGGTACCGAAGGTGTTCCTATTTATGGTAACTCGGTAAAAAAAAGTGCTTGCAAGAGATGAAAAGATTAGAACGAATGTATGTCTCATGTATAAATCTTATCAAACAGTATAATTACAATATAGTAATACACAATATTGGCTATGGGTATGATTGCTACATTGCCTATGGTTAAGGATGTAGAAACTAATACAAAGAATGAGAGATTTGAGAAGGACTAATTTTATTATAATTCGATGATTACAATGGAAGAAAGCCTTTCCTTATATAGTTACAATTACTTGGACGCTAAGTAAGAAATTACATATATATAGGATATACTATAAGGAGTGTTTAGTATATCTTATATTTAGATAATCCTATATTAATATATATCCTATATTAAGTATATTCTATATTCCACACTCCCCCTCAAGATGGAGCATAGATGTCAATCATGCCCAGCTTGTCAATCACTTCGTTAAAATATTTGTCCACAAACTCCTTTCATAAGAATATCTGTAAGTTGATCTTTCGACTTCACGAATGGAAAACATATACACCCTTTGTCAATATTTTCTTTGATAAAGAACCAATCCATTTCAACATGTTTCATACGGTCATGTTGAATTGGATTGTGTGCAGTCATAATCGCTGCTTTATTGTCACAGTGTAGATCCATTGCTTTCATGAGTTTAAATCCAATATCCTTCAATATATTAAGTATCTATAGTAGTTCACATACTCTATGAGCCATACCCCAAAACTCAGATTATGTACTTGATCTAGCAATAACCTTTTGCTTCTTAGCTCTAAATATCACAAAATTCCCACATACAAACGTAAAATAGCCTAAGGTTGACCTCTTGTTTGTCATATCTCCTGCCCAATCTGTATCGGTGTATCCCATTACTTCCATATCACCACCTTTTCAGAATAAAAGACCTTTTCCCAGAGATTTCTTCAAGTACCTTAGTATTCGAAAGACCGCCTTCATATGTTCTTCACTTAGATTATGCATGAATTAACTTACGACACTAAGGCATATGCAATATCCGGTCGAGTATGGGAGAGATAAATTAGTCTTCCCACTAAGCGTTGGTACCTTCCTTTGTCACATGGAACTTGGTCGGGAAACATTCCCAAGTGATGATTCGCTTCAATTGGTGTATCTACCAGTTTGCAATCAAGCATCCCAGTTTCTGCAAGAAGGTCTAATATATACTTTTGTTGAGACATGAAAATACCTTGACTTGATCTTGCAACTTCAATGCCTAAGAAGTATTTTAACTGTCCCAAATCTTTCATCTCAAATTCCCGTGACAAATAGTTCTTCAGTGCCTCCATTTCTACTGAGTCATTTCCAGTAACAACTATATCATCAACATAAACAATAAGAGCGGTAAGCTTGCCTGACTTCCATTTTATAAACAAGGTATGATCAGAATTACTTTGCCTATATCCAAATGCCTTCATGCTCTTCGAAAACCGTCTAAACCAAGCTCGTAGGGACTGTTTTAACCCGTACAATACCTTCTTTAATTTGCATATTTTTCCCTCTTCAGAATTCGTGACTCCAGGTGGTAACTCTATGTATACTTCTTATTCTAAGTCTCCATTGAGAAATGCATTCTTCACGTCAAACTGTTGTAATGGCCAACCTTGATTGGCTGCATGAGAAATGAGTACACGAATAGTATTTATCTTAGCCATAGGGGTGAAGGTACCCTTGTAATCTACACCATACGTCTGTGTATACCCTTTGGCAACTAGTCTGGCTTTATACCTATCAATACTTCCATCTAAATTCATCTTTACAGTAAAGATCCAACGACACCCAACAACATGATATCCGTGGGATTTATCAACAAGTTCCCAAGTGGAATTCTTCTGAAATACATTCATCTCTTCATTCATGGCTTTCTTCCATCGTGGATCTGATAGTGCTTCCTGCAAATTACTAGAAATAGATACAGAGGATAATTGATTCATAGTGCATGTAAACGACTTAGCCAACCTATAGGTGGCCACATAATCAGAAATTAGGAATTTGGCTTTAGAATTGATAACTGGTTCATAAGTAGATTTTGAAATACCTTTAGTAGACCTTTCTGAACGTCTAGACTGAATATCATTAATAGTGTTAAGATTAGGTAATTCCTGAGGTTCGACATTCTGTGGCAGTACTTCGGTAGATGGTATTAGAATATTGGAATCACGAACAACTTTTACTACTTCAGCTTGATCCCTCCCTATCATCTGACCCTCTCCATTCATATGAACTTCATCTTCAATACCCTGATCTCCCCCTGTCATCTGCTCTGCTTCACTTTTCTTTCCATCATCAGTTAGGTTACTATGCCTATTCAAATTACTCATCTAATCCTCTAGTTTCTGAAACATATCCCCAATAATAGGGAACTTTCCTTCACCATCATTATATTTCTCCCCTTGGAGGGAAGATCCCACAAAATACGTCTCCAATTCTCGAAATGAAACATCCAAAGAGATATACACCTTTCCCTCCACAGGATCATAACAACGATAACCCTTTTATTATCAACATATCCAAGAAACACACAATTTCGAGCACAATGATCTAATTTTCCTCGCAGATGTTTAGGTATATGAACAAAGACAAGACATCCAAAAACACGTGGTTTAGGTTTGGCATTGCAGGGATGGTGATAAGATCATGAAGTTTTGGGAAAGGGGTCAAAATTCAAGGACAATAGATGCGCTGGGCGGTTATCACAAGCAAAGATTTTTAAGCTTCTCCTCCTGCCCCACCCCCCCCCTTTTATTTCCTCCCTTTTTTTTTTTTTTTTGCCCACCTCTCTTTTTTTTACCCAATAATTCAATGATATTGATTCAAAAGAGATGCCGACAACATCTAACAGTGTCATTTATGTCCGTTCAGCTAACCCTTTTGTTGTGGGGAAATAAACATTAGAGGTTGATGTGATACGTTATTGTGTAAGAACTCCGACATGTCATTAGTAGTAATTCACCTTCCAGTTATAAGATTGATACATTGTATACCATTTTAGAATAGTTCAACCAGATGATAAAATTTTAAATATTCAAGACTTCAGCTTTCATGGTCAATTAGCGATACCACATATACGGGTACACTCACAAAAAAGTCACAAAAAACGAGCTCCAGACAATTAAGGAATCCGGCAGGACACCCATATATCAGAGTAAATAATACTAAAAGTTCTGAACTTTTATTAAAACTTGGAGAGTATGTATAGGATGTGATCCTAGCGAGGTTCACAAATATCACACTTAAACTCTGAATATACAAATTAAAAATAACGACAATTAACTTACTGAAAGATACCACGAAGGAGAGATGACCCAATCGCCAGATTGCAATAACCACAGGCATTAGCTTTTGTTCTTAATTCCTTCCGCCTTGATTCACTGATGAATTCTTGTCTCCACATTAGTCAATCCAAATAGTAGAGATTGCATGTTTTAACACCAACAACAAGAACCTGCAGTCCACTATGTCGCGAAAAACCTAATTGAGGCTAAACTATGTAATGTAATGTGCAACAGGTGATCTACTACTGACAAGATATTGGTACTCTATAGCAGGAAAATAAGGATAGAGTAACTGTCAGGGGTTCAGGATATGTCAGTGGAACTTATCTAAATTTTTAACAGGAGAGGAACCCCCACCAGTTGTTGTGTATATGCAGGCTTGGGTTGAAGGTGTAATGGATGATAATATGATAGAGTTCATTACCAGTGATCTGATTGCACTAGTTCAATAACAAGCAAGTATATTCAAAGGGACATTTTAGAAATAAAACACTACCTTTAGTTTTCAAACCTGACTGGGAAACATTACATGAAGGAGGACTTTTAGCCCCTAGCATCTTCTTCGCAGATATGTTCTTCTTGTGGTCGCTTTATAAAATTACTACACCGGATACCAAGGATTCTAAACACTTCGTTGTGCTGTGCCCCTTTCTTTCACAGTGGGTAAATCAAGCTCAAGGCGGCAGAGCGTTCAGTGCTCTGTATGAGAATCCTGGAATTGAGGTGTGTCCATTTTATAGTTGAGTTCCATAAGCTTAGATAAGGTCAATGTGTTGACGTTCCCATCACCTGTTGTGAATGATACATTCAGTATGTATGTAAGAGTTCTAAAGTAAGTGGTGGGTTCTTTTTGTAACGAATTGTTACCACGCACTTGATCATTATCACTATCCAGTCCAGAGAGGACAATGTGGAAACGTAGACATCATGCACTATTTGAGGAAGGGCTATAGACTCAATACTTTTATCATTTCACCGTGTGCGTAGGTCAACTCTGTGAAAAAATTGGTCATAGTCATAAATAAGTCCAAGAGAGTCGGGCAGTTTGTTTGTTGATGAGAAACATTCCTATGAACTTCAAAGATTGAGTTTTATCAGATGTGTCGGTGCTACATGCTTCCAACAACAAAATACCCTGACATTACTATTATGACATTGAATAACACAACCATCCCTTTTCACCTATCGTTTCTCAGCACCAATTTTCATATCTTCATCCACTTAAGGCTCATTAGTACCAATGAATGTACCCCACATCTTCTGCCTTAATACCGCATTCGTCCAGTGACTCGACCAACAGGGGGTAATGTTCAACATTCAAGGTATTGCCAGTTTGGAAGGGTGCACGATGTGGTTATGAACAATTGAGGGATTAGGTCGGGATGATACCATTGTTCTATCATCATTGGAACCCATTGAGCTTTACACTTTTAGATTCGCAGCGGAATCAATTTAATTCAATTCGAACAGGAACCAGGTTTAAGTTATCGAAACCGCTCTGATACCAGGTAGAAACTAATACACAGAATGGGAGATTGAGAGAGGACTAATTTATATATCGATGGATACAAATGGAAGAACGACTTTCTCCTATATAGTTACATACTAAGCAAAGTAAGAAATTACATATATTAGGATATACTAAAAGGGAGGTTAGGTAATCTCTAATTATTATACTATACTATATTAAGTGATATCTATTCACAAAGGAACACGCGCTAACAGCTCTCTCATGATTGGGTATACGTCCAAATAATACAATGGTTAGGAAACAGTGAGAAATATAACAGATTAGGCATTAGCTAGGCATATTCAAGAAAAAGTGATTCAAACCCTTAAAAGGACTTACTTGCAAGGGTACAGATACGAACGTGACATTATGTATCCGCTCGGATGCAAGACCATTACCACCTTACGCTGGGATAAGGTCGTGATCGATGGTGGGAATTTGCTGTCCCAGTCCAACCTTCCTACACCTTTCACTGATGTGTAATTTTCCCGAGGTACGTCGCATGAGAGTATCAATTTCTCGTTCTTCCATAGATAGTAGTAGTCACCTTTTGTCATATAAGTAAAAGTCATATTAACAACAAATACACCAGTAAAAATTTATGTTTTAAGGATTCCTAATGGAAGTAGCTAACTGTGACCACTAATACCGGGGGTTCTCTCGATTATTGGAAATGACACTACAGCAGG
Organism: Kingdonia uniflora; assembly: GCA_014058105.1. Taxonomy (NCBI): domain Eukaryota; kingdom Viridiplantae; phylum Streptophyta; class Magnoliopsida; order Ranunculales; family Circaeasteraceae; genus Kingdonia; species Kingdonia uniflora. The sequence continues at coordinate 32,816 of JACGCM010002074.1, forward strand.
GTTATTTTGTCGAAGGTAGGACACAATTAGGGTTTTTAAGTAGACCGTCTAAGGTTTTTAAGGCGAAAAATTGAATAAGGGTCGATGCACGTGAATACATTAACATCATTGGTCTCATGTTACCCATTTCAATTTGGTGGAGATCCCAATTGTGTGCCTCACAGTCCTTACACGCGGTAAGGACTCAACGCTGCAAGTACTAGGAACCAGTAACATAATTGGCATATCTCGGATGGGGATATGCTTAGTCAGCATAGCCTGCACAGATGGTATTAGCGCTGGTCCCTTTCGGGTCAGTATCTCTTCTTGGAGAGGATGCCAACGAATGTGTTGTTCTGGACTGGAGGACAAATCTAATGCACCGACTTGAAGAATACCAAATCAACCAAGGAAATGCAAATTTCTAATATTTGAGATTAACGATTTTTGATTAATTGTTTCAAAATTGAAAGGTTCGATAATCCTTGAGACACTAATGTCTAATTCTACTAGCTCAAGTTGAATAATCAATAGTGATAGCAATAAGCAATAAAAGCACAGGGGCAACAACATTGTTAACCTTGTGGAATCCTTTCTCAGGAGAGGAAAACTCATAGGTCGCTGCCACAAGTCGCCCAACAGCTAAAAATCCACCTATTGACAACGAAAGTACAATAATTCACATTACTTAAGACTCGATAAGCACATTATCTTGGTTACTTTTATAATTGCAGTCAATTCTTGCAACAATTCTCCATTCTCGCATACGCCTTACTTCGGATCACGCACAAAACTTTAAAGCTTGAACATCTTCAGCCCTCAAAATCTGAAATTAGAATTAAAGTTTTCAACAATTCGCGACTCGACTCAAGTTGCAGGGTTAATTCCCGTTGAATCGCATTTTTCTCAAATATCTTAAGGTCCTAAAAATGGTTTTTGGAAGAGGTAAAGTTCAAAAAAAAAAAGTATGTTCAAGCAAGCGAAGTTATTTCAAAAGAAAGGTTTCTGCTAGTCTATTTGAACAATCAATGTTTTTCTTGAAAATATGAACGTTTAAATTTTTACAATACAATGAGCAAGAGTATTGGCGAAAACGTACAAACCAATGTACAGTTCAGTGTAGTCCAGCTGGTGACGTAGCTCACGTTTAAACTCTTGATAATGAATACACCACAAAATTTGGCTGATCGAACCCTTCTAGACACCCGAAATGAAACATAACCAAATATGGATTATTTAGACAACACATAATAGAGAGTATACCAATTCAGATGAAGCTAGCCCATTTGACCTGTACCCATTTCGAGAAGGATATAAGAGCTGAACAAAAACTCCACCTGTGGTTGTAGTGATACAAAATCCTACATTTTCAGAGGAAAATCGGTTGGACGAAATATTTAAGCCCTATAATATACGGAGAGAGGGTTAATATCATCCGACATTGGCTTTACTCCATGCACCATTACTAAATCTGTTCATTTTAGAGAAACCTTGCAACAACAACAAAGTACTCTCACAGTAAGAATGCATATTTTCTCAATCAAGTTCCATTTATCAAGGCCGTTACACATCTCAAGATAATAAAGATGTTAAGTAAGGAGCACAGTCCACAAGTTTTAAGGTGGGAGATCTAGGGGAAGATGCACAATATCACTCTGACTTAGTATGCTAATGAAGAACAAGAACAAGAGTAGAGCAGTAACACCGCAATAGTGAAATAGTAGGCAAAATCAGAAATAAGAAAAAGGTGACAAAAAATAACCACTACAATCACATTGATACCAACTAGTTGATGCATAAAAACATTTTTAGATGCTAAATCCATAAAGTTAAAATCACCTATTAATAAGTACCTAATGATTTTCCAGCATTGATCAAGTCAAAATATAGAAAAACAAAATAATTTACATGAACTTCAAAGCACAGAACCAGTATGAAATTTTAATTCGCCTCAAGTGATGAAAATGAATTGGTCTCCTCTACGGTCTCGTCTGTTCAGGAGGAAGGTGGCCTGATCTAGTTATGAACCTTTTTTTTTAGTTGGAAGCTGCTTGTGGGAATTGATCCTAGGAGCTCTTGGATTTCATTTTCCAAGCCACTTGTCCTAACTGAGCATCCAGTTATGAACTTGTTATATACACAGTGCTTTCGTTTTCTTGCATAGATTACCCAAAAGATCAAAGAAAGCATCACTGCTGCGGAAACCATCACCAACCCGGTGTAGATCCATTTACTGTATTTCCTCAGTCCAGGACAATGAGCTCTACTGATCTCTGGTCTCTATAAAGGTCTCTCTCACAAAGGTACAATCTTCCAGTTGAACGAGGAATGGACAATAATGATGCAATCCAAAGCTCATGTTCACAGCGGCTGCCATTTGGTTATAAGCCCGCATTTCATTTTTAAACAGAGCTGCTAGAGCAACTGACCTGGTGTTTGGATCTTAAAGCCTGATTTTCAAGCACCAGGCTCATTTAGAAAATACTCTAAATGCAGTAAGTCCGCCCTTACAATACATCGGGATATATGGATAATCGTATTCCATGGAATACCATTCTCGAAATGTAAAATATGCCACATTTTATTTCTCTTCAAAAACATGTTATTCTTCTTTTTCAATTCCATCTTAAATTATCATAAATATATAAGGCAGTCTTCCATGCTGCCCATACTGTGAAACTGTGGGAACTAATGTATTGCTTCCTCCAATCCAAAGTAATATTAACTCTCATCTCCATGAATTGAGGGATGTAGTTGGAGCTGCAATAATGTCAGTTATAAAACAAAGCAAGATGTCATTGTTGAAGATTAGGGGTGTAGTAGTATATTTTCCAGATTCGACAAGGAAAAACTAACAGAATTTAGTCGAAGATATTATGTCATTCGAGAGATGTAACATCTGCGACTACAGAGCTCGACCCACTAAAAGTAGCCATTACACTTGGTTAAATAGAGCCGTTGCAGGGAGATCCGTAAAGTTCGCCCACTGTCCGCCAAAATTGGAAACCGTTTATTTTTGTAACTACATATATCTACTATAAATACAGGGAGAGCATACGTTAATCCCCCCCCACAACTCTATTATTCTGACACATTTTCAGGTCCTTACTACTCAGTAATTGTAATAATTAGCAACTAGCGGATTTTATACCTAAATCATCCTCGAGGTCGTGGTTTTTCTCAGGATTTACTGAGTTTCCACGTAAAATATTGTGTGTTTAAGTTTACAGTTGTAATTTCCTCACTAAAGTATTGGTAAAGTTTACCTTCCGGAAAACACACCATTACAATTGGCGTCGTCTGTGGGAATACCACACTTTTTCTTTACCAACTGTGATTCTAGGCAATCCGATGACAAATATGAACCTCATAAGTGCCTCCAGTACTCAGAGGAACCACGAGATTAACCTTATACCTGCTTTTCCAGAAGTTGCCGATTTGCACAATATGGTGGTTGAACATCAAAAGCAAATAGAATCTGATAGGGTCCAGCGGCTTGAAGATAAGCGAATCTATGCCCAAACTCTTCAAGTCGAAAGAGATGAGAGGAGGATAGCCCTGGAACAACAGAGTAGAACCCATCAGAAAGAGATGGAAAATTTGTGAAGACATCAAGACCGATTTACTGCCCGTCAGACGTCACCTTCCCAAGACCGAAGAGATCATCGCTCCAGAGCTACCCAAAGAGAGAACTTTCCAAGAGAAGAACGAATTCAAATTTCAAGGTCTCGATCAAGGAACCCAAATAGATCTTTTCGACATTTTGGTCTTACTTCATTAGCCTCGACCACCCAAGGAAGTCGACGCACACATCACCAGACTTCACCACCTTCTGTAAGGCAACAAGTGAGAGATAAGTTGGGACTCAAAAGACAAGGCGACTTTGATCCTCAAGTTGCAGCCGCACCAAATACTCTTCAACAATTTATCACCTTGGATGATCTGAACAATAGGATTCAAGCTATACATTCTGACAATCCATGCTGGAGATCTGTTCTCGATAGGACTAAAGCAAACCCTATTTCCCCTCATCTCAAAGTTATGCCTATTCTGGACAATTTACACATGCAGAAGTTTCATCAATATGCGGGACTCACTGATCCTTTTACTCACGTCTGCTACTTCAAAGCAGCGGTTGGATTATACTCCAAACTCGATCACATGTTGTACCGACTATTTAATATGAGCCTTAAGGATGAACCTCTCAGATGGTTTCATAATATTCCTGAAGGATCAATTACCACTTTTAGCCAGTTACAGTGACTCTTCGAGTTGAACTATGCGTATGCGAAGGAGCGGGAAATAGCAGTCGACTCGTTGTTCTTTTTCGAGCAAGGTGCGAAAGAAACCTTGACTAGCTTTTACAAATATTTTCTGCAAGAAATAAGAAAAATTAGGAATTCAAATCCTAAAATTGTCGTTCCAACATTTACCTCCGCACTTACATCGATTCTAAAGTTCGAGAAGAACTTACCTTTCACAAACCTAAGACAGTGACGGAAATGATCGATGTTGTCAATAACTACATCGAACTCGAGTGATTCAAGAAATATAAGATGAAAAGCTCCTCAGTCATTCATGCCAACGATGTATTTTCATCGCCACCTCCAAAGTCAACAAGTAATAAAACACCCAAACAGCGTAGAAGGACCATCGACAGCATCAGGAAGAGAGACAGAAAAATAGACAGACCCATTCCAGTCTTGCCTCTTATGACAACCACACTCTCTGCCATTCTACCAACAATAAAGGGTGATGACTTGTTTCGATAAGCACAGACGATTCCTGATGTACCAAACAAATCCTTGTGTCAATATTACAATATGCATAGCCATAAGACTAACAACTGTTACTCTCTGATATGGATCTTTCACCGTATTCTACTCGCAGGAATACTTCACGAGTATTTAGTCGATGTCCATAATTTCCATGAAGAAGATGCAAAAAGAAAAAAGGTCAAACAAGAACAAGGACAAAGCCATGTTCGCCATCTTTATATTATCAAAACTGAGAAGGGCAAGAAGAGAAAGAAAGATGACAAAATTACATCATGCTTCAAGATGGCGTCATCAGAAAAATTTACAAAACTTCTAGCCAGCTTCTGCAAAGCCAAACGTCTATATTACATTTCCTTCGAAGACTTTGACACTAGCCATGTCAAGTACCCCCATGACGACCCACTGGTCATAATGCTCAAAGTAGGACAGGACTACTTACACACACTTCTCGTCGATACGAGAAGCGTAGAGGACATTTTATTTAAAAGAGCCATAGATGTTTTAGGCTTCAAAGATTTGGTTAAAGCTTCGACAACAACTATCACAGGGTTTAACGATTCCAAAGAATCTACTTTGGGAGAAATCACACTACCTGTTCAAGCGGAACCAGAAACCACCTTCGTAAAAATTGATGTTGAGTCAAAATATTTAGGGATCTTAAGAAGAAGTTGGCTCCATTCTATTAAGGCGGTACCATTGACATATCATCTAGCCTTATGATTTCCAATAGATCACAGTGTGTATGAAATCAAAGAGAGTCAAGCTGTGGCATGAATATGCAAAAATACCACCACAAACTCCCATACCACAATACTCATAAAGGCATAACAATTACAGTAAGAGTCACCTCTAACATTCGAGCAACATGACACTGAGGCGATTAAATCCATATAACTCGATAGGCTTGGATGAAATACCTTTATTGGCTCAAAGCTGTCGTCATATCAAAGTAAAATCTTGGTACAACTTTTAAAGAAAAATATTGACGTCTTTGCATGGTCTTTTCAAGAGATGCCCGACATCGATCCATCAATTGCATGCTACAAACTTAACCTCCTTCCAGACAGTACAGCAGTTGTACAAAAGTGACACAATTCAGCTCCCCATCTTTGCGAAGTAGTTAATGAAGAAATCGATAAACCTCTTCACGTCAGATTCATTTGAGAAGTAAAATATCTAAAGTGGGTCTCAAATATTGTGGCTGTACCAAAGAAAAATGGGAAAATTAGAGTCTGTGTAGATTTTACTGAGCCAAAAAAATTCATACCAAAACATAACTTTCCCCTCCCTCTGATTCCTCATCTCCTCGACTCCATCGCAGGGCACGAACTTCATCCGATGATGGAAGCTGCTTCTGATTACAATCAGGTTCCTCTTGCCGAAGAAGACCAAGAAAAGACGACATTTATTATCGAAAGAGGTCTCTACTATTACACAGTTATGCCTTTTGGATTAAAAAATGCAGGAGCCACTTATTAGCGACTTGTCACTAAAATGTTTAAAGATCATTTAGGAAAAATCATGGAGGTATACATCAACGATATGATATGCAAAAGCTTAAAACGGGAAGATCATTGCAACAATCTACCGACCACCTTCGACATCCTTCGTACTTACCAAATAAAGCTAAACCCATAAAAAAGCCAATTTGGTATTGTATCGGCGAAGCTCTTGGGTCACCTGGTTAGTAAGAGGTGCATAGAAATTAGCCCGACATAAATCAAAGCACTCATGGCAATGCCATCTTTATGAACCAAAAAAGATGTACAAAAGCTTATTGGAAAGATTACAGCTCTTCACAGGTTCATCTCTAAGTCATCTGATCGATGCAAACCTTTTTACCTCCTTCGTCGTAGGAATCCAGTTCTAATGTTCAAGAAACAGCCCAAAGAAATTATCTGGACCCCTGACTGTGAATTGGCTTTCCAAGATCTCAAAAGATATTTGGGGCGTCCTCCCATAATAAGTACACATACTGATGATGAAGTACTAACGATATACTTATCCATTACCGATGACTCCATCAGTTCCGTCCTTATTCGAGAAGACGATGGGGTGGAAAAACTAATCTACTTCATCAGCAAAACTCTAATGCTTGCTGAAAAGAGATATACAATAACTGAAAAGTAGCTACTCACTTTGGTGTACAGTTCTCAAAAACTTCGACCTTATTTTTATGCCCGCACCATCAAAGTTATCACCAAGTTTCCCCTCAAACTCATGCTCTCTTCAAAAGAAAAATCCTGGAGGGTTCAGCAATGGTATATATTCCTAGGCGAATATGATATCTCCTTTGAGCCACAAATATCAGTTAAATAACTTTTTTGGCAGATTTCCCAGTTGAAGACCCCGAATGGGAGGAACTAGAAGAAGTACTGGCCGATGATTATATCGCAGAACCAGATGCATAGTCGTGAAGCACAGGCTGAAAACTCTTTACAAATGGATCTGCTGGACCACAAGATCAGGGATCTGTATCGTCCTCATTGCACTATCCAATCATCGAATTGTAAAAGCTATAAAACTCAAGTTCTATGCCACCAACAATAAAATAGAATATGAAGCTATCCTGCATGGACTGGATCTCGCATTAGTACTTAAAGCGGAAGAAATTGTTTCTTATGTTGATTCCCTACTAGTAGCCAACCATTATAACAAAACATTCAAAACATCAGGCAAAATGGTAGATTATACAGCTTTGCTCGAAGAAAAAATGAAGAAATTCAAAACAACAACAATATTTTATCTCCGTAGAGCTGAAAACTGCCATGCCAACGCACTAGCATACATTGATGCAATACTCAAAGATAGTATAAAAAAAGAACTTTAGACATTGAAGTAATCGAATATTTAAGTCTCGACGTCAGCTACACCATGTAGATCAATGTTACCGAAGATGAAGATCCTAAAAATTGGAGAAGACCATTTTATGCATACCTTAATTTTAATACCCTCTCAAACAACAAAGAAGAAGCTCGATCCCACGTAGCCAAAATTCTATGATTCAAAGTCCAAGATGGGGCTTTATATCGAATCACTGGGGGGGACCACTTATCGAATGCATATCGCAAAAATAAGCACAAGCTAAAATCAAATAACTTCACTAAGGAATCTGCGCAGCTCATGTCTCGGGAAGATCATTGGCACAAAGGGCATTCACTCAAGGGTTATACTGGCCAAAAATGTGACAAGACTGCGAAGAATTTGTCAGAAAATGCTACAAGTGCCAAATTTATTCTCAAGATATCAAAAACCCAGCCCTCGACTTACACGTAAGCAATGTCCTCTGGTCATTCAAAAGATGGGCCATTGATATCATTGGTTCCTTCCACCCCGTAACAGGTAACCAAAAGTTTATTCTTATGGCAATAGACTATTTCACCAAGTGGGTCGAAGAAGTACTATTATGTCATACTGGCGAGAATAAAGTCATCAAGTTTCTTTGGGAACAAATCATTACCAGATTTGGCTGTCCACAAGTAATACGATTTGATAATCACAAGCAATTTATCAGCAGCAAAGTCCTCAATTTCCTGCACAAATACAAGATCCAACTATCAACTTCGATACCGTATTGTTCCCAGGGAAATGGCCAAGCTAAAGGAATAAATAAGAGCATCAAGTCGGGATTACGCAAGTACCTTGAGGAGAAAAAGGGAAAATGGGTCGATGAACTACTTAGTGTATTATGGGCATACAGAGCAACTCCTCGAATGTCCACTAGTTGTACACCATTCGATGGCCTTTGGTACCAAAGTAGTGATCCCCTCAGACTTCGATCTCCCAAGAACCAGACGAAGAGTAACAGATGAAGAAAATGAATTTGGACATCTCTTCAACCTCAATTGGATCGAAGAAACTCGAGACCATGCTATCACAAACTTGGGGTAATACCATGACACTCTCAAGAAAGCTTATAATAAGAAGGTCCAGAAATGTAGATTCGACATTGGTGACCTTGTCCTTCGATGAATCTAAGACAGTACCCGACCTAAAAATTCTGGCAAATTATCTAAAAACTGGGAAGGACATTACATAATCAGTGATAAGAATGACAGTGGAACCTATTGGCTAATGAATGAGGATGAAGTTCAACTTGAGTATCCATAGAATACAGCCCATCTGAAAATGTTCTATAGCTAACAACTATAATCCTTTTCAAATACTTCAAATAAAAGCATCTTTACTATCATTACATCTTTCAATTTACAGTTCTTAGTATCGATAAATACTTGTCAAGTATTTATCACAACTAGATTTCATCTGTTCAACAAACATATATCTAATTATAGGATACATTTTTTTAAAAATTCATTCTTTATCGAATAAAACATTTCATATTTTGTCCTTTTTCTCAAAAACCCAGATATCCCATAGAGGAACAGGATCTAGTCATCATCCTTCCTTCGGCAAAGCCATCACATGGCCCTATTTATATCAACTCAGATTCTTGCACAACACAACACTCTGATTATTCATCTAAAATATTATGCAAATACTATCAATCTTGTCGAACCAAACACTTAGCATAATTTTCTACAAAAAATCAATGCATTTTTATCGACTACATCAAATTTCAATAATCATTCGATAAATTTTTTACCATAAAGTAGTCATTCAAAACCATCAAATTGTTTCAGGTCCCATCGACCATTTATACATAAACAAACTCTAGCAAAAAACTTTCAAAACAAACTTTTTATTTTGCAAGGAGAGAGATAGAAGTATCATTCTTTACTGGCAGACCCATAGTAAAGTCAGCCAGCACTTCCTCGGGCACAATGCCCTCGGGAACAACATTAACAGGTACCTCAAGAGCTTCCCCCTTCGAATCTGAGTCAAAAAAGATCACCTCGGCAGTAACAGCCAACCCTTTGTAGAAGTCCTTTATCTCTTCCATCTCATGAAACTCTTCAGAGAAATTAACCTTCATAAGCTTGAGGGAGTCAGTATTGACTCGATCAGTTTCTACCTTCACATCATCGAGGACCTTGGCATACTCCACCTCCATTGACCTACGGGAGGATAGAATCTATTCTCGAATATCTCCCTTAAAATTGGTCTTCTAAAGGGCCAATGCCTCCTCCATCTCCCTAGCTAGGTCAGCCCTTATCTGCACGACCTCCATTCTCTTCTCCATCTCCTAAGCCTTCTTTGCCTCGTGAATGGCCACATCCTTCACCTTCCCAGCTCTCAGCTTCAGCTTCAGCTTCAAGCTTTCTTTCTCCAGGACCAGCTCATCCTTCTCCTCAGCAACTCCTTCTCGATGTTTATGTAAGTGAAAAGTTGATTTGCCAGAGTCTCAGCACCAAGAATACGAGGCTTACCCTTGACCAACATCTTCTTGATCTGCATTATAGTCATAATATGAGTTCTCGAGTGAGGGAGCAAGTTCTTTAGTCGAAGCAAAACAGGGAAATTTCTAACCTTGGTCATTGTTTTGTGACCTTCGATGAAGAAGGTTGATAGACTTTCTGCTCCCACTAAGTAGTTAGAGAAATCTTCTTCGAGAAAGGTCGTCTTGGCAGTATAAGATTTAATGGTCTGCTGGGACTCAGCTTCGGAGTCCTTGCCAGACTGGTTCTTCGCCAAGCCTGAGGAAACCTTCTTTTTCTGCTGCAGGTTGGTGGCGGCCTTTGGTTGTCGACCATGAGTAACATCCGCAGCCCCAGATCCCGAGGTATCAGCTTTTACTCTCTCCTTAGCTGGAGATTGTCGAGATGCCCTCTTCGATGGAAGAGCTGGAGGAGCGGGAAGGTTGGTAGCCTTCCTCTTCTTATTCTATAATGAGTAGGACATTCAGGAATGTATACCTACTCAGCAGTATACCCACTCTCTTCGCCGCTGCAGAATCAGTAGTATACCCACTCAGAGTAGGGTTCTCAAGGGGCAGACTATACTCAGTAGCCCTCTTATTATTGGCATACATTTTGCCATCGATGCGGGGGATATCAGTTCCTCTGGTTTGAGTTCTTTTTATTCCAGTTTCTTAGAAAAGACTGTCAACCTTCTCTTGATTAGCAACCAGAGTATCAATTCGACCGAAGTAATTGATCCTGATATTGTATAACTTTTCTTGAACCATTGACTTTCTATTGATCTTCTTCAGAGTTGCACGAAGATAAAACAACAAACAGTTAGACACCACTGTCAATATAACAAATAAGTCAGAAACTTTGACATACACGTTACCTAAACACACACATAGGTAGAAGCTATTTCTTTTTAGAGGCTCCCCTGGATCTTTCCGGTCGAATTCATAATTCCCTGAGACAATGAGACAATCAGCAAAGTACTACCCCCTGTCGATACTATTTTATAAAAAAGAGGCCTCCTCAGGAACCTCAATAAATACCTGTACCCTACCTTCTATGGATTATGTTTGAGTATGTAATACACACACATGTCATCTACAGTGATCAGCTCTTCCCTTTTCTCCTTTAGTCGACCATTTATCACTCCTACCACTCGGAGGAGGTCATACACGTTCGGGTTGAACTGGTCAGGGGCAACATCGAAGAAGTTTAGAAACTTCTTTTGATCAGCTCGAAGAGGCAACTTTAACCCCTTTTTTTTATCTATTCTCGATGGACGAATATACCGTCCAAAGGAACCTCTTGATCTGTCATTTCGTAATGGTATACCTCCAACCTAATGTCATCAGGGATACCATACATCGCCTTAAAGCTCAAGATTTTGCTTGTTTTTAGAGCCTCCCCATAGTACTCCCCTTCTTCCTCTTCAACATCTTCTTCCCCACCATCACTCCCTTCTCGATCACTTGCCCGAGGCTCGTGATCCACATATATTTCAGTCCTTTCCACATCGGACACTTCAATCATCCTAGTCTCCAGTTTAAACTAATTAATACTGGCCACATCAGAGCAACTCTGCCCAACTTTATACCTACCACCCAACTCTTGGATACATATTGTTACATCAATTAACAGTGGCTCTACATCCACAAAGTTCTCGAAGATCCCCTCCTTATCAACATTTTGGACATGTTCAACCATTTTATGAACCTGAAAATCAGATTCCCTTTTTTTAATTAATATAATATCATATATGACACATTATATATGGTCATATGTCAATCCCGCTACTGTTGTCGAATTTAAAATCCAGCCCATCATTCTTTCTCTTACTATCATTCAACATCATTACATTAGTTATAGATAATGCTTTATCTCAAATTTTACAAGTTCAAACATTGAGAACTATCTTTATGTCTCTAACATCTTCTACTCGAATGTACAAGAACTTCATAACTTATCGAAGACACTTCATCAGTCACAGGGTTTCCTGCCAAATGAGCTGAATCCAAAATTTTGATTTTACACTCTCTCCGACGCAAAATCCGGCCCAATCAGCATGAAATTTGGCGCCACAACTGCAAGTATCATATAATATCAAAATCACGAGAGAGAGCCCCAGAATCCTGCCGTAATGACAACGGCGACCAAAATACACTCTCTCTCCATATCGTTATCAATTACTTCATACCCTTCTCTCTCCAACACTCCTTTATCATTTTCAACACCTTTTCAGTATCACCCGCACCCCAATATCATCACATAACCGCAGACTTTCAGAAAAACTCTAAAACCATTTTTCATCAATTCCTTCCAAAATTCTAACTAAAATTCAAACTCCTTCCTACATTACATCCCTCAAGTTCATATCTACAACGGATTTATCCAAAACCACAAAACAACCAAACAAATATTGATATCACATAAATTCTCAAAACATACACTAACCTTGCAGTCGCGCCACTTCTAAATCCTTTTGCTTTGCGAGCTTAGCCCTCTGGATCAACACGTCAATCTCCTTGTTACCAATGGTAGACAAAGACATAAGATAAGAGCACAGCGAGTTGGAACTCAAAAAAAAAAAAAAAAATTAGTCAGTGGTGTGTGAACAGTAGCAAACCACGAGGCTATTTATAGGCCATACGTGATTGTTCATCACACCCCTTCACGACCGTTGGAGTACTCACGCGTAACGTCTCGCACATCTCTTCTAGAAGTCTTTAACCATTCGCCTCCTGAACGCCAACAAGCCTATGCATTGCTTCTCCAAACCTTTTATATATCCCTCTAACTCCTTTATTATATCCATCTTCACTAAGGCAGCTCTTATGTTAATAAAAAGAGATTGTACCTCAAATTCCTTATACCTCAACACATCACCTGCAGGAGAGCACCTAGCCATTGTTCTACATACACCTACACACATCTTTCCTTTTTTATTCCCCTCCTATATTCTCAGGACAGTTGTAACCACAATTCAAAACTCAAATAATGTTCGACAATGCAACTACCTGCACATCTAGCTGCAATCAAAATTCACTTATTCAATGTGACACTTTTTAATTCACAATTCAAATCATATTCAAGATGACGGTTGAAATATACACAACAGTACTTCAAAAACATTTTAGCCTTGTAAAGGTCGACAACACAATCTGATAAATGTATAAAGAAATTTATTTCAGTCAATAACAGAGTTCAAGTTTATTCATTTATTACAAGCAACGACAGTCAACAGGTCTGCCCTTCAGCCGTTTCGAGCAGCGAGAGCATTTTCTTTCCTCACCAATGCCTTGGCATGGGTCCTTAGACTACCGACACGCTACGGAGGACTCAAAGATTATATTTGGCAATGATATAAGTAATCTTCTTCAGCTACCTTTGCCCCCACCTCGTTCATCCCCTCATAGTTAGGCGCCACTGGTACCAACGTCCGCCTATTTACACAGATTTTACCTAAATACTGGTTCAGCAACTCCCAATACTTGTCGTGCACACGATTGCAAAAAGCATCCTCCCAAACCTGTGCCCGTCCTCACCATCTCAACAGATTGAAAATGACTTCCTCAAACATGTAAGGTATATTTATATGGAAAACTCAAGGTGTCACAACTCCTAAGAGTCAAAGGCAGTCATCACTTTCCATTGGAACTCTGACAACCTAGTTAACCAAACTCCTTAGGAACTGCTTATGGGCCCTATACAGTCTACACATACAACTTCGGGATCCTAATCAAATTCGCAAACATTATACTTCGGCATTTTTCATTCGAGAAGACGTAAAATTTCTAGTAATTTTATCAATACTAATTATCGATACAAAGTCAGACGAATAAATAGTATTTTATTTTACACAATACAATACAACATTACATTTATCATTCACCACTCCTTACTTTGATAAACATTACAAATCGACCTACAAGTTACTTTACATCAGGTAAACCTCATGTTACTTCACGTAGGAAAAACAACCACTTCACAAAGGACAAATAGCCACTTAAAGAAGGAAAAGCAACCACTCTATGGAGGAAAAATAGCCTCCTCCTCTATAACCCCCACCGCCTCATATCCCAAGGGGATTACATAGATGACACCGGCCGGAGGATCCCCTACAGCTAGCCCTGCCTGCCAACGCATCTTTATCTTCCACATAAGCTAAAGCTAATTCGTGAAAATAATAAATCCGCTCCATGGCCGTCAGCAACATGTAATGATACTGGCACCGGAAGAAGAGCTGCGCTTCAGCATGCTCTGCCTCAAATTATGCCATTCCTTCATATATCGGCTCTACATGCTTCAGATAGAACGATGCCAACGACAACCGACCAAAATAAAACTCCTTCAGTTCCCCATACTTGGCGTTTACACGCCCCACAGACTCATTATGCAGGGTCTGAAAATGGGTCATCACCATTTTTGGAATACCTCCTCCTCCACTATCTGTCGAAGAACACCTTCCCCTCTTCCTCCTCCATTGTTATTTAAAATGCCACTCTCAACAAAACATTTACTCAAGTCAAACATCCTTCCATTAATGAGTATCGGGACCATGAAATGACCAGTTTCATTTGACTTTTAACCTTGGAAATGGCAAAGCACAGTTTCTATACAAAGTTTGAGAACCCTTTCAGATTGTGATTGTCTTCTCGACGCAATAACAACTTATTGTGTCGAGAATGGAGCGATTGTAGTAGCATATTTCCAAGGAGAAGCTAATAGAATTTAGTCGAAGATATTATGTAATTTGAGAAGATGTCACATCTGCGACTACAGAGCTTGACCCACTAAAAGAAGTTGTTATACTTAGTCAAATAAAGCCGATACAGGGAGATCCGCGAAGTTTTTCCACTGTCCGCCAAAATAGGAAACTGTTTATTTTTGTAACTACCTGTATCTACTATAAATACAGGCAAAGCATATGTTAACCCCCCCCCTCGCAACTTTATTATTTATTATTCTAACACATTTTCATGTCCTTACTACTTAGCAGTTGTAATAATTAGCAACTAGTGGATTTTATACCTAAATCCTTCTTAAGGTTGTGGTTTTTCTCAAGATTTACTAAGTTTCCACGTAAAATCTTGTATGTTTAAGTTTACAGTTGTAATTTCCTCACTAAAGTATTGGCGAAGTTTACCTTCCGAAAAACATGCCATTACAAGGGGATCATCATGTTATATGTATGTGCGATTATTTTAACATATGAAATACAATACAGGTTTTATCTAAGTGAAGGTCCAACTCTTCACGTGGTTAGTCCATTAACAACATAGCAAAACCATCCAATTATATAAAGTGTTAGCTATCGATGAGCAAATGTATCATATTTTCTTTGGTTTCAAGTAATCCATAATTGCCATATTAATCTACATTTTTCATGTCTGAGGATTCGAATTCGGGACATCCAACCAACGTAGAACCCTTGCGTTCGAATCTCCACCAATAGGCCACTCAAGCAAGATTCATCGATCCTAATATGTATTGTAGGGTGTAGTAGCATATTCCTCAGATTCGATAAGAAAGAGCTATCAGAGCCACGTCGAAGGTATTCGATCATTCGAGAAGATGTCAAGTCTACAACTACAGAGTTCGACCCTCCATAGTTGTCGTTACAGTTGGCCAAATATAGCCATTGTACGTGCTCTGTAAAGTTTACCCACCTCCCATACAATTTTACCTCAAATTCTTGAATTCATGAATTACAGAAGTTAGGAACCTAAGTTCCTAGGATCCAAAGTTTAAGGTATGGGACCCCCAAAGAAGGATAGGAAGTTAGGAACCTAGGATTCCAGATATAGGTATAGGGACCCCAAGATCTGTTAGGATTCCTTGGCTTTTAAGGTACCTAACATTTTACGTAGGGGGGGGGGAGGGGGTACGTGTTTTTGTAAAGTGCTTGCGAGGGTCAGATAGTAGGGTATTGAGGGCTTCCAAAAATGTGCAAAATGTATATAGGGGATTTTCAACATTTTAAAAAAACTTGAAAAATTGAGTTTTAGCCATTTCTCGTGGTGGGAGATACCCATGTTTTTTCTTGTTGTTTTCAAGCTATTTAGTCTAAAGGAATGGTGGTTTTCTTCTTATTTTTTTCAAGAATTTCAAGAATTATTCTGGGTCTCTTTTTCTCCCTTTTTATCTCAATCGTCCCAGTTAAAAAATGGTATGTAGTCTCATTTTTTACAAGATGATCTGGTTGCCAGTTCTCCCTTATAAGAATCTCATCTATATTCTTATAGATAAGATCCTCCCTGTTTCAGCTCAAATATGAAATTTATGCCTATAGAAGTTGTACATTTTAGTGCTTACATTTCCTATTTTAGGAGAAATAGTATTTGTAACTGTCTGTATCCATATATAAATATAGGCAGAATTATCTTAATAAGGATGGATTCTTTACCTTTCGCTATAGCCATAAACACAATCTCTCTGCAAGTGTAATAGATTAGAACATAGTGGATTTATATTACTAAATCCTCCTTGATGTCGTGGCTTTTCTCAAATTTTATTGAGTTTCCATGTAAAATATAGTGTTCTAGCTTCCATTTGCAGTTATATCATAATCTCTTTACCTAAGTATTGACGAGGTTTATCAACCAGAAAACTAGTTATTACATAGGGATTGCACGTGTCTCAGGGATTATTGAGACAAATGGTGAATAATTATGAACATGGATCACCTTAATTTGCAAATTAATGACCGTGACATACAATGTTCGGAGTTGAGTAGCACATGCATCGTATCTCCACAACAGTTCAGATGGTGTTGATTGCCTATTTGGGAGATGATACAGTGAGACTACTTTCTGTCGGCATATGAACATAGCTTGGACAAAGTAAACTCCACGATATCGATGTTTTTGGAGAGAAGGAAAGGCTTGTCTTTCCTAAACCAAAATTTGATGAATATTTTCAGCAAAATTTGATTTCTTAATAATAATAAAAAGAGATGAAAAGATGTGGAACAAGGCTGGCAGTAGTGTAGTTTTGGGGGTTCTCTAGAAAGGCTAAAATTTGGGGACCTGAGGCAGCCCCTTCACCTGACTACCATGAGATGCGAAAAAGACTGAAAGATGCTTCTCCAATTTCATAGAAGGATCTTGAAAGTTTCCTACGGCTCCATATGTAACATTCATGGTTAAACAAATAAAGTCTTCCTTTTAAACTGCATGCCCAAGACCATATAAGAAAAATGGTCACAACAGCCACCCTTGATGGACTCTTATCTCTTGTATCTTTTAACATAACTTTCAAACTTGAAAACCTAAATAGTTAGGTCAACTATCTTCATCTCCATCTCCATCTCCTAATTATATATACTAATAGCTGGATGTTGATAATAAATTAATTAGCCCCACATCTCAAGTGTTCACTGGTGAGGAACATTTGCCGTCTCTAGAAGACGGAATGCCGAGCCAGATATAAGTACGCGTTTGTTGGAAAATACAATATGATTTGTTTTTCCTTTAAGTTTAAATGGTGGAACTAAGTAGTTTTAGTCCCACATTGGATATGAGGGAATCACAACTCTCCTATATAAGTAAATTAAACACTTACTTTGTTGTAATGTGTGTGAGAGTTGGTGGGTCACACACGCATGTGCGACATGTGCGGCCCATGTGTGCAAGCTAGCTTGGGTGCATGGGCTACCCATGGGCTTGCTCGACCTAGGAAACCCGCTTATTATTATAAGTCTATGATTGGGCCTTGGGGCCTTGGGCCATGGGCTCATGGGGATCCCTTTAAACACTTAGTCGCTTTTTGGGTTTGGGGTGTCTCCAACAGAGGCACCTTAAGGTGTGACTCTCGGTGAAGAGGCACTAACTTGAGGTGTGACTCTTGGTGAAGAGTCACCTATGCTCTATATAACCCAATTTTGTTTTCATTTATAATCATCAGTTTTTCAGAGTTTTCTTGAGTCTTTTTTATAAAGAGAAAACAGACACAATCAAAGTTCGTTTGGCAGAAAAATAGAAGTGCTTTCTTCTTTCTGCGACTGATCCTTGTATCCTAGGAGATAGGGGCCTATATTCCTGCAAAGCACTGTGGCAGGGGCGAATCTGTCTTAAGGAGATAGTGTGCATACACTAGACTCGATCATCTCCTTAAGAGGTGTTGGTTTTTCATGCAGAGAAAAGTACAATCTTAAGACAGAATAATTTTTTCTGTGTGATCAAAAACTGTAGCAATGGTGAATCTTACTGAGAAGGAGGGTGAAAAGGGCAACCCACACGTTTTGAAGGTGAAGCCTGAGAAGTTCAATGGCACTGAATTCAAGCGTTGGCAGCAGAAGATGCTATTCTTTCTCACAACTCTGAACTTAGCAAAATTTCTCAAGGAGGACAAACCAGAGTTGAAGGAGAAAGAATCTGACCTAACAACTGTAGGAGCAGTGGAGGCGTGGATTCATTCTGACTTTCTATGTCGGAATTATATTCTGAATGGGTTGGACAATACATTGTATAATGTGTACAGTCCAACGGAGTCTGCAAAGGAACTGTGGGAATCCTTAGACCATAAGTATAAATCGGAAGATGCCGGACTAAAAAAATTTGTAATTGGCAGATTCTTGGATTATAAAATGGTGGATTCCAAGACTGTAATCAGTCAAGTACAGGAACTGCAGATTATCCTGCATGATATTCATGCAGAAGGTATGAGGTTAAGTAAATCTTTTCAGGTTGCTGCGATAATTGAGAAGTTGCCTTCATCCTGGAAGGACTTCAAAAGTTATCTGAAGCATAAGAGGAAAGAAATGAAGTTGGAGGAACTGATCGTAAGGCTAAGGATCGAAGAAGATAACAAATCTAACGAAAATAAGGATGTTGTTCATTCTTACGATGCCAAGGCTAACATGGTCGAGGGAAACCCTAAACCCCATAAGAAAAATGGGAAGAATTTCCTGGGCCCTAAGGGCAAGGACTTTAAGAAGTTCACAGGGAGTTATTATGTTTATGGCAAACCAGGGCACAAGTCAATGGAATGTTGCAAGTGTAAAAGCGGATCAGAAAGTGGCAAAGGCACTCAAGCAAACATTGTTGAGATGGAGAACCTGTGTGTAGTGATCTCCGAAATCAACCAGGCAAGCGATTCCAGAGGATGGTTTATGGACACAGGGGCTACACGTCATATATGCTATGACAGGAGTTTATTTACTACCTACAATAAGACTGAACATGAAGAGAAAGTGTTCATGGAAAACGTTTCGACGTCAAGGGTCGAAGGAAAAGGGAAAGAAGTTCTGAAATTCAAATCTGAAAAAGAAGTTACTTTGAATAAAGTGTTGCATGTGCCTGATATCCCCAAGAACCTTGTTTCCGGAGCATTGTAGATCAAGAATGGATTCAAGTTAGTGTTTGAGTCAAACAAATGTATCATGACTAAGAATGGTGTATTTATAGGAAAAGGTTATGAGTGTGATGGACTGTTCAAACTAGCAGTCTTGCGTAAACCAGTTTCAATTATCAATAAGAATGAGAATTCTATTTACTTGCTTGAGTCATTTAATATTTGGTATCAACGATTAGGACATGTAAATTATGGTTCGCTGCGTAAATTAATCCATTTAGGATTGCTGCCTAAATTCAATCTTGATTGCAAACAAAAATGTGAAGTGTGCGTTGAAGCAAAATTTGTTAAACAACCATTCCATTCTATTGAACAGCATACAACTGAACCACTAGATTTGATTCACAGTGATCTCTGCGATTTGAAGTTTATTCAAACACGAGGCGGAAAGAAGTACTTTATTACTTTCATAGATGACTGTACAAGACATAGTTATGTCTACTTGCTCAGAAGCAAAGATGAAGCACTGGAAGTGTTTATTATGTTCAAAAATGAGGTTGAGACTCAACTCAACAAAAAGATAAAAGTTCTTCGAACTGATAGAGATGGGGAATACGACTCTATTACATTTGGAGAACTGTGTACTAAGTTTGGTATTATACACCAAACTACTGTACCTTACACTCCTCAGCAAAATGGAGTTGCTGAGAGAAAAAATAAAACTTTAAAGAATATGCTTAATGTTATGCTTATTAGTTCTGGTTTGTCGCAAAACTTGTGGGGGGAGGCGTTACTTTCTGCGAATTACATTCTCAATAAGTTACCTCACAAGAAGATTGAAAAGACTCCTTATGAACTCTGGAAAGGCAGAGAGCCTTTCTATAAGTTCTTAAAAGTGTGGGGGTGTCTTGCAAAGGTACAAATACCATTGCCAAAAAGGTCTAAGTTAGGACCTAAAACTATTGACTGTATTTTTATTGGCAATGCCAATAACAGTAGTGCATATAGATTTCTCATATACAAA
Source organism: Kingdonia uniflora (assembly GCA_014058105.1). Classification (NCBI taxonomy): domain Eukaryota; kingdom Viridiplantae; phylum Streptophyta; class Magnoliopsida; order Ranunculales; family Circaeasteraceae; genus Kingdonia; species Kingdonia uniflora. Next base: position 53,200 of record JACGCM010002074.1, read on the forward strand.
TATGAAATATATGATGTGCATGAGAATACCATCATTGAATCACGAGATGCTATATTTTTTGAAAATATATTTCCATATAAAAAGAGTGATACTGTGAATCCTCATAAAAGAACAACTGATATTGCTTCTAGTAGTGATCAACGTATCACTCCTACAAATTCTGATTTTAATGCAAAACCAAGACGTGGGAAATAACTTAAAGTTGCTAAGTCTTTTGGCAAAGATTTTGTAGCATTTTTGTTGGAAAATGAGCCTCGAACCTTCAAGGAAGCTATGGCTACACTGAAGCTCCTAGTTGGCAAGAGGTTGTACAGAGTGAGATAGACTCTATAATGCACAACCATACTTGGGAATTGGCAGATCTTCCACCTGGCAACAAACCTATAGGTTGCAAGTAGATTTTCAAACAAAAATTAAGACCTGATGGTTCAATTGAAAAGTACAAAGCCAGACTTGTTGCCAAAGGATATAGGCAAAAAGAAGGTTTAGACTATTTTGATACATATTCTCCAGTGACAAGAATAACTTCTATTCGTATGTTGATAGCTATTGCAGCAGTGCATAAGCTTGAAATACATCAAATGGATGTTAAAACAATATTCTTGAATGGTGAATTAAATGAAGAAATATATATGAACCAACCTGAGGGGTTCATTATCCGGGCAAAGAAAATAAAGTGTGTCGATTGATTAAATTCTCTTATGGATTGAAGCAGGCACCTTTACAATGTATGACAAAATTGGGGTCATGATTAAGGATGGCTTCAAAATTAATGAATGTGATAGATGTGCTATATTAAAAACATTAATGGTGAGCATGTCATTGAGTGTCTTTACATAGACGATATGCTCATCATGGGGACTAACATCAATGTCATTATGTCAACAAAGAATATGTTGTCCAAAATTTTTGATATGAAGGACTTAGGTGTTGCAGATGTTATTCTTGGCATAAAGATTAGCAGAGTACCACAGGGACTTGTGTTGTCTCAATCACATTATATATAGAATGTACTTAAGAAGTTTAATAAATTTGACTGCCGTGGTGTTATATCCATTGACTTTGTGAAGTCCAGTGACAACCTAGCGGATCCATTTACAAAAGGGTTGGCAAAAATGCAAGTTTTTTCCACATCGAGGGGAATGGGATTAAAGCCTTTAAATTCGAGTTAAACTCAGCAGAAACCTAACCTAGTTGATTGGAGATCCCATGATCTAGGTTCAATAGGACAACTAGTTGTGAGTTACTCAACATGAGCACTGTAGAGATTTTAACTCCTGCCCGTTCCATAACGTGAACAGTGCAACCTGTCAGGTTTTTCAGGGTAAGTTCTCTGAACTTTTAATGATTCCTATGACTTGAATTTACAAGTGGGGTACGACAGGGTACTCTTAATAGGCAATCACCTATGTGAGCATGAGGTGGGGCCGCTACCATGAGAATTTTATAGGGTAAAATTCTCTAATAGTGCTTATGAATCCGGGATATGTTCAGGGCCGAATTGAACACAACTATGAGAGCCGATTGCGTTTGGAATAGTACTGTGTGAAGACTATTGTCTTGGTTTACACCAAAGCTGACAGTTCAAGACATATGTTCACTAATCAGCGTAAATCCGATAGTTTTTTACTAGAGAAGGTTCAAGTCTACAAGACACCTCTCTCGATGCAGGATCATTCCCTGATTTTCTCTGTTTTGTCTGAGTTTGTTTGTTACCATTCAAATGTGGGGGATTGTTGGAAAATACAATATGATTTGTTTTTCCTTAAAGTTTGAATGGTGGAACTAAGTGGTTTTAGTCCCACATTGGATATGAGGGAATCACAACTCTCTTATATAAGTAAATCAAACACTTACTTTGTTGTAATGTATGTGAGAGTTGGTAGGTCACACGCGCATGTGCGACATGTGCGGCCCATGTGTGCAAGCTAGCTTGGGTGCATGGGCTACCCATGGGCTTGCTCGACCTAGGAAACCCACTTATTATTATAAGTCTATGATTGGGCCTTGGGGCCTTGGGCCATGGGCTCATGGGGATCCCTTTAAACACTTAGTCATTTTTTGGGTTTGGGGTGTCTCCAACAGAGGCACCTTAAGGTGTGACTCTCGGTGAAGAGGCACTAACTTGAGGTGTGACTCTTGGTGAAGAGGCATTAACTTGAGGTGTGACTCTTGGTGAAGAGTCACCTATGCTCTATATAACCTAATTTCGTTTTCATTTATAATCATCAGTTTTTCAGAGTTTTCTTGAGTCTTTTTTACAAAGAGAAAATAGACGCAATCAAAGTTCGTTTGGCAGAAAGATAGAAGTGTTTTCTTCTATCTGCTACTGATCGTTGTATCCTGGGAGACAGGGGCCTATATTCCTGCAAAATACTGTGGTTGGGGCAAATCTGTCTTAAGGAGATAGTGTGTATACACTAGACTCGATCATCTCCTTAAGAGGTGTTAGTTTTTCATGCAGAGAAAAGTATAGCATTTTGGTAAGATATTTGCGAGTCTTAATAGTCACTAAAAATATGAAAGTTTCCCCGTTGTAGAGTATCACCGTGAGGCAAGTATTGGTTTTGCAACCATACCTTTGAAACTTGCACTAGTAGTCTGGTGAATATGCTGTCTATTATTTTTTGGTTAATGAACCTTCTTCCTTGTATGAGATTGGTAACTCGGAGATGTTCCTGTTTTGCGGTAACTTGGTAAATAAAAAAGTATTTGCAAGAGATGAAAAGAGTAGAATGAATGTATGTCTCATGTACAGATCTTATCAAACAATATTTACAATGTAGTAATATATAATACTGGTTATGGGTATGATTGCTTGTACAAAGACATTGCCTATAGGTAAGGATACACTCTACACCAGTCTCTAATGAGGGAAGAGTAAAACAACCAAAGGAACGAAGCGTTAGCTATGGTCTGTAAAAGAACCCCGTCAAATATTTCTAACATGCTTTGGGTGAGCTTTGCATATTTACAGCCTTTTTGAGTTTCCTCCCTAATGCAAATGCCAAAGGAGGAGGGACTGCATTTCCGATCAGTTTATGCTTTTCTTTTTTTGGTTCCAACAAAGATATAGCCGTCGAGAAACCCCTGCATGTACATACAAAAATAAATTTAGTTCTACGTATACCAGTATACGTTATAGTAACCAAATACTACGAATGTTTAGGCAACATTAAGAAATATAACAAGATTAGGCATTAGCTACGACATATTCAAGAAAAGTATTTAACATACTTACTTGCGAGCGTGCACACTCACGAACTGTTTGTATTTTATCCTTCTCAGGATGAAAGGACATTCCCACCTTACCGCTGGGATTAGGGTGTCCGTGGTCGAGGTTGGAAAATTTCCTTCCCAATCCAACCTTCCATACATCCCTTTCCACTGATTGTTAATTTTTCCCGAGATTACGTAAGCTTGAGAGTATTGTTAGGAGTTGGGTCCGGCCCAAGGTGGGACTCAACTTGGTTGGGGGTTCTAGGGACTCCTAACAAGCCCATATAACATCAGGGTTATGGGGAGAGTTGAGTTAGAGTATATAACCCTATTAGGGGTTTAGTATTTGTAACCCCAGAGAAACACAATCAACCTATCAATAATAACTTTCTACTTTTCTCTCATATTATGTGTGTGTATGATTGTTCAGTAGAATAGATTATTATCCAACATATTATCAGGACTGCGAAGAGCTAGTGGATCAAAAGGATAAAAATGGCTCTCAAAGGAAGAGTTTTTGGATTTTTTTTACGTTATGGAGAGCTATAATTTTTTAAATTTCATTTTTAATGTATTACTTTCATGATCAACCATATAGGATATATAGATCTGAGTATGTAGATTAATACCTTATTTATTTCGAAATTATTAGACCTATTTTTAGTGTATTTTACCCTTGTGAAAGGGTTGTTTTCAAGCAAAAATAAAGATTGTTTTAGTTATCAGATTGATACACTTATAATTTTTTTACGTAGCCTACTCTATAAAGATCATGCCCATATATCACACTCCTCTGGGAGATGTCTCTGTTGTTGGGAAAACGGTATAAAAACTAGGCAATTCACGTCCAAAAACCCACTTTTTGATGGGCGCTTAGGTCAGAATAACGTCACCTAGGATTTTGTTTATTTATTTTTTATTTTTTAAGAGTTGGGTTCAGCCCAAGGTAGGAGCCCAACTGGGTTGGGATGTCTTATTGGACTCATAACAATCCCCGGCCTTAGGGGTTTATGGGGAAAGTTTAAGTAGGATAGGTAACCCATATTGTAAGGTTATCCTTCTTTGTAGTACGTACAGAGAAATAAGTTTACGATCAATAAAGATTATCCTCTCTTCTCTCAATTGCTTTCAATATAGAACTGGTACATTATTTTATTATTCCTCAACACGCTATCAACATGTAGAGCTAGTGGATCAAGAGAAGAAAGAACTTTCCAAAATCCTAGGTGACGTCATTCTGACCTAAGAGCTTATTTTTTAATTTAGATTCAATTTATCTATAATCTATGATATAGGATATCTAATTATGGATTAGAAGTATTTTTATCTATTTTTTTCGGATTAAAAATAACAAATTTTTGTATTTTACCCTTGATTAAGGGCTATTTTTAAACTAAATTTTCTTTCTCTATAGACATCGGATAGAGGCAAGACCAATTTTTTTAGGTAGCCTTTTCCACGAGCTTTCCAACGGTATATGGCACGTTTCATGGAGATGTCCCAATTGTCAAGAAAGTGACGTTCAAACTAGGCAGCTTCTCGGCCAAATAAAATATTATTATTTTATATTTATTTGTTGATGACATCATCATTTTCCAATGTGCTGACGTCAGCAGTGACAGGTGGCAGACACGTGTGGTGATACGTGGCAGTTACTGAACTATCGCAGGCTAGTCACTGAACCGGCCATCGGATTGTCACCGGACCAGTCACCAGAATGACATGTGGCAGTCACATATGGCACATATGGGATACGTGTGGCAGTCACGTGTGGGGCACGTACGGCAGACACATGCGGGGCACGTGTGACCAGGTCAAACCGGTCCAGGCCTTGACCCAAATAGATTCAGATCGGTTCAGACACTAAATTGGCTATAACTAGCCCAATTTTGGGTCAAATCGAGTCAAATTTTTTTTGAAAAATTCCTATTGACCTTCCCCGCGGCAGACCCATTTTTAATTTTTTTTATAAAAAAATTTTTAAATTTTTTTTGGGAACGGGTGTCTTGTATTGGAAAACTGACTCACTTATATAAGATATAAGTAAAGGGATTAATACCTATTTAATTATCTTACGATTGCTAATGGGATATTAATGGTATGCCTCTAGGATACTAATTATCATGATCAGGAGATCACAGATAATATTAAACCAAGACTAATTTAGGATACGACTAGGAGTCATATCTAAATCACAGTTAATTGTCAAGGATAAATAATTATAGGTCAATTGGGAATTAACTTAGTCTTATTTCTAAAAACTTGGTGTCTGAGAAACTAATTTTTTATATCTTGGTACAATTAGATGTTACATTTAGAGATATATAGGCATTGATATCAACCTATAGTACCCTAGAGTATTAGTTCAAAGACCGACATAATCAACTTATCTTGTGAACCCAACAGACTTTGGGGTGGGACCACTTGTCAGCTAAACATATAATACCCCTCATATTCATAGCAAATAGGGTCATTTGGCTAGAATATACAAACCATTATAGAATTTGAGGGATTAAAATAACCTAGTTCTCAGAATAAGGAATGTAATATCTAGTAGTTTTGAATAGCTATCTTGCCTAAGACTCTATTAAAATACATTTTAAGGTTAAAATCACCATTTTATGGGGTAAAATTGGGATTTAACGCTTAATAGGATATGAACAAGGTTCACCTATAAGTAATAATTGAGAATCACTAACTTGAATAATATGAATTTCCTTTAGTAATAATTGGAAATCATGTACTTAAATAGGATTTTATAAGGAACGCACACATCTGGTAGTTTTGAATATCAATCTTGGCTAAGATTCTATTAAAATGCACATCTAGCATTAATATCGTCATATTACGGGGTAAAATTAGAATTTAATTATTTAAAAAGAATTTCATGAGTTTTAGAATATGAACGGGGTTCAACTATAATATGATTAAGAATCATTTATTTATCGTTATTCTAAGTACAATGATCTGTCTCTAATGCATTTAAAATGTTTATCAAGAATTATTACTAATTACGATCTACATTTGGTATAACAGATGTCTGCCAGCCCATGTTATAATTATGAACCATTGCGGCTTGATGGTTCTAACTACCTTTCTTGGTGTACGGACATAAAACTCCATCTACAAACAATGAACGTCTCAAAGTCGATTGTTGCAGATAATACCGTCTCTGAACCACTCAGGGCACATGCCATATTGGCTATACGTGCCCACCTTCAACCAGAGCTGATATTTAAGCGTACATGTTATGGATATCCATATGAGTTATGGAAAAGCTTAGAGGAACGCTTTGGTCTACAGCAAGCCCTAACGAATTATAAGAACCGTAACCGCTGAAAAAAATTGAGGTTATGTGACTTTAAAACTGTAGCTGGCTACAACTCAGCACTTCAAAAGATTATTTTGGCAAGGAGGCTTAATAATGATTATGTCTTCGTGGAAGAGGTTTTGCAAAGGACTCTATCCACATTTCTACATTTGTAGGCTACTCTCAGGGACCAGTATGTAAAAATAGAATTTAGTAGTCCTGGAGATCTGATCCAACTCTTGCTCACTGCAGAACAAGAAGACAAATTTGTTTTTAAGAAAAACAAGAGGTTTCCCACTAAGAGGTAGAAACCAGTTGCATAGAAGATCTTGTCTCAAGACAAAGACAACCAGAAATGGGGTTTAGGAAGTAGAAATATGACTGAAGGCAGGAATCGGGGATTCCTGGGACCTCAGACGCACAATAGGTTTAAAAAGGTTGGTAAACCATATACACCAAAAAAGATTAAGAAGCTAGATTCAGAATCTCCTTACTTGAGATGTGGGGCAGCTGGACACTTGGTACGCAACTACAAGACACCGTGGGTACCTCGAGTCAAAGTCTGGGTTAACCATATCACCACTGACATAACTTCTATCACTATGAAGTTAGCAGCGTCAGACTTCTTTGGCGACACTGATGCCAAAATAGATCATCATACAGAGTAATTTGTAAAGATTTCTTAGTAGACATGTGATGTCACAGTAGAGAGATCACTAGTAGTTTTTTTTTCTCGCATAGACATGATTTACTTTTTGTCAGTATTTTTTATTATGTTAGGAAGAAATCATTTATATTTCAATAAAGTGCTCGTGACATGGAGCAGCCCAAGGGGGAGTATTAGGAGTTGGGTTCGGCCCAAGGTAGGAACCCAACTTGGTTGGGGACTCATACTGAACTCCTAACAAGCCCATATAATATTAGGGTTTATGGGGAGAGTTTGAGTGAGAGTATATAGCCATATAAGGGTTTAGTATTTATAACCCAACAAATAACCAATCAATAAAAACTTTCTACTTTTCTCTATTATTATGTGTGTGTATGATTATTTAATAGAATAGATTATTATCCAACAAGTATCAATTTCTTCGTTCTTCCATCAGATAGTATCACCATTTTTTCATATAATTAAAAGTCCTATTAACATAAAATGTACCACAAAAATTTATGTTCTAAGAAATTACTAATGTGAAGTAGCTAACTGTAAGGACCCAAATTCGTAGCTCGAATGGCCTATTACACAAAATATACCTGTGACACAAATATTAATGAATAGATAATATAAGATGACACAAGTTTTAGCATGGAAACCTCTGAATAGGTAAAAACCATGACCTCGGCTCGAGGATTTAGTAATAATCGTTTTATTGCATAAGACTAATGAATGTTAAATACAATTGAGATCTTTTAAGTAAAAAATCATTGGTCCTTTCTCCTCTTTATATTTTCCTTTTTATAGATCTCATCCTCAGTTAGTGTATGCCAACATGTTTTCCTGGCCGAATTGGAGGCAAGAGTAGAGGTTTTTCCTGAAACTGCTAGCTCTTGGGGGGCAGGTGTCCTTCACTCCTTTTATTCTATTGGAGTGCTCGAGCCACGTCATGTAGATTTTGCGTAAGCCTAATATTGTAATAGTTTTTTCTTATTCTAGTTTGAAAGATCGGTCCCTACAATTGCCCTCTCAACTAAAGGCACGAGTGGTTTAAATTGAGAAGTTCGAATCGGGCTTGCTATTTTTTAGAATTGAACCTGTCTATTTATCAAATTGAATGTTGGAGTTGCTTACGTGGAATTTTAATTTGTTAGAATTATTGTTGATTGTTGGAGACTGGACTAGTATTATTGATGTTTATTTGTGGAGTTCCCATAAACTGATGCTTTTAATGGCGATTGCTTTGGAATTGATTGACAACATTAAATGTACTCCCAGCTATAAGTATCTATATTATTCTTCTGACCATCATTCTTCATTCAAGTACATTTCTATCTTCTAGTATTCTTGTATAAACGATAATGGTGACCACCAGAGGCCAAACCCGGGAGGCTAGAATTTTAGAAAAGATTTAAGAGTTACAACTCTAGTAGTTTTTGATGCATTCCCTCCCTGATGAGACTCTTATCCCTATCCCGCCTACCTACTATGGCATGACTGAGGAGGAGGTGGAGGAAGCTGATGAAGACTTCTTCCATATGTTTCGGTTTTACTATATCATCAAGATGGAGTAATTACGTAGGGATGGTATGCATCGCATTGCGGAGCAGGTTATCTTGGAGGAGGATGAAGCTGATGGCATCCTTCCAAAGAAGTCTTGTGGGTGCCCTATCTGCGATTAGTTTCTGCAAAAAAAAATTGATAAAAAAAAAATTGTCTTGAACTATTGTATTTTACATGTATTATGTGTAAACATTCTGTGAAAGAACGACCTCGAGATATGGAAAATGATTAGGTCATGTAATCCATGTTTTTTATCTCGAACTTGAGATTTGTGGCTGTAAAGTAGTTGTGTCGTTGTTGTGGATAACTGTGACAGGTGTTATTATTATCATTGAGTATTTGGATGCCGTGATATTTGGGATTGGGCAATATCCCACTCTATATCTATTAAAGGAGTTTATATAAGAAATTAGATTCAATAATTATGGTGAGGACTCGCTCTCAGAGGGCTCATCACGTTGTTGAGGGGAGCTTGGCGATAAAGGTGGCAGAAGTGCGTGAACAACTTTTTGGGCAGGCTCAGTTATGATGTTGAGCAGCCCTTTACTGTTTTGCAGGTGGAAGGTTTGAATGCAAAGGAAGGAGAAATTGATGTGGACCAGCATTTTTAATGTGATGTATTTCGTGATATGATTGTCGAACCTAAAGCTCAAAATATTATTGCAAGAAAGATCACTCTGATGAGGACGAGATGATTATTGGTAGTGAAGTGATTAGGTGTGATGTTATAGGGCACCTCGGTGCTTTAAATATAATTACTTCTAGTAATTTGATTTAGTTTAAGGTCAAATTAATATGGAATTGGGGTGATAAAGAAATAATATTGTCAGTTTGATTTTTCGTAATTTTCTCCTTAATTGACGTATATTTTGTTGAAATATTTAAAATTTGAATATGTTTTTCCATTGGTATTCTCGTATGTGTTATTATAAATAGGTGTTATTATTTTGAGGGAATTGTTGAGTATTCTGGAGTACGATTATTAAAATAATTGGAAGCTTTAGGAGCTCGAATTCTGTGTAGCGATAGTTATTGTCATGGATGCTAAGAGGTCTGAGAAAAGGATAAGTAGGAGAAAGAGAGAGATGTTGTTAATTACAAGGATGGTGGTAATCATAAAAGGGCTGCATTTTCCAAAATAAAGGAGTGGACGATGGAAAAAGTAGAAAATGAAACATCCATTTTGGAGTTTGTTTCATTTAGTGTCTAGAGTAGGTACCAACACTATCTCGTGGTTATCCGGTGTCAATGAGTGCACGTGGAGCGAGTACAGCTGGATTGACACTGAACAGGTACGTGGGTTTCTAACTCCTTGTTCTAGAATATCATTCCCATCGTATTTTATAGATTATGGAAAATGAATTAAGTATATCTTTTTAAGAAAGCAGATATTTATTCGAACATGACTATTCGAATATTTTCCCTCAACATTTCTTTTATTCGAATAGATTAATTTTCTATTCGAATATTTCTGAGAACATGTCTATTCGAATAAATTTTATGTTGTTCGAATGAAATACATCAGGCTCTTATTTATTTGAATAGATTTCTTATTTATTCGAATAAAAATGCTCAACCTTTTATTTATTCGAATAGATTTATTTCTATTCGAACGGAGGACGTGTTTTCTATTCTTTTACTTAAGACAGCTTTTTCTCTTTCAGAACTCAACTTTTTGAAAACCTTTTTTTCTATGGCTTGAGTTTTTAGAGTGAGGAGAGATTATTCTTAAGAGATTCAAGAGAGAATTAAAATACTTAAATCATGAGTCAATCATCATTGATCAAGAAACCCTAATTATGGATTGAAGAACTTGAGGGATTCAAGATTCGAAGCTTCGATAAGAGATTAGAGCGAGAAGTTGCGAGAACTTAAAATTGATTGTAAAGAGCTTGATTGAAAGAAAGGTAACCATGGGATATGCTTATCGAGTCTGTAAGTAGTTAAACTCTTGTAATTCTTTTTCAATAGTAGATTGTTTAGCTGTCGGGTGATTCGACAGTGACCTGTGGGTTTTTCTCCTGAAAAAGGTTTCCCACAGGGTTAAAAAAAATTTCTCTTGTCTTTAAATTTCTAAATGCTTGCTTGACATTAGGTAATTGAATCAACTTGATTTAGGTTAAGCGTAGACCATTAATTTAAAGGAATTCAGACCTATTGATTTAGACCTAAAATAATCGAAATTGGTTAGTCTCAATCAGCTAGGAATTTCAATTGGTATTAGAGCTATCACGTTTTGAGGTTTAACAACCTAAACGCGGATCCCGGATAGTTCGCTTGAGAATAATGGATTCTGAAAGATTTGGAGGTCCCATAAATTGTCCGCCCTTATTTTATGGCTAAGACTATCCTTATTGGAAGGTCCAAATGGCTGCATTCTTACAATCACTCGGAGAAGATGTTTAGATTGTAATCGAGGATGGATGGACACACCCTGTCATGATGAAAGGAGTGGGTGATGAATCTGAAGAGGTCCTTACGCTTAGGAATCAATGGTCTGAGGAAGAAAAGAATGTTGTCGGTTATAACTCCAAAGGCCGCAGTGCTATTTTTATGGTTATGAGTCAAAGTAAGTTTCAACATATTTCTACTTGTACCACTTCGAAAGAAGCTTGGGACATTCTAATTCGAATCATAAAGGCGATGATACAATTAAAGAAAGTAAGCTATAAATGCTTACTTCGCAATTTGAGAATATTCTAATGAGTAAAAAGGAACCGTTTGATGAATTCTATGGGAGACTAAGTGATATTTCAAACACTAGTGCCGCATTAGGAGTAGCTTATTCTGATGTCCAAATTGTTTATAAAGTTCTAAGATCTCTTTCTAAGATTTTTAGATCCAGAAATGATGCTATCGGGGAAGCTCAGGATTTTAAGAAAATGAAACCTGATACATTAGCTAGAAAGTTGCGAACTTTTGAACTCGAGATGAAAATAGAAAACCCTGAGAAGAACAAGAATGTTTCTTTTAAATCTTCATCTTACTCTTCCTTTTCTAAAGGTACCAAAGAGGCTGACATCTCATGTGATTCAGATAATAATGATAGGTTTGATATGGATTCACAGATTGCCTCTATAAGCAACCAGCTTAAAAACCTTGTAAAATAATGTTAATTTCGAAAACAAGGGCATTCAGTAAATTACAAGTCGCAAACTCATGATCAACTTAAATCGAATAACATGCAGACCAACCTTGATACTAACCTTGGTCAATTTGAATGTTATAAATGTCACAAGTTTGGTCATTATGCTCATATCTGTCCTAATAAGAAATCTTGAACAAATCATAAAGCTATGAATATCAGTGTTACTTGGGATGACAGTGATGATGAACATGATAACAATGAGAGTAATCCCCAAGTAGTTGATAATGGGCAATATTATGCATATCCGACATTTCATAATTGTAGTAATAATAACTTTGACGTTTTTAAACTTCAAAATTCTGATAAAAATCAAAGTAATCAAGAACGAAATGAGTTTGAGGACCCGAATCTTACGGATTTGTATGCTCAGACTCTCACCAAGTATATAAAACTCGATAAACTTAACAAAGTCTTGAAAGACCAAGTTAATACACTTACGTGCGAACTTCATGACAAAAATGAGAATGCAAGTCACAAGATAGAGGTACTTTAGAATGAGAAACAAGGCCTTCATGACAAAGTTATGTTTTTAGAAAAAGAAGTTAATGATGCAAAGGAGAAAATAAAATCAACTTTGGACGAACTTCATTCGGCCAAGCTTGATGTAGTTCTATCTCAGCAGAAACTTGAGAAGTTATGTTATGGGGCCAAAAACATTGATAAAATATTACGTATGGGAAAGACGGATAGTGACAAAAGGGGTCTAGGATATGAGGAACCACTTCCTAATGCCAAGACTCCTCAAATCACAAAGCTTGTGAAATCAGCTGCTTCTACTTCGGTGACCAAACATAACATGATATCCACTACTCATAATCACTCCAAACGGGTCTCTTACTCTCAAATTTATTATTGTAGTATATGTGGTAGAAAGGGATATATTGCATCTTATTGTAGATTTGTTGGACCCTATCAGCCATATGCTCACCCTTTCAATGGATATAGATATAAGTCTAATGTGATTTCTGCTAATATGAAAAGTGAGAATGTGCCTAGATGGTTTAAACAGGAAACCTCAGCTCGAAGGATTGTTCGAAGCATTTGGGTACGAAAGACTGATTTGGTACCACAGATATGGTGCAATGTTACTCAAATAAGGTAATGAATATCCACTGAGAAAGGTTATCAGTATGCTCCATTGATTAGGTACGTTTCTTACCCTATCTCAGTTTGTTTTTGTGTTTGGCTTTTATTTATTTTTTGACATTAGGGTACTATTTTTATTTTATTTGTGCTTTACACTTTAGGATCTTTTGTTTGAAGAATATTCTTGCTAGACTTGGACTATGCTTTTGTGTTATGTTCATTCATGGGATAATTATTTGGTAAAATCATATTTCACAATAGTCATTAATTCTCTTGTTTAAACTAAAAGTTCATCGAGACTAGAACCACATGAGGATAACTGTAGAGACTCTGTACCTAATACTATATGAGGATCTGGCCTTTTTACAAGCTTCGAGTGTTATTGCATAAATTCTTTTCAGATTCAGCATTTTCTTTTTTAATCTTATTTTTTATAATCAATTGTCGATGGTAACTTCAAGTTCAAGTTAGTCTAATAGAACAGTCTAAATACTTGATTTGAGACAAAAGATACTATGTGAGACCGAAGATATGATAATAGGCATTTTATTATTACACCTTTTTAGCATTTGTCTGTGCTTACCCAAAATTGTATCCGTTTGCAGCCCCTTGTGCCTTAAAATATGTTATTCATTTTTCTACCCAAATCTTTTACTAGTTTACCCATTTGTTCTGAGACTTTTCAGTGAAAAAAAAAAGAAGGAAAAAAAGGAAAGGGGGAAGAAAAAAATGGGGGAAGGTTGAATATAAGAATAGAGTAAGTATCCTCAATGTATTTGCTAGTATATCAACCAGAGTCTTGCTATAAAATGAAGAAGAAAAAAAAGGAAAGAGAAGAAGTATTATATTCAATGTGTACTTAATATGAAAAGAGAATGACAGAAGGTAGACTTAATTTGTGGAAAGATGGGAAGTTAGTATAACTGTTAGTCTCAGAATGCCAGCAAAATACCCAATCCGTCATGTCCCTTCCCTTGCCTACATTATAACATTTTCAAGACCTGTTTAATCTTGAGTTTAGCATAGTCAGTTTAGTGGAGATGAGAGATATGGATTTTATGTTAGTTAACTTGACACCATCTATGATAATTGATTTTCTGTCAGTGAAATCTTTCAATTTACAGTACACCGCTTATTTGATGAAATTTGAATTTTTTTATTCACATACTCATATTCATATATATTTTACACAGAATGTTTGTTAGTCAATTCTCAATGATTTTTGAGTGACCACCCTAATGATGCCTAAGTTGAAATAACTTTCCAATATAGTATTCTAACTGCGGCTGAGTAATATGTTGAAGACTGAGTATCCATTTGACTATGCACAGAAACACCAAGAAATTCATTTAGTGATTGTTTTGTAACACATGGGCGATGTCTTTGCCTTTATAGAATATTTTAGATTCATTGTCTTTCTATCATGCCTTATATTAGGGGGAGTATTATCTTCTTATGCTTGCATATTTCAAAGATACTCCCCGTATATGTTTTCCATTTATTTCATTTTAAGGGGTTACCATTATTTTGAGGGGGAGTTGTATCTAATTTTGGGATATTGGTCTTTAGTGTTTTCCTAACTCTAAGGTATTTTTTTCTACTGGCTTGTTTCTCCTTTTATTTGCTATTTACCCTTTGTACATTTGTGTCAAAAAGGGGGAGAGATGATCCTGACTGGTAAGTCAGGTAAGTTATGTTCTTTTTTCTGGATCCCTTATTTTAAATAAACGGTTACGTGATGTATCTTATTTAGTGTGTAGGGATTCTAGAGTATATGCTATATAAGATGAAAGTGGAGCTTTGAGTATGGATTTTCAGTGATTGAGTCAGTCCATCGAGCTGTATTTTTATTTCTTATAGTTCTAGTTTTGGCACAAAATAAATCAAAGGGGGAGATTGAAACATCTATTTTGGAGTTTGTTTCATTTAGTGTCTAGAGTAGGTGTCAGCACTATCTCATGGTTATCCGGTGTTAGTGAGTGCATGTGGACCGACTACAGCTAGACTAACACTGAACAAGTAAGTGGGTTTCTAACTCTTTGTTCTAGAATATCAAGCACATTGTATTTTACAGATTATGGAAAAGGAATTAAGTATGTTTTTTAAGAAAACAAATATTTATTCGATCAGGACTATTCAAACATTTTCCCTCAGCATTTCATTTATTCAAATAGATTCCTTTTCTATTCGAATATTTTTGGGAACATGTTTATTCGAATAGATTTTATGTTGTTCGAATAAAATACCTCAGGCTCTTATTTATTCAGATAAATTTCTTCTTTATTTAAATATAAAGGCTCAGCCTTTTATTTATTCAAATAGATTTATTTCTATTCGAATGGATAATGCGTTTTCTGCTTTTCTACTTTAGACAACATTTTCTCTTTCAGAACTCAACTTTTTGAAAACCTTTTCTCTTTCAGAACTCAACTTTTTGAAAACCTTTTTTCTAGAGTTTGAGTTTTTAGAGTGAGAAGAGATTATTCTTGAGAGATTCAAGAGATAATTAAAACACTCAAATCTTGAATCAATCATCATTGATCAAGAAACCCTAACCATAGATTGAAGAACTTAAGGGATTTAAGATTGGAAGCTTCGATAAGAGATTGGAGCGAGAAGTTGCAAAAACATGAAATTGATTGCAAAGAGCTTGATTGGAAGAAATGTAACCATGGGATGTTCTTATCGGGCCTATAAGTAGTTAAACTCTTGTAATTCTTTTTTAAAAGTAGATTGTTTAGCTGTCGGGTGATTCGACAGTGACCTATGGGTTTTTCTCCAAAGAAAGGTTTCCCACAGGGTTAAAAATCTTTGCCCTTGTCTTTAAATTTACAACTGCTTGCTTGATATTAAATAATTGAATCAACTTGATTTAGGTTAAGCGTAGACCATTAATTCAAAGGAATTCAGACCTATCGATTTAAACCTAAAACAATCGAAATTGGTTACTCTCAAGCGGCTAAGAATTTCAGAAAAGACGCCTTGGTTGTAAAACTGAGGGCGGCTTGCACAAGTCCCAAAAACTGTCAACGGTTATTAAAATATGTTATAAATACTTCTTCTCTTTATTCTACAAAACTGTTTCAAAATCTAGAGAGACGAAGATCTAGAGAGAAAAAAAAATCAAGTGTAAGGTTTTTAGCGATAGAAAATCAGAGAGTGTTCATTGTTCCCAAAGAGAAGAAGTGGTCTATTTTGTGGATGAGAAGAAGAATCTGTTGTCAAAGTAAATTTTGAAGGAGGAGAGGAGTGTTGTTCCTAATTCATATTCGGCCATTGAAGGTTAGTTTATTTGCATTTTTGACTTTTCATATTCATGTGTTGCAATCTTTGTGGATGATTTTGACTATTTCCCTTGTTTTGTGTTTTGAATTTTTAATGTTGTTTTCCTTATTGGGAAAGTTTTGTCATGTACTGAAATTTTTGGTAAAATAATTTTTTATTTATTTTATCTATTATATTAGTATGGTACTTAAGAAATGTATTCACTATTATTATGCGAAGTGAATAGGATTTAAGGAAATATACATGAAATTGACAAAATACATGGGCACCTATGTTTTGAGTTGTTTATTCGACATGGATCCTACCACTTCTGGTCGATCCATCGCTGAGAAGAATGTAGGTATTAAGGATGCGACCTCTATTGAGGTTGAACACACCAAGTACTATGACCAATGATACTATAGTATTATCTGATGATGGGGCAAAATTAAGTGTAGAGGGTAGGAGTGACGATGAGGATCAGGTCAATTTTCCTGGCATCCTTCATAGTTATCCCGAAGGTTCTTATACCTTGAGGAAATTTTATAATTGTAAGAGTAGTCTTAAAAGAGTGTGGGGAGGCATAATGCAATTTGGGGGAAGTCATATAGGGAGTATTTCGATGAGGAGGGGGACAGTTCGTTTTATCCTTTGCCTGATTTACAGGAAGAGAAGAATGTTAGGGGAATCCCTAAGTCTGTTTTTCTATACTATTTTAACGGGGATCCGTCAGACAAACTGGAGGAGGGATTTTTGTGTTACCTTTCCCAGTTCAATTATAGGTTAATGGTGCTTTCGAGCAACTTTGCTAAAAGTATAATGAATGGGATCAAAGCCTGCCCTACCCAGTTACATGGGAATGTATATGAGGTAATCAGTGTTTGTGAGACTGAATTTAAAATGGGTTGGGGAGGGAAAAATAGGAGATTTACTTCGATAGATGTGCTAAAATATTACAATGTTAAATATTTTAGCGCCACTAGGAGTGCTTATTTTTTTCCAATTTACCCCCGACCTCAACTTTTCGACCTAGATTCTGCTAGGAAAGTGTAGAATGACAACCTGATTTGGGTGAGAAGCGGGTGTATGCAGCTAGCTGACGAGGACCTCTTGGATCTGTCGTTTAAGGAACGTAAGTAGATATTATGAATTTCAAACTTAATGTTCTTATTGTGTTTTATGATTGATATAAATGTTTGTATGCGGATCCTCAATGCACTGTTGTTAAGGAAGAATCTCTTATCGCCGTCGTAGCTCGAGAAGGGACAGATCTCCAAGGTGTGCTTGACAAACTTGGTATAAGTAGAAGTAAGAAAGTTAATAGTAAGTCTCTTAAGGTTCAAAAATCTCAGGCGAAGAGGACAATGGCTGATATTTGTTCGTTATCAGGGGCGGTTCCCCTCATGTTGAGCACATCTGTGGAGACTGGTGTTGCAATACCTAGAGTTGCAAAACCCTACCTGTGTTGTTTAAGCAGCAATAACCAGGGATTAGTTCAGTCAAGCCAAGGCGAAGGGTGTCCAGGAGGAAAAATATGAAGACTGCCGCCTCGGGGCCTAGGACCGCTGATGGTGAGGAGACCGAAACTACCTCTAAGAAGAGAAGGCTTGTTGACAGCCCCCCATCTCCTATTGTTGTTGAATTGAAGAAGGCAATTTTAAAGCCAAGTATGGATGAGGATTTGGTCATGCTGGAAGAGAAGTTAAGGGCCCTTGTTCTATCGGATTCTTCACAAGTCAAATCTTCGGTAGAAAACGAGCTGTGGAAGGTAAGTTGTAATATCTTGGTTATTTTCATTCATTCGACCTTTGCCCTTTGTTACATGATTTTGATATTGTTTTTATACTAGTGTCCCATATTCTGAAGGGTCTCGCTCTTGGCAACGAGGATGGGAGTGAACTCTTGGAGAAGCAGACTGTCAAGCTAGAGTAGGGTTTGGCGAGCGAGCTTGAGAAGGAGAGGGTAAAGTGGAGCTCAGAGGTTACCAATCTAAAGACCCCTTTCCCAAGTTATCGTAGACAAGCTCGAGAGAGAGTCGGGGTGAGTGTTGTTCATGACAACATGGTCCAGAGACTCCAGGATGATGGCTATTCTGATGTCAATATCATGGCCATTATGGAAGGATGATCTTCGGACGTCGTGGGGCCTTATAGAGAAGAAAAGGAGGCCGATGTTAGGAGGACCCCAACTCGAGAGATTGTTTTAGGGCTTGATGTTGTCACTCCGATCATGCAGACTAAAGTCCATAATGTGGACGAATAGGGAAAGGTAGTTTAAGATATTTGTGTAGTATTCAGAAACTTCATGTTTATGTGGAAAGAAAACTATTTTGTGATTGTTACAATGTAAATAGTGGGTTTATGGAATTGGATTATGTTGTTTGATATAAAAATTACTATTTGTAGGATGCTAACGAACTGCGATTGACTATTGAGACTCTAAAAAAAGAGCTTGCTAAGGAGAGAAATTTATCAGTCGCAGCAGCTCTTATAACTGGACGCACTGAGGCTCAGGTAAGAAAATATAAAGCTCTTAGTGGAGAATACTGGAAAAATTTATGTGATGCTCAGCTAGGATGGGCCAAAGAAAAAATTGAAAAGGATAAAGTAGTTAGAAAAGATAGGATTAGGTATCTAAAAATTCAACCCTTCCTACCCGGTGGTAATAGAGAGAATACACCAGAAGTAACTAAAGACCTTATAATGCTGACTATCTTTCTCAAAGCCAAGATAGATAGCGAGAGGGGGCTAAAGGAAGCTTACCTTATGGTTTTAGAAGGTCAAGGTATTTGCCTAGATCTTGATATCATCGGGCGCATGACGACCAGAGTAAGAAACCTCCATAGCTTAAAAACTAGATAAGTGTCAACTCGTGTTGATGTGTCAATAATCTATTTATAATTTAAGATTTTGTAAAAAAATATTTAATTGACATTATGTAGAATGTTTTGTATGTAGAAACTATTATCTATGAAGAATATATTTCATAACTTCATAAATAATGTTATGATAGAGAAATTTGTTATACAGGAAGAGCTACGAACTGTTCGAGTTCATCACAAATCTCTTTTCGACCTTAATGAGAACTCATGTTCGATTTCAACAAAGTTCACGATGCGTTAGAAAATTCTATAGAACTAAATATAAAAATGGAGGTTGATTCAGTTAATTTAGAAGTTCAGGTGAGGAACTTGGCCGATCGAATATTAGAAATAAAGGCTGATTTAGAGAACTCCCAAAATAATGAGAAAAGTTTGAATAAGATAATAGCAAAGATAGAGGCTAATTTTTTATTCTTCAAGATAATGAGAGTCTTTCAGCAGAAGTTATGACAAAAATGTAGGCAGACTTGATGATTTCAAACGGTAAGGTGGAGGAATTAAATGATCAAAAATGAAGAATGAGGTTGAGTTGGCCAAAACCCTGGATAGTTTGAAGGAATCGATTGGATTGAAATCGAAAATGGAGGTCCGTTTGATGGAGGAGCTCGTTGAGAAAAATATTTTAACATCTCGTTATGAGAAACATAAAGATTTGTTACATAGTTTGTGGGCTAATTTTGTGAATCTCTCTGTACCAAACAAGGATAGTGTAGTATCATATTTCCTAGATTCGACAAGGGTAAGTCAGCATAACATAGTCGAAGATAACCCAGCATTCGAGAAGATGCCACGTTCACAACTACCAGTCCTCGACCTACTAAAAGTAGTTGTTGTGTATGGTCAAAGAGAGCCGTTGGAGATCCGCGAAGTTCGCCCCCTGTCCCCAAAATAGGAAACTGTTTTTCTTTTTATAAACTGCATGTATCTACTATAAATACAGGCAGAGAATAGGCTATTCAGATCTGTAACTTTACTATTCTTTCTTCATTACTTTACTGTCATACCACAAACTGTAATAACTAACAACCTATTAGATTTTATATCAAAATCCTCCTCGAGGTCGTGGTTTTTCTCTGCCTTTACTGAGTTTCCACATAAAATCTTATTCGCTTAAACTTGTTATTGCCCCATCCTTAAAGTATTGGCGAAGATTATCCACCTGGAAAACATGCCATTACAATTAGCGTCGTCTGTGAGAATACTACACTTTTCTTTACCTCCCCTAATCCAAAAACAAACTGATGACAAACATGAATCTCCCAAGCCATTCTAGTATGCCGAGGAACCATGAGATCAACCCAATACCAGAACCAGTTGATCTGCACAGTGCAGTGATTGAACTATAGAGACAGATGGAATCTGACTGAGTCCAGAGGTTGGAAGATCAGCGAATTCACGCCCAAGCTCTTTAAGTCGAAGGAGACAAAAGGAGAAAAGCCTTGGACCAACAGATTTGGAGACATCAGAAAGAAATGAAGAATTTATGGAAAACTCAGGATCGGCTTACTGACCGTCAAATGTCACCTCCTCAGGCCTGAAGTAATCATCGCTCCAGGGCGACCCAAAGAGAGAACCATCTAAGAGAGGAGCGAGGACGAACTTCTCAATCCATATCCAAAAATCCAGGTAAGGTTTCTCGACATTTCGGACTTACATCCTTAGCATCGACAACTCAAGGAAATTGACGCACGCATTATCAAACTCCACCACCACCACCATAAAGATGACCTATCAAAGATCGATTAGGACCTGAAGGACAGGGAGACTTTGATCCACAGGCTGTATCCATACTAATCCATCTGACATAATTCATCACCTTGGATGACCTAAATAACAGGATCCAAGCCATAAACTCTGATATACCAGGCTGAAGGTCTACCCTCGATAGAATCGAGACAAATCCAATTTCTCCTCAACTCAAAGTTATGCCCATTCCAGATAATTTCCACATGCCAAAATTTATTTAGTATACAGGCCTCACTGACTCTCTTACTCACATCTGATACTTCAAAGCTGCAGCTGGATTGTACTCCAAACCCGACCACATGCTATGCAGATTATTCAACATGAGCCTGAAAGAAGAACCACTCACATGGTTCCATACTATCCCCGAAGGCTCCATTACCACATTTAGCCAGTTATAGCGCATCTTCGAGTCAAATTATCCTTATGTTAAGGAGCGAGAGATAACAGTAGATTATTTATTCTTCTTCAAGTAAGGTGCAAAAGAAACCTTGGCAATCTTTTACAAGTGTTTTTTGCTGAAAGCACAAAAAATTGGAAACTCGGATCCTAAAATTATCGCTACAGCATTCACCTCAACCCTGCATATCGACTCCAAAGTTCAAGAAGAGCTTATCTTGTACAAACCCTGAATGGTGACAGAGATGATTGATGTTGTTAATAACTACATAGAATTAGAACGATCCAAGAAGGGTAAGATGAAAAACTCCTCTGTCATCCATTCTCGTAAAATATTTTCATCTCCACCCCAAAAATCAACTACCACCGAAGCACCCAAGCAACGCGGAAAAAATAATGATAACACTAGAAGAATAGACGGAAGGCCAGATAGACCTGTCCTAGTTTTACCTCCACTGACAACAACTTTCTCTGCTATCTTACCAATAATAAAGGGATATGAGTTATATCGGGCAGTACAAGCAATTCTTGATATCCCCAACAAACCTTTATGTCAGTGTAACAACGGGCATAGTCACAAAACTGATAACTACTACTCTCTCATTCGAATTTTTCATCACATTCAATTTGCTAGAAGACTTCATAATTATGTAGTCGACATTCAAAAGTTCCTCGAAGATGAAACAAAAAACAAAGACGTTGATCAAATTCAAGGCCAAGGGCAAGCTCGCCATCTTTACATGATCGAAATTGAGAAAGAAATGAAAACAAGACGACCAAATTACATCTTTTTGCAAAATGACTTCCTCAGACAAATTAACAAAACTTCTCCCCAGCTCGAGCAAATCAAAACGTTTGTACCATATTACCTTCGAGGACTATGACACCAGCCATGTCAAGTACCCTGATGACGACCATCTAGTCATTATGCACAAACTACCTATACACGTTTCCCGCTGATACAGGAAGCGCCACAAATGTTTTGTTCAGAAGGGAAATTAAAGTTTTGGGACTCAAAGATTCAGTGAAAGCTTTGGCAACCACCATCCTAGGTTTCAACGGTTCAAAAGAATCGGCCATAGGAGAAATCACCTTGCCAGTTAAAACAGGATCTGAAGCTAACTTTGCTAAATTCGCGGTAATTAATGTTGAGTCCAAATATTTAAGAATTTTAGGCGGAGTTGGCTACATTTGATCAAAGTAGTACCTTCTATATATCATCTGGCATCGAGATTTCCAACAGATCACAGAGTCTACAAAATTAAAGCTAGCCAAGCAGTTGCACATATGTGCGAGAATACCACAACCAACTCTCACACAGTAAAACTTCTCAAGCCATAGCAACTACAGCAGGAAACAACCCCCACATTCGAGAAATATGATACTGAAGTAGTAGATTCCATTGAACTCGATGGGCCCGGGCGTAACACCTTCATTGGCTCCAAACTATCATCTAATAAAAAAGAAACCATGATCTAGCTCCTGAAGTAAAACATTGACATCATTGCATGGTCTTTCCAAGATATACCCGGCATTAATCCTTCGATCGCATGACACAAGCTCAAACTCCTTCCGGACAGCAAAGCAGTTGTACAGAAGTGTCGAAACCTAGCTTTCCACCTTCGCAAAGCTGTTAATGAGGAAATTGACAAACTCCTTTGCGTAGGATTTATCAGTGAAGCAAAGTATCCAAAATTGGTTTCTTACATAGTAGCGGTCCCAAAGAAAAATAGGCAAATCAGAGTTTGCATTGATTTCACAGAACCCATCAAGTTTACCCCAAAAGACAACTTTCCTCTCCCACTGATCCCGCAACTCCTCGACACTATCGTAGGACATGAACTTCTTTTAATAATGGATGCAACATCTGGTTACAATCAAGATCCTTTCGCCAAAGAAGATCACGAAAAGACAACTTTTGACACATAAAGAGGTCTTTGCAGTTACACAGTAGTATCTTTTGGATTGAAGAATACAAGAGCCACTTACCAATGGCTTATCACAAAATTCAAAGATCATTTAGGCAAAATCATGGATGTATACATCGATGATATGATCTGTAAAAGCTTGAAACGTGAAGATCACTGTAACGACCTCTAAACTATCTTCAATATTCTTCGTACCTACCTGATGAAACTCAACCCAAAAAAATATCAATTCGGTGTCGCATCTGGTAAATTTTGGGGGCACCTGGTTAGTAAAAGGGGAATCAAAATCGATCAGGGACAAATCAAGGCACTCATGGCAATGCCATCTCCTCGAACAAAGAAAGATGTACAAAACTTTACTAGCAAGATTGTTACTCTTCACAGGTTCATCACAAAGTCATCTGATCGATACAAACTTCTTTACCTCCTTCTTCCTAGAAATCCAACTTTACTATCCAAAAAGAAGCCCAAGGAAATCATTTGGACTCTTGACTATGAATTGGCTTTCAAAGATCCTAAAGGATACTTGGGGGGTCCACCTATCATAAGTACTCCAGTTGATGGCAAAATACTGACAATGTACTTATCCATAACTGATGATTCCATTAGCTCCGTCCTTATACAATAAGACAACGGTGTGGAAAAAAAATCTACTTCATCAGCTAAACTCTCATGCCTGCTGAGAAAAGATATACAATAATTAAAAAATAACTTTTTGCCTTGGTCTACAGCTCTCAAAACCTTCGACCTTATTTCCAAGCTCATCCCATCAAAATCATTACTAAATATCCTCTCAACTTATACTCTTTAAAAAAGAAAAATCTCGAAGGGTTCAGTAATGGTCCGCATTCCTCGACGACTATAACATCTCCTTTGAACCTCAGATATTAATCAAAGGATAAGCAATAGTTGATTTCTTGGTAGATTTTCCAGTCGGAGACCCCAATTAGGAAGAACTCAAAGAAGTATTGGTTGATGACTCTATTGCAGAGCCATGCGCCTGGTCACTGAGCACAGGAAGGAGACTCTTCGCGGATGGATATACTGGACTGGGAAGATTAAGAATCGACATCGTTCTCATTACACCATCCAATCATCGTATCGAGAAAGCTATTAAACTAAAATTCAATGCCACCAATAATAAAATAGAATATAAAGCCATTCTTCATGGACTCAATCTTGTCATAACACTTGAAGCAGAAGAAATAGTTGTATACGTTGACTCTTACTCATCGCCAATCATTATAACAAGACATTCAAGACATCGGGCAAGATGGTTGATTATACAGCCTAGGTCGAAGAAAAAATGAACAAATTCAAATCAGTAACAATCTCTTACCTCCCACGAGCCAAAAATCGCCACGCTGGCGCGTTAACATACATTACTGCAATGCTCAAAGACAGTAAAAAAAGAACTTTGGAGATCGAAGTTATCGAACATTCCAGTCTCGATATAAGCTATACGATACAAATCAATGTTACTGAAGACGAAGATGAAGATGATTGGAGAAGACCTTTTTATGCATACCTTAATTCTAGCATCCTCCCAAGTAACAAAGAAGAGGCCCAATCACTCTTGGCCAAATGCCCAAGATTCACAGCCCAAGATAAAATCCACTATTACATTACAGGAGGAGGGTTTTTTATTGAATGCATCTCTCAGAAATGAGCCCAAATGAAAATCAAATAATTTCACGAAGGCATCTGCATAGCTTATATTTTAGGACGATCATTGGCCTAACGGACATTTACTCAAGGGTTCTATTGGCCGAAGATGCGACAAGACTGTGAAGAATTTGTTCATAGAAGTTACAAATGCCAAATCCACACTCAAGATATAAAAAAATCAGCACTCGATTTGCACATAAGCCATATCCTCTGGCCATTCAAAAGATGGGGGATCGATATAATTGGACCTTTCCACACAGTATCGGGAAATCATAAATTTATTCTTGTGGCCACAGACTACTTCACCAAATGGGTCAAAGCAGTTCTTCTATGTCATACTGACAAAAATAAAGTCATTAAATTTCTTTGGGAGCACATCATAACCAAATTTGGCTGCCCACACATGATACGATCTGATAACGGCAAATAATTCATTAGCAACAAAGTTCTTAGTTTCCTCCACAAATAGAAAATTCAACTATCTACTTCGACACCATACTACCCTCAAGGTAACGGACAAGCTAAAGCCATCTACAAATGTATCAAATCAGGACTACACAAATGCCTCGACGAGAAGAAAGGTAGATGGGTTGAGGAATTAGTAAGCATTTTATGGGCATACAGAACAACTCCTCGAACATCCACAGGCTTACAACAAAAAGGTTCGAAATTGAAAATTTGGCATTGGCGACCTTGTCCTTCGAAGAATTCAGGATAGTACTCGACCTAAGAATTCTGGCAAATTGTCCGAAACAGGAAATGACCATATATTGTCAGTGACAAAACCGATAGTGGGACTTATTGGCAGATGACTGAAGATAAAATACAGCTTAAATATCCATAGAATACAGCCCAACTAAAAATGTTTTATAGATGACAACTGTAACCGCTTTCGACAATTCCAATACAACTATCTTTACTTTCAATTACATCTTTACTATATTTACAATCATCTTTACTATCTTTACTTAGTCTCAATCCATACTTGATAAGTATGCATCAAAACTAATATCTTTACTATCTTTACTTAGTCTCGATCCATACTTGATAAGTATGCATCAAAACTAGCATCCATCTTTACTATCTTTACAATCATCTTTACTATCTTTACTTAGACTCGATCCATACTTTATATGTATGCATCAAAACAAGCATCCATCTTTATTATCTTTACAATCATCTTTACTATCTTTACTTAGTCTCAATCCATACTTGATAAGTATGCGTCAAAACTAACATTCAATTCTTCGACAAACACTGTCCAATTATAGGATAATCTTGTTTGCATCCATTACTTATCGAACAAAACATGTCATGTTTTGTTTTTTTCAATCCAAACCCAGATATCCCATTAAGGATTCACATCTGGTAATTATTCCCGATACTTGCCATTACATGGCCATCTTTCACTCATCACAAATACTTGCTTCAAAGTAACACTCTGCTACTATCTACAATCACATTTCACAAATATCGATCTTGTCAAATATCAACACTTAGCATAAATTTAGCAAAAATTATGCATCAGTTACTTTTATACAAATCTTTGACAAACAAACACATCAGTATTCAAGAAACATAGTCAAATATTGTTTCGGTCCCATCAACCATTTTTACATCTCTCATCAAAAACAAAAAAAAATTACAGCAATGATTTACTTTGCCGGGGGAGACACTACATCGTCAACCTTCACGAACCTACATGGAGCGAACTCATCCACTATTTCCTCAGGATGAAAACCCTCATAAATCATTATTACATGATCCTCTATAACCGCTATCCCACTAGAAACCTCACGGGTTTCCGGAACTTTGTCTTCCTCATCTGAATCATCAAAAGCCAAGTTCCCCGCAATGACCAATCCTTTGTAATGATATTTCCTCTGTTTCATCACCTCAAACTGCCCTACAATATTAGCCTTCACCTTCTTATAAGCTTCCAAACTATCTCGCATAAGTTCAGCCCTTACCTCCCCTAAATTCTTCCAATGCTCCACCTCCATCGACCTTCGAGCATCTTTGACTTACTCATGAACATCCTTCTCAAAGTTTGTTCTCAGCAATGCCAAAGCCTTTTCTTTATCCTTCACCAGGTCGGCCTTATCTCCTCGACCTTCTTGTCCCAATATTTTTTTGCATCACGAAGGGCAACTTCCTTTGCCTTCCCAGTATCCATCTTGTACCTATTCAACTTTGCATCCAGCTTCTTCTTTTCCTTGATCAGATCTTCTTTCTTCTTCGTCCGGTCTTTCTCGATATTCTTGTAAACAACCAACTGATTTGCCATAGTGCCACCACCGACAATGCGACATTTGGCCTCATTCAACAACTTCTTGATCTGCAATACATTTATAATATGAGTATTCGAATGAGGTACCAGAGTCATTAAAGGAATCAAAGCATAAAATTTCTCACCTACGACATTTTGGTAGCCCATGCTAAGAAAAGTTATCAAACTCTCTGCCCCAACCAAATAGTCACCCACTTCCGCCTCTAGCACATCCGTCCCAGACACATAAGCATCCATAGTCTTTTAGACCTCAGTCTTAGACTCCTCAAAAAATTTCTTCTTCGGCGATTCCGAAGATACCTTCTTCTTCGACAGCATGTTTGTCGAAGCTAATGAAGGTCGCCCATCAGGCACAGCAATTGGTGTCTCAACTTTTGCCCCGTCTTCGATGGTTGACCTTCGAGACATCCTCTTAAGGGGCAACAAAGGAGCAACGACATAACTGACCGCCCTTTTCTTTTTTCCCTTCCCTAAAATTTTTGTAAACATTGAATCTCTCTTAGTTGTTACAGAATTCATCGTATACCCAGCTAGCAAAGGATTTTCCAAAGGCAAGCTCACCACTGCAGCTCTTTTATTCCTCGCAGATATCTATGCATCGATTACTGGAACCTTTGCCCCTTTAACCCTCGATCTTTCTAAACCTGCCTCATGAAACAGAGTGCCCACTTTCTCTTGGTCGATGGCAAGATTGTCGATCCTACCGTAGAAACCCCTCCTAATATTGTACAGCTGCTCTTGTACTTCCAAGTTCCAATCAATCTCCATCAAAGCTGTACATATGAAAAACACCAGTTACACAACAATTTTGACAATAAACGAAGCCAAAACATCGACATTTACGTTACCTAACCATAAACCTAAATGAAAAGTCTTTCTTTTCAAGGGCTCCCCCGAATCTTTCTTGTCGAACTCGTAAATCCCATAAACAAGAAGACGTTCATCACTATACCGCCCTCCTGTTGACACCATGTCATAGAACAATGGTCTCTTCAAAAACCTCGCCAAATACCGGTATCCTAACTTTTGAGGATTTTGCTTAAGTGTGTAATACACACATAAACAAAAGGTTGTAAACATTTGAGCACCTGATCATCCACTATGATCAACTCTTCGCCCCTTACCTTTAATTGACTATTTATCACCCTACATATATAAAAAAGGTTGTAAACATTTGGGTTGAACTGACCAGGTGCCACATCAAAGAAATTTAGCAGCTTCTTCTAATCAGCTCAAAGAGAAAGCTTCAAACCCTTTTTAATTTATTCTTAATGAACGAGAATCCCACCCAAAGGAATTTCCTAATCAGTCATATCATATTAATATTCCTCTAGCCTAATATCTTGAGGAATATCGTACTTCTTCTTAAAACTCAATATCTCTTTTGTTTCTGGACCCTCACCATAACAAGCCTCCTCCCCACTCTTACTACTTTCTTGATCACTCGCCTGCGGCTCATGATTCACATCTATTTCAGTACCCTTCTCGTTAGAAACTTCCACAATCATGGATGTCACCCTAAAGTGGTCGACACCAGCCACATCCGCGCTACTCAACCCCACCCTATAACTATTGCCCAATTTTTGGGTATACGTTGTCACATCGATTAAAAGGGGCTCTACACCTGCCAGGTTCCCGAAGATATCTATATCATCAATATTGATAGGTTTAGCCATTTTTATGAACCTGAAAACCAGATTTAATTTTTTAACAATTAGTATTTATCATATCTGATACATTATATATTATCATATGCCAATATTCATATAGTTGTCGAGTTTAATCTCAAACACATCATTCTCTCATTATAATCATTACTATCTGAAGTATCATTACTATCTAAATGAACCGTTACTACATTCAGTTCTTGATACAATAAATTCCTTACTATTTTTTCTAAGTGTTAACATCGATTACTATACTAATATTATTTTCTTGAAATTCAGGAATTTCAAACTTCTCGAGTACACTTCGCCTGTTTCCCACCAAAATGAATCGAATTTAAAAAATATGGGAATCCACCTTCTCCGGCGTAAAACCCGGCCACATCACACATTATCCGGTAATCCATTACCAAACTCCTCCAAAATTGGCAAATTTCTCGTAAAGACAGCAACAGCCACCAATCACTCTTTTCAATAATCACCACCTATTTCCAACAACTTCTCTCTCTCCAACACCCTTAAAAACATTTTTGACAGGAATGCCACAATCAAACCACCATAAACACTCCATATCATAGCCAATTTACAAAAAACCCTAATGCAGTATTTCCCTAATTAATTCCCCTACAACAATCTAAATATAATAAAATTCCTACACTATCACTTACATGCCTAAATCTACAAAGGGTCCAACAGAATCTAAGAATATCAACTAAATATAACAAAACCACTAACCTTGAATTTGGACTGTCTGGGTATCCCTCTGCTTAGCACGCTTTGCCCTCTCAATTAAAATACTTATCTCCTCCTTCCCAATTGTTAACAACGATTCTAGTGACGAGCACAAGAAATTCACACTTGAAGGAATTTTTTCAGAGTTTGTGAAATGTGAGCAGTCGCCTACAATGGGGCAATTGTTCATTACACCACTTCGCGACCGTTCAAGTACTCGAG
Source organism: Kingdonia uniflora (assembly GCA_014058105.1). NCBI lineage: Eukaryota > Viridiplantae > Streptophyta > Magnoliopsida > Ranunculales > Circaeasteraceae > Kingdonia > Kingdonia uniflora. The sequence goes on from JACGCM010002074.1 coordinate 82,969, forward strand.
CATAACGCCTTACCCATAATTTTTCCAAGTCTTTGATTCTTCGCCTTCTAAAAGCCAACAAACCCACACACTATTGCTCCAATCCTTCCATATCTCTTTGAACATCCTCTGATATATCCATACTCGACAAAGTACAGCCTATTTTAAGACAAAGATGTTGTACATTCATTTTCTTATACTTTAAAATATCTCCCACAGGAGTACACCTACACATTTAAATTCTATCATTACCCACACACATTTTACCTTATTTACAATTCTCCTATATTATCGGGAAGATCTTCCACACAAAATTAAAATTTAAAATTATATTCGACAATTCAATTACCAACATGCAATATTGTGTTCGTAAATTTCATTCAGTCACACAAGTTACAATATATTCGACAAATATCTATTACTACAAACATCGACAAGAAAATTCTGACAAACAAAAATCTTTCTATTTTACAGTACAACGTTTATTCGATCATTACATTACCCTGCTTAACAAAATAAATTGTCTTCAACAATTCTGGGTAGCAACAACATCCTCTTCCCTAACCAAAAATTTAGCACGAGTATACATGCCCCGGAGGACTCATAAATTCAAGTCGATAATGAAACTCCACTTCTGCATCCTTCGCCTTTGCCTCGCTCATCCTATCATAATTCAGTTTCACTGGAACTTTTATTCAAAAATTGACGCACCAGTTTCTAAAGTATCGCCTCACCATTTCCCAATACTTCCCCTAAATGCGACTAAATTGTTCCTTATGTACTAGCACCCTAGTCTTCACCATTTCCTCAAAACACAATCTCAATTTTTCCAACTACACAAGATACTTATAATACAACAAATTCACAAGTCAATCAAATCCCACATTTATTTTTCATTGGAACTTTACAAATCTGAGTCAAATCAATCATCCTCAAATCCATTCCTGGCCCTACACAAAAACTACACTTCGAAATCTATTAAACTCGAGATTCATATACATTCAGCACAATCTACCTCGACATTACAAAATTCGATTACTTGTTTATTTCAAACTTGGAGATCGTAAAACTACACACACAATAAAAGATCAAAGCACAAAGTTTATTTATTACACACTCGATTACATATTACATTCAACAATTCACTCCTTCGCTTACATTACATCAGCTACATTTACATTCTATTATTCGACATGAAGGACTCAAGGCTATGTACTTCTTTTCACCCAAATCTGGCATTTCCTCCGGGGAAAAGGGCAACGATATCCTAAGAAACTCAATGAATCTCAGGTCAAGGAACTTCTAAATGAAGTTGCCTGTAAGGAAAGGCAACAGCAGAAAATGGCAAGAAATTCTTCGGGTAGACATGATCAACAGGACGCCAACCAGCCTTCATCATCATCTTCAATATAGGCAGTGGTCACTTCCCTAAACATTTGATGACCTCTACAATCATCTGCAACAGCAACTGACAATAATTCCAATGGATACCCCCAGGTAAAAAATTCTCGCACCTCCGCCGCCCTTACATATGCCCAAACCATCCTCACCACTGATACATAATAAAATAACAACAAAGAATTTCCACAAAAACTTTACCTCTGTATCGTTGTTATTAATTCGAGTCTTGTACCCTCTAAACCACTGCTACCACACGCCTGGGGTAAATCTTATACCATCACAGATTCCAAATTCATTCACCACCGAACAAATTCTTTCTTCTCACCATCTATTTATAACTTCAATCTTGTGCAGTCCAATGTTCTGTCTTAATAATCTTCAGGATTAAACATGCAGATTCCTTAGACTTTGACCTCAGAAATGATAAAATGAAAACTTGGGTAACATTCAATAGCATCTTAAACTTCTATTTATTCCGACATAAAAGACAAGTACTTATGTCAGAATGGGGAATTGTAGCTATCATATTCCCATATCAACAAGGTAAAACAAGCATAACATAGTCGAAAAACAACTTAATATTCGAGAAGAGGCACCGCGTCTACAGCCAACCAAGTCCTCGACCTACATAAAGTAGTTGTTTGTGAGTGCGTAAAAGAGAAGTCATTGAGATCCGCGAAGTTCAACTTACTATCCCGAAATAGGAAATTATGTTCTTTTTGTAAATTGTTTTATCTACTATAAAATACAAGCAGAGCATAGGCTATCATATCCGCAAACTGTACTATTCTTTTTCCTTACTTATGTCACATCAAACCTTAATAATTCGCAGCCTATTAGATTTACATCAAAATTCTCCTCGAGTTCATAGATTTTCTCGCCTGTACTGAATTTTACGTAAATCGTATTCGTTTTTTTTACATTGTTATTGCCCCATCCTTACTAAAAGTATTGCAAAGATTAATCCTTCCGGAAAACATGTCAGTACAGGATAGGCTCGCGGTAGTTGAGGTAAACACAAAGCGTTGATAGCGTTATGCATTATATGTTCTGGAGAAATTACGGGGATTAAGGACGAGACGAGAGATATGATGTTATGATTTCATGTCAAAAATGGGGTTATAGTAATGTTACTAATTTGTGTTGAGTATAAAAATCACCTGAGAAATAGGCATCGTCCCATTACGCAGGAATCGAGTAGAAATGGAGAGAAATAGTTGTGCTAGAGTATAAGAGTATCTGTCTCAAGAGCTCCCAACGTTGGTAGAAGTTTCTTAGTGTAAATCAGAAAGAACCAATAGAGAAAACATTTTGAAACTGATTTGTTATTATAGCGTTTCGAGCTCAAATAGATTGAAGCGAGTTTACCTTTTGATGTAATCATGCTGAGATTGGTCTATATATATATACAGGCAAGTGGGATTCAGAACTTGAAAAGTTTTTATTTATGAGAAAAAATATACGACTCTTGAGATTACATCTTAGCTTTGGAATATGAAGTAATATTAGTAAATGTATCATCGTATTCGAAAAGATATCAAACTAAAAAAAAACGGGATAGATTTCTTTAACTCCGGTATTCAAAGGACGTGGTATCCTGAGGCCTTCTTCTGTCAGCAGGGAATAGGAACCCAGCCGTTTCCCCACTACTATAAAAGGGTCTTCCCTGGTCTCTTGAGCTTCCTAGAGGTTCATTTTTTTCCAATTTGAGGGTCTATCTAGCTATAAGTCGTTATTTCGAATTCCAATTTCGATCCATCCCGATGTATGCGTGGCTAAATATGATGATATCGAACCTGGTTTCATAGCACGACCAGTTCATATTGCATGCTAACCAAATTATTTTTTTTATCCGGCCAGGTCATATAATCTTTAACGGATGGGGATATCAGTTGGACTACGAGCTCAGTTCCTAAGCTAGTAGAAAAGGATAAGAATCTTGTTTAACAGTCTCGGTATTGTGTGGTACTGCACAAGAAGGTGGCAGTTCCCTTATACAATTCCCCTTTATTTATGATTGAGTCTCTTTTGATTTTATCCACATGGTCTTGTTTGATGATTTTAAGCCTGTTAATTCCCTCCGGGGTAGTAAGGAGTTAAGGCCGTTAATGAATGAATGTTGTATTATTATGGAAGATACCACCATCATCCAGAGAGAAACTGCGGTCCTATTGCCGATTTGAACTAGGGGGGGGCAACCGAATCTATTGAGATATGTTCCGAGCATGAAGTGATGACTTCTTCCTTCCCGAGTACGATAAAAGGGGGGCTTCTTAATACCACTTCGTTAAATAGTCTGTACCAAAAGTAGAACTTTTTGTTACCCGGTTAGGTTTGAGAATTCCCCTACAGATCCAGTGCCACCGTCTTGAATGGCCAAATACTTTTACTTATGTGAAGTTCCAGTCAGGTGCTGTATCTTAGACATGTCATGACAAGCTCATATTTCGTGATTATCTTTATACTATGTTCCATTCTCGGCCATAATACTCCTTGTGTGATGTTTATATTACCGAGGAGAGAGTTCTTGAGGTATTCGAAGCACAA
>JACGCM010001460.1:0-39159 GCA_014058105.1 Kingdonia uniflora
AAATACCTGATAGAAGTTGTTTTGCAAAGGCCAAATGGTCTTTGTCATTTGCCATTGCCACCACAAAAGCCAATGGTGCATCCCGATGTGTCATCTGAAATTATTTCTGCTAAAGCTTAGCAGATTCTTCAGTATGGGCTGGAATTTTTTTTGTGTTGTCAATCAAGAGTTCAAATGGAAATCATCCCTAGTCCACCTTTTTCCAGAACTTTCACTCAACTTGTAAATGACAAAACTCAGTCCAATGGTTTCATCAATATCCTTTTTGTTCCATTGCTTTGTTGATAATTATCTTACAATTACCCACCACATTCATGAAACTGACGGGTAAGAAGAAAATCATATTAACAATGAGACTATAAAGATATGATTAATTAGAACAGTTCTGTTATCAACAAAACCTGACTGAAAACTCCTCTGGGCACTTTCTGTACTACCTACCTTTTGAAGATTTTTTTTTGGGGAATGTGGAATCTTAGAAAAATAAAGAACAAATACATTGTAGGTACACCTCCATCAACTAGTATCGTCGTGCCAGCTAGTCCAATTACCCCAGCTTCTTCGGATGTTTAGAAATTGGCTTCTTCCATACAAATTTGGCGTTCTAACCAGCACGATGGATTGTCTGATACTTTCCATCCTACAAATCCAAGAACACATTAAATTGCATGTCCCTTATCCAAATGAAAGATTCTACCGTGACATGAAGTCCCTAAATCAACTAGAAAGGTGTGTGTTTGGACCCAGATGCTTAAATGAAGCTATATTTACCACATTATTAGGATATCCCTAAATTTAAATATTCTTTTTTGGGTTGCCATATAATATCATTATTCCAAACCCAAAACAACAGCTGAGAAGGAAAACGTTGTTTACTTGGTACACGGAGGCAGAGAGATGCACAAGTGGCAGTTACAGCATTTTGAAGCTGGTGAGTTCCAGCATGCATAATTTCACATCATTCAATTCAATAAACTGCATGGAAATGGTTATAGCGTAAAGTTAAAATTAATTTCAATACAAGTATACTATATGATACGTAGAAACAATTTTTGCAGTGATACCAAGATACACATGACAATAAGTTATTCCATGCCATCACCAAATAAATGTGTGTCATCTTACATGCATGGTGCGGCCGCAACCAAAAATTGGAAGTCAGAAGAGCAATCATTAAAGTGCATCCAACTGTAGGTCCTTCTCTACTTGAATGAGTATATCACAAACTTGACATGGTTTTCCATTATTTATTTCGACGTTTTTGATGGTGCTTCTGCTTCCAGAATCAATGCCGATACAATTAGTGAATCCAATAAAGATCTTTATCCCAAAGAATACGCTCATATGTGGCTTGAATGGGCCACCTAGAACCACCTGAAAAAATTAAAACATGAGAGCCAAATAATAGTGCATAAAGGAGCATCGACACAATTATAATGCACTTTTACTATATAGAGAGTGAGGAGAGTATATAAATACTAGGATACTAAATTAGCATAAGAGCTACATAACTGGACGGCCATTTGATGATACCCGACTTTGCCCTTGCAATATTTTCCAAAGAACCCCCCAGAGCATCCAGATGTTCCTCTCCTATTGTTGTTATAATAGATTCTGCAAGTTCGGAGCTAGAAAAGACATTTGTGGCATCTCTCGCACCTCCTAACCCGCCTGTGCCAAATAACTGGGGTCTATTAATTCTGGCATTAACAAATATACATGCATAGTAGGATGCTAGAAACTGGGGTGTTAAGCAAGACTAAAAACAGTTAACCTCAACAACTGCTATATCAATACTCTCTCGAGCAAAGAGTGTGAATGCCACAGCAGTGAGGACCTGCAATTCCACATTTATAAGTTAAAATGGCATCAAAACAGTAAACCTCTAATAGATACTGATCTAATTAGTGATTAAATATTTTTTGAATAAATGTAGAGCTTTTTTGCTCACTAATTAATACCTCAAAGTGACTAATAGATCCATCTTCAAGCTCTATTGTTCGGTCAAGTATGTCTTTAACTTGGTGAAAAGGCTAATTAGTGCTTTTGCTGATACCAGATCTCCATTCTTTCCCAATGAAATGCGTTCCCTGATACTCCACAAATGTGGACTGCAAAAAGAAAAGAAGATTAAATATCGCTTTATGTTATGCTGTTAAAAAAGTATTGCATACACAGAAAAATGTAAGTCAAACCATTATGTCCTCAAAGATGGTTAACAAATAGTAGCGCAAGAAAATACCTAGTATAACACCGACAGAATACCCTTCTTCCCGTAATATATTAGCGACAAATGCAGCAGTTGATCCTTTTCCTTTAGTGCCAGCAATGTGAACAGCCTATAATTACTAAGAAGTTAATATGCAATTAAACTCGAAAGATAAGATAGAACACAAGAAAATGGTCAATATACCATCTGGTACTAACAAACTATATACAAAACTTTACTACTTCACCAGACACCAATCCTTATATTTAGTGGGAACTTTTATCAAACAGTTGAATGTAATGTAATGTAATGTAACCTATAAACAATTAGTAGTTATTAGAGCAAATAAAAAACAAACCTTGTAGTTACACTGAGGGTTTCCAAGTCGCTCCATCAAACGTTTCATTCGCCCCATATCAACCCATCACTAGAATCAGTTCCTGCGCCTTTGGGAACCCCTGATTTCTCGTAGTTCTTGAGATTGTCTAAGTAATCCAAAAACTCTTTCAGTTCTGGGTCTTCATTGTTATAACGTGTAGACAAGTTTCGAGTGAGGTTTGTTTTGCGAATTGCAACAATAGGTGAAGAGATCATTGAGGTCTCTCTTCGTGCAACAATACCGCATCGACCAAGTAGAGCAAACAACTTCATCTCATCTCTCTCTTGCCTCTACTGGACTTAGCTTTGCAGGGGAGAAGGAGAGAGATATGGCAAAGGTTAAACTATAACTAGCTCTTAGATTGTTTCCAGCAGTGACCCTGCGCCTTGTGTGGCTGAGGCCGCTACATTAGCAATTGTGCCTAGGGGTGTACTGAGAAACTGGCGAAACCGAACCGAACCGATAATTTTGTTCGGTTTTTAACAGGGCCAATTGAATTTTCAGTTCGAAAAGTACCCGAGTTCGGTTACTGGTTACCCACCTCGGTTAACCGACTAAACCGAACCGGTCGTTCGAACGAGATGTTCAGTTGTTTGAACGACTTGTTCTGATTTGTGAGTTGTGACAGTGAAAGGTTGAGAAATTTTTAGGCAAATTTTACAAGATGTTCAGTCATTCGAACGACTTGTTGATATTTGTGGGTGTCAGGATGGGGAATTTTCTAGGCAAATTTTTCCCAATTGTTCGAACGACTACAAACCGAATAGAAAAACCAAACTGAACCGGACTGACCGTTCAATTTTGGTCCGGTTATTCTTAGCCAGTTCAATTTCGGTTCCTTGTTATGAAAAACCAGGAAACACCCCGGTTCGATTCGCGGTTTAGGGCCAAAACTGACCGTGTACCGCCCTAAATTTGTGCCCAAGTGAAGGCTTAGACTCACATTAGCAATCAGGCATTGTCAGATGTATTAGTTTTTGGGGCCCATGAAGGGTAACACTATAGATTCGTCAAATAACTGCTCATTATGGGTCCTTTTGCACATGGAGAGCCTCTTGAACCCAAAGTCCGCCCATCTGATTTATATATATGATGGGCTCTTGAGAAAAAACTGAAGTGGTGATCTACAATGGAATGCCAAACTGTATTGTAATATACAGCTCTTGAGAAAATGAGCACTAGTTAGATATTTTACTTGCATAAGAAGTTCAACCTCAGTCTGCCACAATCCCAGTATCCCTTATTCCCTTGCAGCATATCTGTAACAGATAGAGTGAGAGCCCCCAAATCAAATGAAAAAAGAAGACAAATCAAGGGTAATAATTCTCTAATAAAGAGCAGGCTTCTTATAAAAGAAATTCAAAGAAATCTGAAATTGATCAGATTAAAAGTACTAAAGAAATTGACAGATAAAATGAGAATCAAGACACAAATATCAACAGCTTTCGCAAAGCTTCCAAGAAAACCCAATGACGAGTACCTTGCAGAAAGAGAATCTCTAATCGTATGAAGTGCAGCGTTTCTTTTTTCAACATTCTTTTAAGTCTCTTTGTCATGTTCAAATTTGCCTTAAAGTTGCCGTAGGGTACTTCCAATAAGCACCATCCTTTGTAAAATTTTCTCAAGTTCAGTTTAAAGCTTTACCTCGGACTCGACGCTTGCAACTTCTCAAGTAAACCAACTACTACACCATTAGGATTCTCCTTCAATTTTGTATTCTCTTCCTTCAAACGATCAATCTTCCCATTAAGCTCTGCATTCTCCTTCTTAGCCTCCAACACCCATTCATGTACAGCTGTCATACGATCTCCAAGCTTCTCTAAGGAAGCTGACACTGTATCAGTACTTGTATTCAAAATCTGTAAAGCTATATTCTCTTGGTCAACCATTACTTTGAAGAACTGGTTGTATGTGTCCCTTAATTCACAAATTAAGACGTTATTCCGCTTAGCTAGTAAAACTTGAGTTGCATCAATTTGCTTCAGGCGATCAGATTTCAGCTTCTTTATCACTCATCATTTTCTGATGATATTTGGTTTGCAGCCGTCCACGTATCCCTGGTTGTCTTCAGATTTGATAGGTCTTGCTGCATTACACTCATATCCGCCTCTAGCTTCATTTTTTGACAATATCGTCTCCCCACAAAGTTTAGATGTCCCGACATATTAGATAGAAGTTCGCGTTTCTTATCTTCCAAGATTTTATCTATACGTGTAGCTTCGACTACAAGTTTCTTCAGTTCTAACTCTAGCAAACAATCAGAATCGTTCAGTGCACCAGTTAGTTCTTCTACTTGCTTCTGTTTTAAAGTCTTTAATTCCGCAAGAAGTGTAGCCTCAGTCTTCCACGCCACGCATCCATTAGCACAGAGGTAAAGTGTGCCCTTGTTACATCTTCCACATTTCCTTGCTGCATATCTGTAACAACAGATGAAGATAAAGCCCCCCAAATCAAATGAACAAAAAAGACAATCAAACAAAGAGCAGACTTCTTTATCAAAAAATTTAAACAAATTTGCAATTAAAATTAATTAATTAGATGAAAAGTGTTGAAAGACAACATTGATGAGACGATAGATAAAATGAGAATCAACATACAAATATACTAATAGGATATGAGAACATCAACTAAGACAATGAAGGCGGCGTTAGTGTCAAGTAGACGTTGTCTTCTCCGCGAGACCGGGTACGCAGAGATCACGACATCATATGCAACCAAACCTTTTACAAGTATTGTTTCTACATGATTCAATCCATTCACAGCTAAAACCTTCAAAATATTTTGCTTATTTTATGAACAAGTTTACTGACAAGAATATGTAAAAGTTCCTTAATCTTTGTTAGCTATATGGGGACTTAAAGGATTATAATTTTTATTATATAAAACAATGTATAAATAACATATACCCTCAACCATGTGGAGTTTCACAAATGTTAACCTACACCCTACTCTAGTACACGGTTTAGAAGTAATCTAATACAAATATGTCAGTCTAGAATGTTTCTCCACAAAGTAGAACATCCTCACAAAGTTTTGCTCCACTCCAATACCTCTCGCTCCATAAAATTTGGAATTATATATAAATGGTGGAAACTGACTGTATAATGAATGTTAGCCTGAGTTGCATATTCTATGGGGATAGAAGCATTGATATGTAATTAAACTTTATGAAGATGATCTGTGACATTTTCAACAGTCATATTTGTATTTTATAATCTAGACTCTAACCCTACGTACCAGAGCGTAAGTCAACATTTGTGCCAATCTATACAAGCTTGGAAATACTTTACAGAAGAAAGTAGAAGTTTGGGGATTCGGCTCTCTATATAATCTGCATATAACATGTATTTTTCACCTTTTTGTATAATGGCTTGTGCACTTAACCTAGGATCTTGAAGGTTGTTTTTAATTAGAAATCAGGGCTGGTACTTTTCGATACCTATTTTAGCTCTATGCCAAATTATTAATTATGGTGGACTCCACTGCTTATTTTGGAGCAGATAAATGCTTCAGCATTTTTTTTCTTCTCCTCGCAGTCTTTTCCAAAAAAACTATGGATTATTTTGGCCAAGCTTACTCTCTTTTTTGTGTAAGATTTTACCAACTTAATTGTCATTTCCATTTTTTTTCTGACTGATTTTCTAGATAATTTAAGAATTAAGATGGACATAATGAATAACATTATCACATGTTTCTTTAAGTATGGTGCTCGTTTTAATCCTTAATATGGTACTCTTGAAGTATTAGTGTCTGAGGAGAGAATCATATCTCTTCCATTTTCAAAATTGCCTTCAAGTTTTGTATCTGCCATCACTCTTATCTTTTCTCTTCTCTCATCTCTGTAATCCATCTTCCATCTCTTCTTCTTTTCTTCCAGTCATTTCTGTTGTTTTTACTTTATCAACAGCCCCTTTATCTCTTGATTTTCCTCCTACCTCTGAACTGTTATACTTCTATCCTTTCATCTTTGATTCTTTGGTCTATAATAAGTAGTCCATCTTACTCACTGTTCTCTTCCTTATTTAGTGCATAACTTCTTTCTCTTTCAAACTACCTCTAACTCTTTAAGTCTCTCAAAATTAACCATCACCAAACTCCTACTCTGCCATTCTCCTATCTTGAATAAGAATACTCTGATGATGATGAAGAATAACTTACAGAACCAAAAGAAAAAATGAATACCCCAAAAAAAAGATGATCTTCCTGTTTTTGCATGTGAACACACTCAGGAAAAGAAAAGAAAAAAGTTAAAGAACATTGGCAGTTAATTTGGATGTAAGGCAAGATGGCCCTGATACTCTTGTACTTCAATTGAAATAAGGGAGGCACCTGATTTTCATCTTACCCTTCAACAAATGGGGCTCTATTACTTTTTCTTCGAAGTTTCATTACACGAAATAGGTGGTCATGGTCACTTAATGAAGCTTTGATTACAATAAAACAATGGATCATGAGGGTTCATTGATAAATTTTTGTTTTTGCTTTTGTTTGAGAAGGGTTCTTCAGTTAATTAGTTGATCATACAGTTCAATTATAGGTTCAAGTGTATAATAGTGCTTAGTGATCTTCATGCAGGTTTTAGACATGAGTTTTGTATGTGGGGAAATTAGGAAAACCATCGACTAAAATTGAGATACAGAATTGTATTGTACCAATGTGGACAAGGCTTACAATGATGCATAATTAAATCCTGGGTCTACTCTAAGAAAGTACTGCTCTGTGATTCAAGCGGGTGAAACTCCTTGTAAAAAAACATAAAAAATCTAGAGACTATTTCACAACGAAGGAACTTGAGGTAATTAAGCTTGGGAATGTCTGTTATGTTACGTTTTTCTCGGGACAACAGCTAAGGTATGACAAAGGCAGTTGAACATGCAGAAGATACTTCTTTCAATTGAGAAGCATCCTTCCTAAACAAAGTACACCAAAGGTCAACCCGCCCAAACACATGATGACATTGTGGCCGCAATCGGCCACTAGTCAATTCGTTCATCTAAATAACACCAAAGTTGCAACTTGCAAAACAGTCAAAACTCCTACCCCAACCCCTACAAGGGCAAACATGCAAAGGGCATCCGAGGTAGAAATAGACCTCAGTTATATATCCATCCATTTTGAGTGTTCTTCCATTGTACATATTATCCTAGAAAACCCCATAAACCCAAATAACCATAGAAAAACCCCATAAACCCAAATAACCATAGAAAAACCCCATCATTGTCATCATCTCTACAAAATTTCTCAATCAAGAAGCAAAAGAAAAGAGAAGCATCAACAGCCCAACAGCCCAATTGTGCTTTCGATTTATATCACAGTTCATGGCCAAAAAAAAACTCTAGAACTAAAACTGGAATCCAAGAAGAAAGCATGCAATTACGTTTTATACAAATTAGAAGGCAGAGGGTTTGTCAAAAATTATCTCTCTCTCTCTCTCTCTCTGAAGATTTGTCAAAAATTATCTGCAAACTATCTGTAATTTTGTTGAATACTAGTTAGTCCTGAAAACCTCTTACAAGAGTAACCCAATTCAAGCCAAACTTAGACTATCTCCAGTAGCACCCGGTGCCAGCGGTCCAAGCAATCAAGCATGGCAGTGCCTGTCACGGTCCAGCCCAGGTCTGCCTCTACCTCTACAGTGTCCGGAGCACAGCGGAATAAGGGATCCTGCGGCATACACGCACGTGCGGTCGGCGCGTACCAGCCATCTTCACGGGCGCGGCGCGCCAGTGGATCAAACCCACGGATGCTAGAGCGACATCCAGATAATCCTGGATACTCGTGAGGAATCATCGAATATGTATTCGGTAAAGGGGATATAAAGCGACGGATTTTTTTTACTCCGTTTTGCGTTTCTTCCTCAGCGAGTCCTATGTATTTAAAAGACATAACTATGATTAAATGTCATATTCAATCTGGTTCACCTTCTTTGTCAACTGCCTCACTGTCCTGAGTGAACACCATTTTTCTTTTATCTTCGGGTTAGTCGCATAATTGATATATTTCATTAAATTTCCAAATCGATCATTAATACTCTCCCAGTATGATATTTTGTCTTGTTTCACTTTCACTTTTCTTTCCCAGTTCTGAACAACATCGTATATATTATTTTTCTCGCCCCTTTCCTGTAATTGTTTAATTCTACTTTTAGCTTCCTCCAATTCTGTCATGGCTGCTGAGTATCTTGATTTTAAATCTTTATAGTCTGAAGTTAGAACTTACAACTCATGTTATGTTACCTTCTTGTTCTTTTCTTTTTTGGTGTCCTCTACTTGGGACTCGACAATCTTCTCTTCTTCCTCACTCACAACTCCAACATTTTTTTCGGTGTCCATAAATTTGGGGCCACTACTTTTTTTTTCTTTCTTGCCCTCAACCTCTATGAAGTATGTTGCTTTCTACAATTGCCCCTTCAAATGATTAAAGTGAGTAGATGTTAAGATAATTTCTCTGAAAATCCACCACGAAATCATCCAAGAGATCAACAAGTAGAGAATCAGTTATATTCTTCCCCTTTTCAATGTCTTCTTCTTTTATTTGTTCAGTCCACTCAAGGATCTTTGCCACTTTATCCTTCATATCTACAATATGTAGCCCATTAAACTATATCAATTTAAAGGTATTAATGCAAAATGTTTTACAAGATAATGTTTAACTTGAAAAGCTAGAAACTTTTTAATTTAAAATATGTCAAATAGATGTGAATTAAAACTAAACTTCCATGCATGTTTTAAAGTATATCAGGATACACCAATATTTATAGTTTACTCGTCCAGAATATTGCAATCCAGAAAACTCCTAAGAGTCTATACCAGATGGTACAAATGTGTTTGCGCAGTGGAGTTTAGTCGACACAAGAACGCAAGGGTCTATGTGTACCTATCATATGAGGACTAATTTAAGTTATTGTATTCAATAATGAAAAAAACTTCGTACCATTGTGCATTTCTTCCAATTTTCCCTGTATCCCAACAGTGAAATGATCCGGAAATGTGTATTTATTTATCTCCATGTAGCTCTCTCCCATCTTCATTTCATCCTCACTGACGTTAGACCATGGTAAAAGTCCTGCTTTCGTGTCGAAGGAATCTCCAGACTTTTTGTTTTCAGATTTATCCGAGTCCTCTAGCCACATTGGTGAAGTAAAGATACACAATACTTCGTCATTGTCATTGTTGGAGTACATTGAATCCGCTACTCTTTGCTTTAGATCTTTAAGACGTTCATCAAGCTTTTCATAAAGCTTCTGGATATCAATAATGCATTTTGAGACTTCGTTTTTATATCCTTCATTTTTTATCAGTTCCAAAACCTTTTCCTTATTGCGCTTTACCTCTGCCATAAATTAGATATTGGTCAACACAATAAGCAGAAAAGTAAAAAAAGAAAAGAAACAACTAATAGAACTATAGTGAACTCTCTAATTTTCAACATATTAATCACAAGTTTTGCAAGATAATTTCGACACTTGGAACATACAGAATGAACTAATATTCAGTAGTAACAGAATACAAAAACGAAATCCTAAAGGAGTAAAGTAAAAAAAGATCACAAAATGCCCCCCGGTCAGCTTCATTCCTACTAAATCTATTATTATAAATGGAGATTGGGTGAGGAAGTTACCTTCTCTTTCATTGTTGAGCACTATTCCCATCTTAGCGCAGAAATGGCTCCCATAAAACCAGCTTAACATTTCATATTTGGAGTACACCATCTTCAGCGATTTCATGTTCATGATTTCCATTAGATTATTCTTCGAAAATCTGAATTAAACAAATCATTAGCAAACAATTTGATTTGATGTATATAAACAAATCATTAGCAAACGAAAATCTGAATTAAACAAATCATTAGCAAGAAAATCATTATCAACAACAACACTCAAGCAAAGCAAAATTACATGAAACAGACAACGATTACTTGTTATTGTTGTTGAAGACGGTGAAACCCTAGTTCATCTCTCTCTCTCTAGCTCTAGAAAAAAAAATGCTCTCTGAGAGGTCTCTTTGCCTTCTCAGTGTAAGAATAAGATGTACTTAAATGACTGGTTTACCCTATGTTCTTATGAAGTTTAAGGTTTCAGATGTCGAAAATATTTGGCAAAATGTACGGCATTTTAGGAATAAAAATAGTGAATGAGTACAGGTTGCGTTATCTTCGCGTCCAAGACAGGGGGGTTAAAAGAAAATTGTCAGGGTATTTAAGCGCGGGTGGGGGTGGATTCACCCAAATCCGAATCCACCTCAAATGTAATCCACCCCAGAGCAGTTTCCGCACAAAATATGATGAATTTTCCTCACTGCAGTTCTGAACTGCGCTGGTCGACCAACGGTTGAGAAGTGGTCATGTGTCACAAATCCAACATTTAAATATGTCGTACAGTTCTGAACTGTGGTGCTTAGCAAACTAATTAAATCATGCCACCTAGCTGTTTTGAATTAATTAATATGGGATGTGTATATGCAGCACACTTCAGAAGTAAGGGGCATGAGAACCAATAGCAGCTAGACAATTGTCATTTTATAATTGGCTTTTGATGACTCACAGTTCAAAAATGAGGGACATCAATAAAGTAAAAATCCACATTTTAGAGTGTTTCTTAAGCTGGAATCCACCTAGCCGCTGCTGCATATGCTCTTTATATATAATAGATGACCAAAATCTTGTATATTGAGTTGCAAGGCTATGCTCGATATGGGACTAAATATCTCAACATGTTTAATCCCCAATCTCCTTAATCTTTTCTGTTGCAAATTTGCATCACGAAAATGACATTTAATTTTGGAATCCATGCAAAATTAAGAAAAGCTATAGTATAATGAAAAACAAGGAGGCGAGAAAATGGGATGGAGTATACAAAGACCTGGGGAGCATGGGATTGATGTTTAGCTTTTATTGTCCTTTGAATCACTTTTTGGGATTTAATGGCATTGAGTCTACTTGGATCCAAGTAGTGGTGGAGCTAGGATTATTGGTCGAAGGGCAGAGAATTTTGGGGGGTTTGGGGGCGGTATTCCTCAAAAAAAAATTGGGGGAAGATAGATACAACATACTTGCTGCCAGATCCATAGGGTTCAGAAAATGGATGGAAAAGACGCTAATTTTCAGATCAGGGCAATCCATACCAACTCATTCCAGAAAAGGGAAGGTGGAGACTTTAAAGATACAGTCCTTTTGATATATGCCATGGATTGGTGGCAGAAGCAAACACATAACGATTATCAGAAAACAGTTACAGAATCTGTCCAGCAGAAAATGGATAGAAAAGACGCTACTTTTCAGATTAGGGCAATCCAGCCCAAAACAATTCAGAAAATAGAACGAGTTTTTAACGATAAAGTCCATCTGATATATGATATGGATGGGTGGCAGAAGCAATCAACTACAACAACAGCGCACAAAAGGGTGAATAAACAACAGTTTCATAAACTTTTTCATACTGCAGAAAATGGACAGAAAAGGCATTTTTAAGGAAGCTCCTAACCAATCCTACATTGAAACCCTCAATGCCTACCGCATATATATGATTTACTAACAAAAAATCCCTTCATCGCAGACAGCCCTGTAATACTAAGTTCCTGCGATCCTACGTTAACAAAAAATCAACTACCTGCTAGTCGCACACTCAATCTTAATACTAAATTAAAATTACTAACAGAAATCCATTTATCGCAGACAGCCATTTATAGTTGTAAATTGTAATGAAACTGTAAATTACATAAATTATATGATTTATATCCCAAAACATGAAATTTTAAATGAAACTAAACAAATTAATAAATTTCAAGTACCTCGCTTCGAAATCCCAAGAGTAGAGTAGTAATCGCAGAGAAGATAAACCAAATTAATCGCAGATGAGACGATGAAGAACCCAAATTTCAGAGTAACTGAGGAAGAACAGAAAAACCCAAAATGGCTAAATAGGGAGAGCTGTAGTAACTCAAAATTACATAACTAACCTTTTTTCTTTTTCTTTTCTTTTTTAAGTGAGTGGTTCTCATGTGGCTCTGCCCCTCATCCACGCCGTGATGTGTTTTTTTTCTTTGGTCTCATAAATCAAAGAGAAAGCATGAGCAGAGAATTCTAATTGTCTGCATTGCACCCATTGGCCTGCATTGCACCCTTTGGTTGATGCCAAAATCAAAGCAACTTGACTTAGACTGCCAATGAAGGCCAAGAAGAATGAGAAGATTTGTAGCAGTAGAGGTAACAGTAGAGAAGAAAAGTCCCTGATCGCCTGTTGAAAGCAGTAGTGGTAGTGATAGAGAAGCGCAATCACCGGTTTCTGATAACAAATGGTGCAAGGAAATATTGTTACCGTCAAGTTTTAACGACAGAGGTTTTAATTCTTCACTCTCTTCAGTTTCAATAGATTGCTTGATGATGAATGAAGATGACTATAAAATCAAAGGTTGTTCCATAACAGGGATGCCTTTCAAGTATTGTTAACGTGCCTTCCAAGTATTGTTTCTCAACATCAAGCTTAAGCAGTAGCGGCTCTACTGACGAATTGCACCCAATTTTATTAGCTTCCCAGTACATAACATTTCTTACAGTTTAACAATGCTTGGATTAAATGATGTAGAATTATAGTATACAATCAGACAATTGACATATCATGGGAAGCTTCACAAGAAATGGAGAAAACAACAAGTGAACATCAGGATCTTAATAGCCTGAAACAACATTCAGAATCACATTTTTTTCCTCAAACTTTTTTAATAGATGCAATGGCCGACGAGACCCAAACTCAAGTTGTTCTTTAGAAGATGAACTATAACCAACATGGTGATCATAAGAGTACAACATTACAAAGGGTGAGGCTGCAGGTTCAGCTGGCACGGGGACATTGGAGTTTGCCACCACCATCATCGGATAACGGCCATATGATATATTGGTACAGACATTGTGCATGGTGGCGGAGGAGCCATAATTACCATTATGGACATGGTATGAGGGAAAAGACTCATGTCTTGCCTCCTGACACTCTGACCGCTATGTTTCTCCGTTTGGCTACGACCCTGGTTACAACCTGCTGCTCGCGATTTCATATTGTCATTTTGGGTACTAGATTGTCGTTCCCGTTGATAGATTTTCTGGAAAAATTGATGGCAAATCAGCTACCTAAACAAGAGTCACTAATGTTTGGAAAAAGAAAAAACAAGTCACTAAGGTAACATGCATTGTCTCCAAGAAAAGTTTGTGTGGTTGGACAGGGCCATTCTATGATTATCATCCTATTACGGACTGTCTTCACGACAGTAACAAAATTGACTTACTGAAAGTAACAAAATGACTTCTAGATATATCCTAAATTTTAACTATTCACCAGTACCTACTAAATTTTAAAATCCTCCCCAGGAGGTCGTGGCTTTTGCCTATTCAAAGGTTTCCACGCTAATTCTTGTGTATTAGTGGTTATTTGTTTTCATCAGCATTAGATAATCGTCTTTGGTGTGAGAACTAAGTTCGAGTTCTGAATTTATGCTCTTACAAAAACTAATGGTTCTTTAGACCTTGAAGACATTTTAAAGGACGGATCATGAAGATGGAGGTATGGGATTTTGGAGTTAAATGGTAGAGTTGTAGAGTTTGTATAGAGAGAGGGAGTGGGTGGCAAAAATATTATCTCATCTTTATTTTCTCAGTTTTCTGTGATTAACGGAGAGTTAAGTATTAACTGGAAGGTGACATGTAAATTGCCACATGGCGTAATTTAATTGGTTCCTCAGCGCCCTACCAAATTTTCTCCCCAGCAAATCCGAACCCGTCTCTAAACACTCTGATGTGAAGTTCGATTCACAATAAATCTTAGTCATAGATATATATGAAACAAGTTTGTCACTGCCTTTATACATGTCTCTAATAGTATAGGTTCATCACTGGCAGAACAACTGTTGTCACTTTAAAATGCAGATCAAAATTGCTGAATCCACGCATTTTCAAAATTTCTTACTCTAATTGTCATGCTAATTTCATCCCCAATTAAGTCCAACTGCCCCTAGCTCATTCGGATCAACACTTAAATGAAGTGCAACCCACGGAATTAAAACCTACCCTTAATGATAATGCAGATTTCTTATGTCTCGCTAGTTGGTGCACCATCCACATTAAGTGATTTCTGTTAATGCTTCAACCAAAACTTCGTCACATGGGTGCATTATGTCAGCTGAAACTGGCTAATATAGTCGTGGGACGACTTTGGCTAACTTTGTGATATGCTGAAACTGTAACATCACATGAGTGTCACAGGGTGTATTAGATATAATGCATTATCAAGTCCGACGTTAGGAGGTCTTTTTTACATTAGATATGGCAATCAAAGTACTTTCTGATGTCAGCAGGCGTACGTGTCCGGTGTTTGGTCGTCTGTAATCTATTAATTGCCCCTCCTTATATTTTAAACAATATACACTTCGTAAAAACCTACCTCTACTCACTCCTCTCTGTCTCTCTCTCAATCGATCGATCTGCTTTCTTCCTCCATTTTCCTCTTGATTCTGAAATTGAAACTCTCAATTTTAATTGGATATGAAACATGATGATCGGTGAAGCTACCTAGGGTTTCATTGCAACTTCATGTTCATGAAAACCAGATTTGGGGACAAACCCCCCTCAATTTCTCTCTCGCTAGAGCTCAAAAGCCTCAACTAAACTCAACACTAATAAGTGAGAAATCTTCACATAAAGCACTCTTTAAGGTAACTTTCAATCTATTTTCTCTCATCATGTATTTGCAGACTTGTTTGTTCTTATGAATTTGTGGCTTTTAAAAAAACATCGCGTCGGTCTCCCTACCGTTTTGCGGTAATACTAGTGTTAACTCAATTGGCTAATATAGCCGCCGGACGACTTTGGCTAACTTTGTGATATGACTAATTCTCAGCTGAAACTGTAACATCACATGAGTGCCACCAGATTTGAATGAAAAATAAAAATTTATTTGTGTCTATATTAGTCTAGGCTAGCTTCATATCTTCATTAGTAGATATTAAGATCGCTAGCCATCAACCATTCTAAAGTAATCTGTTGATCCATTCTTACAAAAGTGCTTTAGGGTTTTGATGGCTTCCCAAAATGTGAGGACTCGAAATATTGAGCAAAGCGAAATGAGAAAGCTTGGTAGACTCCCTAATGTATCATTAACTTATGAAGACCTCATAACGGCTACCAATAACTTCGGAGATCGGCTTGGTAGAGGTGGGTCAGGTTCCGTCTTCAAGGGCAGCTTGAAAGAAGGGTCTACTACGTTGGCGGTGGCTGTAAAACGAATTGACTGGACGACGGAATATGGGAAGCAGTACTTTGAAGCAGAAATATCAACAATTGCGAGCGTGCGACATGTTCATCTTATACGGCTTCGTGGATATTGTAGGCACATGATAGAATCAGGGGGAGGTTTTTACGTTGTCTACGATCTTTTACCTAATGGGTCGCTAGACACTTGGATTTTCCCCGGGATGGGTGGTCCAACAGGTCAATTTTTATCATGGAAATTGCGGTACGAAGTTGCAGTCGGTGTTGCCAGGGCACTCGTATACCTTCATCATGATTGCTCTCCGCCAATATTACATCTAGATGTTAAACCACCAAATATACTTCTTGATGTGCAATTTCGAGCTGTTTTGTCTGATTTCGGGCTTTCTAAATTGACGAGTGAAGATGGAAGTGAAGTTCGTTCAAAACATATCAGAGGGACGCCTGGATACATTGCACCTGAGTTATATCAGGGAAAACCGAGCTCGGCTAAATGTGATATGTACAGTTATGGTCAGGTACTTCTGGATTTATTTTTTGGCCAGCTATCTGTTTGCTTAGACCAGAATGGCAAAGATATTTACGTAGAGGGCGGCAACTCAAGACTGGAACAACAAACATTTCATGCCTTTATGAGGGAAAGGTTAACGCAAAAAATCTGATGGGTCTGATAGACAAAAGACTGCGAGAAGATGGGAAAGTTGATGAGAAGGAAGCAAATTCCTTAGTATATGTGGCTCTATGTTGCCTTGATGAAGAGCCTAACAATAGGCCGCCTGATATGCGAAACGTACTCCATATGCTCGAAACGTACTCCACAGGTAAGCCAGATGGAATTGGAGCCATGGTTGATAGATTGGCTGAAGGAACAGTATCTTCGGCCAATGGAGGTTTGTTTGTAATTAAACTTCACGAAGCTCAAAATATTGAATTCCAGGATAACACTAAAAATCTCATTGCAAGGGTTAAGTTTAAAGGGGAATCGGACGAGACTAGTCCTGTGAAGAAATCTATAAATCCAAAATGGAAGGAGGAGTTCTCATTTTCGCTGGAGGAAGCACTGCGTCGCGACGATGAACTGGTTGTAGATGTTTTAAGTCAGATGTACACGCCGACAATTGGCTTTCAGGATTCTTATAGAATTCTGGGCCTTGTCAAAATCAATCTCTCAGACGTCGTCGAAAAGAAAAAGACAAATGAGATGTATTCGCTAACAGAGTTTGGTGAAGAAAAAATTCATATTGAGCTGGAGTGGCGACCGAAGTGGCGACCACTGTAATGAGGATAAGTTTCACACTTTAGTTTTCAATTTTATTTTGGATTTTGAATTTTGAATTTTGAATTCTAATTACAAGTCTCCTTATATGATAGGGAAGACTTTTACATGCTCGAAACAGGTAAGCTAGATGGAATTGGAGCCATGGTTGATAGATTGGCTGAAGGAACAGTACCTTCGCCCAATGGAGGTTTGCTTGTAATTAAACTTCACGAAGCTCAAAATATTGAATTCCAGGATAACACTAAAAATCTCATTGCAAGGGTTAAGTTTAAAGGGGAATCGGACGAGACTAGTCCTGTGAAGAAATCTATAAATCCAAAATGGAAGGAAGAGTTCTCATTTTCGCTGGAGGAAGCACTGCATCGCGACGATGAACTGGTTGTAGATGTTTTAAGTCAGATGTACACGCCGACAATTGGCTTTCAGGATTCTTATAGAATTCTGGGCCTTGTCAAAATCAATCTCTCAGACGTCATCGAAAAGAAAAAGACAAATGAGATGTATTCGTTGACCGAGTTTGGTGAAGAAAAAATTCATATTGAGCTGGAGTGGCGACCGGAGTGGCGACCACTGTAATGAGGATGAGTTTCACACTTTAGTTTTCAATTTTATTTTGGATTTTGATTTTTGAATTTTGAATTCTAATTACAGGTCTCCTTATAGTTCTTTGCACTGTTCTTGTTTCAGACTATTTATGTTTTCTATTGGTATGGATTTCTTTTCTAACATCTTCCCACAAATTTTTCCTGCTCCACTATTGGCACACCGGTGTCTTTATTTCCATGTTAAAGCAAACTCGATTTACAGTTGCTCCTATAAGTGACTCCGATCTGCTGAAAAATTGACAGTATTTCAGTATTGACTTGATTGAGTAGTTTGTGTTTGATACATCTGTAGTTCAGCAAATCAGGTCTCTCAACGAAGTGATTGACCAGCAAGAGGAGAAGTGTAAGAGCTCTACAAGAAGATTTCAATGATGAAAAAGATATTCGTTCAAGGAAGTCATATCGAACTAAATTTACTAACTAGGAAATAGATCAAGACAAGTCGATTAGGATTTCTACAGAAGGCAGTCTAAAGTGGGCAAGTAAGGTTATAAGAGCTCATAAATATGTGCAGAAGTTAATTAATTAAATGATATATTCAAATTATTACCTTTTTTAACACTAAGTCCAAGGTTGTTGTTTGCAAGTAATGGATCAATAGCATTGAAATGCTTAGAAATAAAAGGCCAGTCCAGAATTTCTTGACTGCTGGGAAGAACTGCGTATTGCCGATAACAACCATCAAGGAATGCTTTACTGAGTAATAATTATCCACTATCTTTTCGAGGAGGTTTCGCTGTAAAAGAATAACAAGTACAGAGTAAAAATGATCAATCGTCTAATATATTTTCACTAAATAGCCCCGTCACGCTTAAATCAAAGGCAGATTACAACTCTGTGTATACCTGTCATCACTGGAAGTGAACTAGTGGGGACTGGACCCTCCAGACTAATATAGAAATTCTCCCAGTCAAAATTACTGAAGAAATCCAGAAATCGATAAAGAACCTCCAACGGCCAAGAGAAAGAATTATTGAATACATTAAAAATGTAGAGAACCAACGTCTAAAGAGCATTAGTCGAAATATGTCCATGACTAGCACCCAATATACGGACCTCGCACTGACACCAGGCTTTAATCAATATAATGATGCGTTTCAATAAATGATTTTGCTTTATCAAATGATCAGCCTACAGAATTGAGGATTAGTTGTCGGGAAAGCAGCTTTGAATAGATAGTTTGACGTACCATGTACATAAAATAGTTGCGGCTCACCTCTTCGAGGAAACAAAGTTTGCATAGGGCCCCCTAGCTGGTTAAAAGTTATGTCTACCTAAAGGTTTTCCACAGTACATTTTATTAGCTTCACCTGTAAATACACGAGAAAAAAGATGGAAAAATTAGCACTCTATCATAGAATAAAGCAATTACTACAAGAAGCAAGAAAGCAGTTTTCATTGTAAGAAGATGAGGCGATTTTAATAGAAACATAACTCCCTGATACAACGTAAAATGAAATATTATTTTGCCATTTATAAGAAACATATTCAGGGTTATCTAAAAAGAACCATGGACCCCAAGAAATCAGAGACCAAGGATCCTATTAAGAGGCAAATAAAACTTCATCCTAATCTACTTGATTCTTAATTCAACTAAGATTGATATCATAACAGTTTCACACTAAACCTTATTAGAGTGCATAATTTCTTCCATCACACCATGATCTCCTGCCCAAACAGTTATAACAAACGGCAAAAATTTGCCATGTAATGTGTTATTTCTCGACAACTCTAGTCTCCTATTATATAAGTTTCCTTAACTTTTTCCTACTTTATATTCGTTTCTCATCTTACACGCTCACAATATATAGTGTTGTCCTGTTTTAGAGTTCACTTACAAGAATGAACCCTAATCTTGTAACAGTTGATGCTTCCAACTAACTTATTTGGTGGCCCCGTGCTTCATTTTCATCTCGCAGGGAAATACTCCTCCAACTTCAAATGATGAACTTAACAAGAATGAGGCAAACCCATTAATGAATAACCTAATCTCATAACTAATAAAAATAAGTATAAACCTGCTATCACTAACATCCTCCGATACAAAGAAATCAACATAGATCTTTACTAGCAGGCAGCATTATTCTATATAACATGTACGCAAAAGTATAAGGGCATACTTTCGCATTAATGTACTGAGCCTCTTTCACGCAAAATTCAGCATTATCATTCTCTTTTTCATTTTCGAGCATTTTGTGAACCTTGTCAGCCCATGTATCCTTCAGACATGGTTCTTGCTAAAAACCGTCAAGTCAATGTCCTCGTCAGGTAAGTAGGTTTTCAGTGGTACAGAGCCATATATGAACACCTGTATATAATCACAACTGTTAAAAATAACTATCGATCCTAAAAATTAAACAAATATGTCAATGGCACATGTTTATGGAGTTAAACGAGACTTCAAATAAAAATTCCATCCGGAAATATATTCCAACCAGAAGAAAATATATTTCAAGAATGAAATCAGAATGATCTTGATAAGTAACTCAGATCCACTTGACACTAAGAATCCTATGAAAATTGCGCTTAATGACCATTTACATTGCTTTAATCATTAAAATCTGCATCGCAATCTCCTAGTACTAGCAGGCAACTAAATTTGTGAATGAGTTTTCTTCAGGAGTTAGATGGACCTCGGAGAATTGCAAAGATGCATGTCATGGATCCTCATTTGGAGTTTAGTGGTGTCTAATCCCTATGACCTAGAAATATATAAACTACCTAAAACCCTTATTTCACGATTTAATTCGAACCCTTCAACAAATCATACCTTCAAACATTTCCCTAAATCGAGATTGATCAAACGATTAAAACCCAATTTAATTTCTAGGGTTTCTCATTACTCCGTTGTTCCCCAATTTACATGAAATCGTTATTGTTTCTTTGATCGGACACTTTATCTGAGTTCTTTAGAGTTTTTGTAATTGGTGTTGTTTCGATCATTTGGGTTGGGAGTTGTAGTGTTTCTTTGTGCAAGATGAAATGACCACATTGTGTTTGTACATCTGTCTCTGGATGCATTTTCATCAATGGTGAGGATTTGAAGTGTTGTTGAAGAAGATATAGAGTTGGATTAGTGATTCATGGGCAGTCAAGTTGTGGAGTTGGGAGAGCCGAGTGGTTTACTTCCTAATAGTATGTCGGTGGATCGAGTTCTTGATCGGGAGAGATGGTTAATAGCAGAGGAGAGAGCTGCAGAGTTGATTGCTAGCATTCAACCTAATCAACCCTCGGAAGAGTTTAGAAATGCCGTAGCAGAATACATGAAACGGAAAATTAGGAAGTGTTTTCCCTGTCAGGTGCAACATATTTATATGTTATTTCATATGTTAGTGTTAATAATATATTTGTCCATAGTGTAGCGTAGAGTTTTAACTTTATATCGTACAAATGCAGAAAACCAAGAACGTCGTAATTCTCTTGTGTATTTATTGTAGGTCATGAAAATCAGTATAAAATTCTATTTATTTTGATAAATGAAGAGATTTTGAAGTTAGTAAAAATTCCTTACCACCGAAGATACGAATAATATACAACAAGTCTAATTTGGAGTGAGAGATATATATGAACAGCAAAAGTGACAGAAAAGATGAGCAATAACTACATGAACATAATTTACAGACTAACTTTGTTGTCGTACATGCCTATTTTACGTAGTGAATATTTTTTTAGATGATTATTACTATTTATTTAACAAATTCGATTGATTGATACGAGTGAATTTTCTGTTACGATAAATTGATGAAACAATAGCTAGTCCAATAGCTGCTTCAACAGCCGCAATAGCTATAACAAAAATAAAAAAAATGTCTCTTTTTTATTGGCGACTATCAAACAAATCAAAAAATGTTACGAAATTTCTATTAATTGCATTTAGTATAAGCTCAAGACACATGAGGGCTCTAACCATATTTCGACTTGTGATTAATCCATTTATACCAATAGAAAATAAATAGGCACTCAAAACAAGTACATGTTCGAGCATCATTGAATAATTCCTTATCAATCTCGATTCCATTTCAATGGGAACAACAATTCAACCAATTTGATTGACTAGAATATAACAAATAATAGGAAGTATTGGTAATAGATCGAAGTATCATTTTTTGTATTGTATACATTAGAAATCTTCAAGATAAGAAAAAACAAATAAAGCCCACATATTTTTTTCTTACTAACGAGCCATAGCAATCGCACCTATCAAAGCATCCAACAATCCATATTAGAATCAAGTTATTTGAAGTTACCCTACTTTTGATACGTTACTTATTAATTTAAATCCTAATGAGGTGTGGGTTGATGTAGATACACTTTTTAATCTTAATCCCAATTTAAAGAATAGTCTAAAGTGGGAGAATGCATAAAATATGTAGGGGGCGGAAGAATCTCTTCTTATCTATTCTTTAATACTTTTGAATATTTTTAATCTACCAGAATTCTTTTTTTAGTTATTGAACAAGCAAAATGAAAGAAGCTCGACTCCTTTAGATCAAAGAAGAATCTTAGTCATTCGTAATTGTTCTTGAATTAAGTGGTTTACCTGCGGGTTTTTCATTTGATTCGAATTCATAATTGTTCTAATTGTGTAATCTTCAATTACTGACATTGGTAATCGACCCAAGGAAATTTGATTATAATTCAATTCGTGACGATCATAAGTAGAAAGTTCATATTCCTCGGTCATTGATAAACAGTTTGTTGGACAATACTCGACACAGTTACCACAAAATATATAGATTCTGAAATCAATACTGTAATTAAGCAATCGTTTCTTTCGAATATCCGTTTCTAATCTCCAATCAATAACGGGTAAATCTATAGGATATACACGAACTCAGACTTCACAAGCAATGCATTTATCGAATTCAAAATGAATTCGGCCGCAAAAACGCTCTGATGTGATTAATTTTTCATAAGGATATTGAATTGTTACAGGTAAACGATTTGTGGGGGATAAGGTAATCATGAAACTTTGACTGATGTACCTTGCAACTCGTACTGTTTGTTGACCATAATTCATTAACCCAATTACCATAGGGAACATATCGTGAATATCAATAAATAATTTTCAGTTTTTGTCTCTTGTTTGAGAGAAGTTATCAATCTAGAATAAGATATGGCTTTACAGTGAAAGGAGTTGGGAAGAAGTTGTCAATAATAGATTACCTAGAGAAATAGGTAAAAGAAATTTCCACCCAAGATTTAATAGTTGGTCCATTCTCAGCCTAGGTAAAGTCCATCTTGTTGTGATAGAAATGAACAGGAACAAATAAGCTAGATTAATGTCAATACGGCTAGAACTAAGTTGAATGGAGTTATACCCCCAAAACTGAAACACATCATAGATGACAACAACAAAGTTAGTCTGTAAATTATGTTCATGTAGTTTTTTTTTTTGAGGAGGAAGCTGGGGTTGAGGCAGACCCCCACCAGACTTTATTGACTGCACAAAAATTACATCCTAGGATATATTTTACAATTGATATCTGCTATACAAAGATTTACAAGTTGGGGAGGGAAACTGCAAGGAAAAAAGACATAATCTTCTTGAATATCCATCTCTGAAGTGATGTAATCTGCAGGTTTGTTCCCTTCCCTCTTTTTGTTCATAATCAAACAATCATCCATTCTTGAGATTACATTCTTGACATTTTTCAAATCAGTAATGCATGACCAGGGCTGCTTGTAATCACCATTTAAAACTTTTACTGCAAATTATGAATCAGCCTGCACATATAAGCTTTTGAAGCCCAGTCTATATGCAACTTTAAAGCCTTCACAGATGGCTTTTGTTTCAACACATCCAATCCCTACATCCTCCAGAACAGGTCTGTTAAAGGCTACAATGGGAGTGAGACACATAGAAGGAAGCTATCTAACATGGACACTCCATATTCTAAAAAAAACCCCGCGTCCAAACGTGTCAGACACTTGGACACACCGATACTCATGTAGACACTCTAACAGACACTTTTTGCTTAAATCATCAACTTTTTGATATAGCTTTAGAAAGTTTACAATTCTTATATATGATATTCAACCATACTAATTAGAATTATTGTTTTAAGTTTCTTCGTAATTATATATTCATCATACATTCACATATAATAAGACACAATACATGAAACATGAAAAATGATACAATCCTTTTAGGTATATTGTCGTGTTCACATTTTAACTTATTTTGCAACCGCCGTGCACCTAATACGCGTGTCGGTGTCACACAATACATGAAATATGAAAAATGATACAATCTTTTTAGGTATAGTGTCGTGTCTGCGTTTTAATTTATTTGCAACCGCCGTGTCTGACACCTCATACCCGTGTCGAACACCGACACGCGTACCCGTGTCGAACACCGACACGCGTACCCGTGTCAATGTTACATAGTGTAGCTAAAGAAGCACTAATCTTACATCAGTGAGAGTGCGAGACATGTAAATGGCTAAAGATGCACTAATCTTCTATTTACAGCGGGTATTTTGTAAAAGAAGACAGATATGCATAAACTAAACAATCTAATGTTTTGGCTACTAAATTTGTCGTCACAAAGAGGCACTGCCGTTATTTTCAGCCGATACATGGCTTGATGAGCACCAACAAAAGAACAATGAAAATTAAACACCAGTAACGCACTACAACGTTAATTACGAATGACTACAGCCTCTACAAGAATAGAAATGACATTGAAGTCTTTCAAAGGATTCTAGAGCTGCTGCCATCAAACAACATCATAACTATACTTCAACTTCAGTAAATCATAACATTAGCAATTATTTCTATCTTGCACCAATCTTCACCCTTCCCTTCTTTGCATCTTACAACTGGTAAATCATATGATGAAATATCAATAGAATGAAGGGAGCTGGGCACACCTTTCCTTAAACCAGACCATTTCTCAAAACAAAAATAATCACTTACGACTTCTTTGCCCCGGTGTTTTCCAATTTATTGCTTACGACTTCCGTCACTAAAAATTATCGAGACATTAGACTATTAACCTCGGGCTGATACCAAATTTTTTCGGCATTTTTTCACTGCGTAAAGGGCGCAAAGTTTGGCGTATGAAACAATATCATGAACGAGTCACTCATCATGAACATAACCTTGAGACTTGAGTCTAGAGGTAAAGCCGTAAACTAAGAAATGGTAATGCGGTAAGAGGGGCTAGTAAGTTTGCATTATGATTTTAAGACATTTTTTCGATGTGGTAACCAACATAGTTTTCATTACTTCTTAACATCACCATAGAGAAATAATTCACAAATAAGCAACTTATTATTATTCGCAACATGACAGACAGAGCATTACTCTTACATCACCATAGAGAAACAATTCACACACATTATTATTCGCAACATGACAGACAGAGTATCGTAATTAAGGCCAAGCTACGATGACTGCTTGAATTGCACGGATCGGATATATTGTATGTCGACTGAATCCAGACTCGCGGAGAATATTTGTCCAGTCCTCTTGTGTCCTTTCTTTTCCCGCGCTGGTGTGTGCCATCATAACCATGTCTAGGACGTATCTCACGTCCTTGAATTCATGTTCCTCGACTTCGTCGATCACTGCCTCCACGATTATAACTTTGCCTCCGTCTTTAGGGATGGCTTCTTTGCATTTTCGCAAGATGTTGATGCACTCCTCGTCTCCCCAGTCGTGTAGAGACCACTGCAAAAAACGTCAAGTATAACTATGATTGTAAAATATAGTCGAAATAGTCGTTTTAAGAGGGGGGGAAAATATTAACCATGACAAAGGCGGCATCAGCTTTTGGTATATTAACGAAAAAGTCCCCTCCAACGTGCTCCACGTTGTCGATTTTGGGTGCTACCGAGGCTACATGGGGTAGGTCAAAATTGGTGCCTTTAAGCCAAGGATAGGCCTTAACCAACATGCCCAAAGTAGTCCCATTGCCACCACCGACATCCACCACGGTCTGAAACCCGTCAAACAACGATGGACAATCTTCTAGTATAGCGGGAACAACCAATCTAGCATCACAAGCCATGGCCTCATTAATAAGCTCGCTATGCTCAGGGTCTCCTGAGGCATAACCCCACACGTCCACACCATGGGCAGCTTCAAACGCCGGTTTCCCACTCTCAGGTACACAACCACTAAAAGCATGCCATGGTGCGAGCATGACCGGGGAACTCTCTAGCAACAAAAAAGCTGCCATGCTACGTTCCCCGTGCTTCACTAACAAGCGCGAGATGGAGTAAGATCATAACTCTTAACCCCATCACTAGTAGACACCTCTTTGAAGATGTTTCTATGCACTAGAAACCGCATTAAGCGGTAGAGCTTGGATAACGAGCATTCGTGGGTTGCAACCAATAACTCCGGCAAGGTCATTGGTTTCCCTTGCGCCTGTATTAGATCAGCAATCCCGAGGTCGATAGCGCACTTTATCACCCCCATTTCGACAAACCCAAATACATATTTCCATATCTCGACCTCCGCTAATACATCTTCTTCGCTAATCTCCTCTCTCTTTCTCCTTATTTCCTCCATTGTATACAAGAACTTACAACCTTCAGCTTATAAATATGTGTTGGATTAAAAGCTCCACGAATTTTATAGAGAAGTTATGCATGCCAGCATGAATATTTATTAATATTTATTAAGGATGGGCCTTCTGAGTAGCTAATTGTAGGTGATGGGTGTATTAATTGTTTGACGTAGATATGAAGTTGTGCATGTCAGCATGAATATTTATAAAGGATGAGTCATCTGGTAGTTAATTGCAGGCGGTGGTGTGTATTTAATTGTTTGATGGACGTATAATAATAATAAATCAACCCAATTTATTACTTGGTTTCAGCTGTTCATTCCAACGTGTATAACGATGCGTGTTTTGAATGGCTTGGATTTGTACCGTAGAAATCATCTGGGCCGTCCAACTCTAAATTGCCCAATTGAATGCCAGTTTTGGGTTTTAATCTTCTTCTCTTTCAACCTCATCATCTTGATAAATTCTTCTCATCTATAAATCAATCCCTCATCCCTATTTTACTTCTAGTGATCAAACTTAATTCGATTCTTAGAAAAAGTATTATTTCTTGTTGTTTTCTAATTACTTCATTATGAATCTCTTACGCTTAATAGTAATCAAATCAATCTTCGATTGATTGAGGAAAAACCATGCTTTTAGATTTCTAACTTCAATGATACGTTTAAAATCTTCAAGTTCGATTTTGCTACTCAGAAGTGGACGACGTTAAGAGTTTTGGGTGACTATGTTCTCTTTGTGGGTACTATCATTGTTTGTCTTTTACAATTCAATGTTTGAGTTTTTTTACTAGAAATCGGTGGATTAAAGTGGGAGAGTTTTGTGCTGTTTCTTCTGAAGTTTTAAAACTTTTTGAAAAAACATATTTGGAAAAAAGAAAAATATGAACCCATCTTTGTGTTGGTACTGTTGATTGTTCGCTCTTACTGATGTCCCTGGTAATATTATATATGTTTTTGGTATCGAAAAAACCAGTTAGTTGCGGAAAAGAAGATAGTACTACCCATGGTTGCTTAACTATTATAATGTCTATCATTATGGATTAAATGAGTAGGTAAAGAATTTTTACTACTTAATTTATCTTTGTGCTAGTAAGTAAGCAAGTCATGAAGGCGTATCTACCTATATGTTTGGAATTATTGGATTTTTATAGTATAATTTTGTTGCATTGTTTCAGTGTCATATTGGTTTTTTTGTGCATATGCTATTCATTAGCTCTTTTAACTTTTGACTACCAAAAATTGAAGTCGAATTATAAACAACTTTGATGAATTTAAAAGTATTTACACATTTTGAGAATGTTTTTTTTTTCCCAAATAAATAAAATAAATTAAAACCACAAAAAAACTTTTACCACTACAAATAAACCGATATTGTACAAAACTGAGTTATGACATACTATAAGGCCGTGGCTTACAAAAAAGATTTATCGAGTATGAATATAAACTGATAAAAATATATGTTTTTACATGCCTAATCCTCAACTGCAAGAATTGGCTTTGATACAAATGGATAAAACTTGGTAACAAGAGGCTCTAGATTTTTAACAGGAGACCGCTCCCTGCAAAATTGTGATAAACTACAGAACATGCCCTTCGAAAGGTGTTGTGATCTCAAATCCATTTTATAACATGTAAGCATATGTTTCAAAAAGATGAGAAAGAGAGAGAGATGACAAAATATAAACTGCATGACTGCATCAAATGGCAAACATCTGTGTGAAAAACTAAGTTATACTTACTTCGTTATAAACTTGGTTCTAGTATTGAAGTGCATTCAAATTCATACACTAGAAAATTTTCCATTGTTGAAGGTAAATCCCGATTCTACTTATTTTTCAAAAAAAAATTTCAACAGTTAATTAGTGACAACTTGAATGTGTGTGATGGGATTAAAATTTCTAGTGAGGTGCCACATTTTAATAAATCTTTGATTTAATGAACGGTAGAAGGATTATATTGTTATAGAGAATAGAGTAATGAATTTGAATCTTATAAATAAACCAACTAGTGTCACCTAAAATCGTCAAGTTCGATTTACTACTCAGAAGTGGATGAAGTTAAATAGTTTGGGTGACTATATTCTCTTTGTGAGTACAATCATCGTTTGCTCTTTAGAATTTCAATAAAAATAAGATGAGTAAGTCTATGTATCCAAGGTATGAACTTAACTATTATAATGTCTATCATAATGGATTAAAACGAGTTAGAAATAAAGTAGTAAATACTCAATGGTTGCCAAGACTACTTCAGTGGAGATGTGATTATATCCGCTTAATTATCTTTTGCTAGTAAAATCGTGTAGTATATATATGTCATGGGTTTGTAATATGGTATAATTGTATGTGTGTCTTGTATATGTTTAATTTTGTGATTTTTTGGTTTTTTGTGTGCATCTGGTGGATCTTCTTCACTAACTTCTTTAACTTTTGACTACCAAAAACTGAAGTCGAATTATAACAATTTAGGCTAAAAGTTCTAGGAATTTGATAGAGAAGTTGTGGCATGTCAGCATGAATATGTATTAAGGATAGCTAATTGTAGCGGTGTGTGTATTTAATGGTTTGATGTACGTATAAAAATAAAAAAACAACCTAACTTATTACTTAGGTTTCATCCGCCATTTCACCGACGTGTCACCTAAAATCTCAAGTTCGATTTTACTACTAGAAGTGGATGAAGTTAAATAGTTTGGATGACTATGTTCTCTTTGTGGGTACTAAATCATCGTTTGCTCTTTTACAATTTCAATGAAAAGAAGATGAATGAGTCTCTTATATCCAAGGTATGAACTTAACTATTATAATTGTCTATCATTATGGATTAACCGAGTTAGGAATAAAGAAGTAAATACTCAATGGTTGCCAAGAATACTTCAGCGGAGATGTTGATTTTATCCGTTTAATTTATGCTGTGCATAGTAAGCAAGTAATGAAGGCGTATCTACCTATATGTTTGGAAGTTTTTTGGATTTTATTGGTATAATTTTGTTGCATTGTTTCAGTGTCATATAGTTTTTTTTTATGCATCTGCTTCTTCACTAGCTCTTTTTACTTTTGACTACCAAAAATTGAAGTCAAATTATAACAATTTGGACTAAAAGTTTCAGAATTTGATAGAGAAGTTGTGCATGTGAGCATGAATATTATAAGGATAGCTAATTGTAGGTGGTGGTGTGTATTTATTTGTTTGATGCACATATAATAAGAAAAAAATAACCCAACTTATTACTTGGGTTTCAGCCGTCCATTTCACCGACGTGTCACCTAAATTCTTCAAATTCGATTTTACTACTCAGAAGTGGATGAAGCTAAATAGTTTGGGTGACTTTTTGTCTTGCAGACTATGTTCTCTTTGTGTGGTACTAAATCTTTTCTGATATTCAATGAAAAGAAGACGAGTGAGTCTTTGTTTCAAGGTATGAAATTAACTATTATAATTGTCTATCATTATGGATAAATTTAGTTAGGAATAAAGAAGTAAATACTCAATGGTTGGCAGACTACTTCAGTGGAGATGTTGATTCTATCCGCTTAATTTATCTTGTGCATAGTAAGCAAGTCATGAAGGCATATCTATCTATGTGTTTGGAATTTTTTTGGATTTGTATAGGTATAATTTTGTTGCATTGTTTCAGTGTCATATATGGTTTTTTTGTGCATCTACTTTTTCACCAGCAATTTTAAACTTTTGACTACCAAAAATTGAAGTCGAATTATAACAACTTGGACTAAAAGCTCTAGGAATTTTATAGAGAAGTTGTGCATGTCAGCATGAATATTTATTAAGGATATCTATTGTAGGTGGGTGGTGAGTATTTAATTGTTTGATTTACTCATAATAATAATAAAAACAACCAAACTTATTACCTGGGTTTCAGCTGTCCATTTCACCAACATGTCACCTAAAATCTTCAAGTTCAATTTACTACTCATAAGTGGATGAAGCTAAATAGTTTGGGTGACTATGTTCTTATTGGGTACTAAATCATCGTTTGCTCTTTACAATTTCAATAAAAAAAAGACGACGAGTGAGTCTTTGTATTAAAGGTATGAACTTAACTAATATAATATCTATCATTATAGATAAACTGAGTTAGAAATAAAGAAGTAAATACTCAATGGTTGCCAAGACTACTTCAGTGGAGATGTTTATTCTATCTGCTTAATTTATCTTATGCATAGTAAGCTAGTCATGAAGGCATATCTTTCTATGTGTACGAATTTTTTTTGGATTTGTATAGGTATAATTTTGTTGCATTGTTTATGTGTCATATATGGTTTTTTTGTGCATCTGCTTCTTCACTAGCTTTTTTAACTTTTGACTACAAAAAATGAAGTCGAATTATAACAACTTGTACTGAACTGAAAGCTTCAGGATTTTATAGAAAAGTTGTACATGTCAGCATGACTATTTATTAAGGATAGCTAATTGTAGGTGGTAGTGTGTATTTAATTGTTTGATGTACATATAATA
This sequence comes from Kingdonia uniflora, assembly GCA_014058105.1. Lineage (NCBI taxonomy): Eukaryota > Viridiplantae > Streptophyta > Magnoliopsida > Ranunculales > Circaeasteraceae > Kingdonia > Kingdonia uniflora. Next base: position 30,723 of record JACGCM010001460.1, read on the forward strand.
ATAAAAAATAACCAACTTATTACTTAGGTTTCAGCCGTCCATTTCACCCACATGTCACCTAAAATCTTCAAGTTTGATTTTACTACTCAGAAGTGGGAAGTTAAATAGTTTGGGTGACTATGTTAACTTTTTGGGTACTAAATCATCGTTTGCTCTTTTACAATTTCAATGAAAAGAAAATGAGTGAGTCTTTGTATCCAGAGTATGAACTTACCTATCATAATTGTCTATCATTATAGATTAAACCGAGTTAGGAATAAAGAAGTAAATACTCAATGGTTGCCAAGACTACTTCAGTGGAGAGGTTTATCTTTTCCGCTTAATTTATTTTGTACATAGTAAGCAAGTCATGAAGGCGTATCTACCTATATGTTTGGAATTATTATAGATTTTTATAGGCATAATTTGTTGCATTGTTTTAGTGTCATATATGGTTTTTTTGTGTATCTGCTTCCACTAGCTCTTTTAACATTTAACTTTCAAAATTGAAGTCGAATTATAACAATTGGACTAAAAGCTCCGGGAATTTTACAGAAAGTTGTGCATGTCAACATCAATATTTGTTAAGGATAGTTAATTGTAGGTGGTGGTGTGTATTTAATTGTTTGATGCACCTATAATAATAAGAAAAACAACCCAACTTATTACTTGGGTTTCAGCCGTCCATTTCACAGACGTGTCACCTAAAATCTTCAAGTTCGATTTACTACTAAGAAGTGGATGAAGTAAATAGTTTGGGTGACTATGTTCTCTTTATGAGTACTAAATCATCGTTTGCTCTTTTACAATTTCAATGAAAAGAAGATGAGTGAGTCTTTGTATCCAGGGTATGAACTAAACTATATAATTGTCTATCATTATGGATTAAACCGAGTTATGAAAAGATGTAAATACTCAATGGGTACAAGACTACTTCAGCGGAGATATTAATTATATCCGCTTAATTTATCTTGTGCATACTAAGCAAGTCATGAAGGCGTATTTACCTATATGTTTGGGATTTATTTTTATTTTTATAGGATAATTTTATTTTATTGTTTCAGTGTCATATATTGTTTTTTTTTAATCTGCTTCTTCACTAGTCTTATAACTTTTGTCTACCAAAAATTGAAGTCAAATTAACTTGGACAAAAAGCTCAGGAATTTTATAGAGAAGTTGTGCATGTCAGCATGAATATTTATTAAGGATAATTAATTGTAGGTGGTGGTGTGTTTTAATTGTTTGATGTACGTATAATAATAAAAAAACAACCCCAACTTATTACTTGGGATTCAGCAGTCCATTTCACCAACGTGTCACCTAAATCTTCAAGTTCGATTTTGCTACTCAGAAGTGGACGACTTTAAAGAGTTTGGGTGACTATGTTCTCTTTGTGGGTACTAAATCATCGTTTGCCCTTTTACATTTCAATGAAAAGAAGATGAGTGAGTCTTTGTATCTAGGGTATGAACTTAACTATTATAATTGTCTATCATTATGGATTAAACCGAGTTAGCAATAAAGAAGTAAATACTCAATGGTTGCCAAGACTACTTCAGTGGAGATGTTGATTCTATCCGCTTAATTTATCTTGTGCATAGTAAGAAAGTCATAATTGCGTATCTACCTATATGTTTGGAATTTTTTTGGATTTGTTTAGGTATAATTTTGTTGCATTGTTTCAGTGTCATATATGGCTTTTTGTGCATCTGCTTCTTCACTAGCTCATTTAACTTTTGATTACCAAAAACTGAAGTTCAATTATAACAAATTGGACTAAAAGCTCCAAGAATTTTATAGAGAAGTTGTGCTTGTCAGCATGAATATTTATTAATGATAGCTAATTGTAGGTGGTGTGTGTATTTAATTGTTTGATGTACGTATAATAATAGTAAAACTAACCCAACTTATTACTTGGGTTTCAGCCGTCATTTCACCGACGTGTCACCTAAAATCTTCAAGTTCGATTTTATTACTCAGAAGTGGATAAAGTTAATAGTTTTGGTGACTATGTTCTCTATGTGGGTACTAAATCATCGTTTTCTCTTTTACAATTTCAATGAAAAGAAGATGAGTGAGTCTCTGTATCCAAGGTATGAACTTAACTATTATAATTGACTATCATTATGGATTAAACCGAGTTAGGAATAAGAAGTAAATACTCAATGGTTGCCAAGACTACTTCAGTGGAGGTGCTTATTTTATCCGTTTAATTATTTTGTGCATAGTAAGCAAGTCATGAAGGCGTATCTACCTATTTGTTTGGGAATATTATGGATTTTTATAGGTATAATTTTGTTGCATTGTTTCATTGTCATATATGGTTTTTTGTGTATTTGCTTCATTACTAGCTCTTTTAACTTTGGACTACCAAAAATTGAAGTCGAATTATAACAATTTTAACTATAAGCTCTAGGAATTTTATAGAGAAGTTGTGCATGTCAGCATCAATATATTTTTAAGGATAGCTAATTGTAGGTGGTGGTGTGTATTTAATTGTTTGATGTACCTATAATAATAAGAAAAACAACCCAACTTATTACTTGGGTTTCAACCATCCATTTCACCGACGTGTCACCTAAAATCTTCAAGTTCGATTTTACTACTGCGAAGTGGATGAAGTTAAATAGTTTCGGAGACTATGTTTTCTTTGTGAGTACTAAATCGTCGTTTGCTCTTTTAAGATTTCAATGAAAAGAAGATGAGTGGGTCTTTGTATCCAGGGTATGAACTTAACTATTATAATTGTCTATCATTATGGATTAAACCGAGGTAGGAATAAAGAAGTAAATACTCAATGGGTACCAAGACTACTTCAGTGGAGATGTTGATTCTATCCGCTTAATTTATCTTGTGCCTAGTAAGCAAGTCATGAAGGCGCATCTACCTATATGTTTGGGATTTATTTTTATTTTTATAGGTTTAATTTGGTTGTATTGTTTCAGTGTCATATATTGGTTTTTTTTTAATCTGCTTCTTCACTAGCTCTTTTAACTTTGGACTACCAAAAATTGAAGTCGAATTATAACAATTTTCACTATAAGCTCTAGGAATTTTATAGAGAAGTTGTGCATGTCAGCATCAATATTTGTTAAGGATAGCTAATGTAGGTGGTGGTGTGTATTAATTGTTTGATGTACCTATAATAATAAGAAAAAACCCAACTTATTACTTGGGTTTCAGCCGTCCATTTCACCAACGTGTCACCTAAAATCTTCAAGTTCGATTTTATTACTCAGAAGTAGACGACGTTAAATAGTTTAGGTGATTATGTTCTCTTTGAGGGTAAGAAATCATCGTTTGCTCTTTTACAATTTCAATGAAATGAAGATGAGTTAGTCTTTGTATCTAGGGTATGATCTTAACTATTATAATTGTCTATCATTATGGATTAAATTTAGTTAGGAATAAAGACGTAAATACTCAATGGTTGCCAAAACTACTTTAGTGGAGGTGTTGATTCTATCCGCTTAATTTATCTTGTGCATGAAGGCATATCTACCTATATGTTTAGATTTTTTTTGGATTTGTATAGGTATAATTTTGTTGCATTGTTTTAGTGTCATATATGGTTTTTTTGTGCATCTACTTTTTCACTAGCTCTTTTAACTTTTGACTACCAAAAATTGAAGTCGAATTATAGCAACTTGAACTAAAAGCTCTAGGAATTTTATAGAGAAGTTATGCATGTCAGCATGAATATTTATTAAGAATAGCTAATTGTAGGTGGTGGTGTGTATTTTTTTTTGATGTACGTATAATAATAATAATAAAAAATAACCCAACTTCTTACTTGGGTTTCTGCCATCCATTTTACCGATGTGTCACCCAAAATCTTCAAGTTCGATTTTACTACTCAGAAGTGGATGAAGTTAAATAGTTTGGACGACTATGTTCTCTTTGTGGGTACCAAATCATCGTTTGCTCTTTTACAATTTCAATGAAATGAAGATGAGTGAGTCTCTGTATCTAAGGTATGAAATTAACTATTATAAATTTATAATTGTCTATCATTATAGATTAAACTGAGTTAAGAATAAATAAGTAAATACTCAATGGTTGCCAAGAATACTTCAGTGGAGATGTTGTTTCTATCCGTTTAATTTACTTCTGTATAGTAAGCAAGTCATGAATGCTCATCTACCTATATGTTTGGAATTTTTTTGGATTTTTATAGATAATTTTGTTGCATGTTTCAGTGTCATATATGGCTTTTTTGTGCATCTGCTCTTTACTAGCTCTTTTTATTTTTGACTACCAAAAACTGAAGTCTAATTAACTTGGACAAAAAGCTCCAAGAATTTTATAGAAAATTGTGCATGCCAACATGAATATTTGTTAAGGATAGCTAATTGTAGGTGGTGGTGTGTATTTAATTGTTTGATGTACGTATAATAATAGTAAAAACTAACCCAACTTATTACTTGGGTTTCAACCGTCCATTTCACCGACGTGTCACCTAAAATCTTCAAGTTCAATTTTACTACTCAGAATTGGATGAAGTTTAACAGTTTGGGTGACTATGTTCTCTTTGTGGGTACTAAGTCATCATTTGCTCTTTTACATTTTAATTAAAAGAAGATGAGTGAGTCTTTGTATCCAGGGTATGAACTTACTATTATAATTGTCTATCATTATGGGTTAAACAGAGTTAGGAATAAAGAAGTAAATACTCAATGGTTGCCAAGACTGCTTCAGTGGAGATGTTGATTTTATCCGCTTAATTTATCTTGTGCATTGTAAACAAGTCATGAAGGCGAATCAACCTATATGTTTGGTTTTTGGATTTTTATAGGTATAATTATGTTGCATTAATTTAGTGTCATATGTTGCTTTTTTGTGCATCTGCTTCTTCACTAGCTCTTTTAACTTTTGACTACCAAAAACTGAAGTCGAATTATAAAACTTGGACAAAAATATCCAGGAATTTTATAGAGAAGTTGTGCATGTCAGCATGAATATTTATTAAGGATAGTTAATTGTAGGCGCTGTGTGTATTTATTGTAATTGTTTGACGTACGTATATAATAATAAAAAAAAAAAACCCCAACTTATTACTTGGGTTTCAGGCGTCCATTTCACCGACGTGTCACTTAAAATCTTCAAGTAAGGAATCCGGACATACGAAAAGACGATGTGGTGATCCATTGATGCACAAGGCTTGTATCTTTTTGTGTTTTCCATTTTCACTAAATTAGTTTTGGATTGGCTTCTTTATTTTTATTTTTATTAATTTCAATAAAGATACCACTAACTCTTTTCTTCTTTTGGTTCCATTATTAAGTTCAATAAAGACATAAGTGATGATTGATTCTCTCTTGGTTTTTGTTATAGTTCTTTTGGCTTTGTTATTTTGATCATTTAAAGTGCAAGTATTGTTGTGTATGTGATTTCTTCTCCTTACTTGTCACCATCGTTCCAATCCAAATCAAACAAATCTTGCGAGATTACTCAACCGTGTTCAAGCACAATCAATTGAGCATTATATTTAGGCTTGAATATGAAACTATGAGAAAAAATGAGGAGAATAAAATGCATGAGTATTTTCCCTATTATCTGCTGAACAGGTTTCAAGTAATAGAATTGAATTTTGAATTAAAAGACATGGGAAAATTTGGTATTATATAGAATTTTGAGGGTCTAAATGTAGCAAAACTTTAAAAATAGGTCATTTCGTAGTTTTTAGAAGTATGAGGTACTAAATGTAATTTTTAGGGTACTTCAGGCCTGTACAAAAATTCTCTTAAAGATATAAGATAAATGGGTAAAAGTGTAAACTTATGCCTCCATCTCTCTCGATCTCCTCTCTCAATCCCTTTGATCTCTCTCCTCTCACCAAAACCCGTATTTGCAGAACTGCCTTCAACCATCAAACTACTTCACACCTCTCAACTTATGCTTCAGATGTCTATCATGGAGTTCTTTCTCTCTCTAAAACTTTAGAGTCCCATCTTTCTCTCAAAATTGCAATCTCTCTCTACAAAGGTTAGGGTTTTGAGTTTCAGATTGTGCTTAATGGTTTTTCAAGGTTTATTTGGATTTATTGGGTTTTAATTAAGATTTCAGGGGTTGGATTTGGTTTTCTTGGGCTTCAATTTCAAGGTTTTCGATTTGAATTTATAAGGTTTCAATACAGATTTACACGGTAGATTTGAATGTCACATAAGTAAAAAAGTGATCTTCAGGGTTGTAATAGCGTGTTTTTTCAAGAGGAAAACCTTCGCCAATACTCGTCGTAAGGGTTGTGCAATAAAGAAGGATCAACCAAGATTTTACGTCGAAAACTCAGCAGAAACTGAGAAAAACCACGACCTCGAGGAGGATTTTGTGTATAATCTAGTAGATGCTAGTTATCACAAGTTTCCGAGTGTTTTGCGTACGTTTATGATAGAGAGATGTCCAAAATCTAGTCCCCTTAAAACCTATTCTTGCCTGTATTTATTGCATACATAGGTAGTTTACAAAAAAAGAAAGAAAGAGACTCTTATTCCGGAGGTAGTGGGCGAACTTTGCGGATCTGTAACAGTTCCTTCTTGACCGGGCTACAACAGTTACTTTTGGTAAGTCGAGGACTCCTAGAATCTTCTAGAATGTTGAGTTGCCTTCGACTACAGAGTCTGAGCTAAGCTAACTTCGACTTCATATGGCTGAGTTATCTTTGAATACAGAGTGCTGACTTTATCGAATCTGGGGAATATGATACTACAAGGGTGGGGATGCAAGTCAAAGCTTTTTTAAAATTTATTTATTTAGTTTTTTTAAAATAAATAATAAAAAAGCCAATTCAATTGGTGCACAACTCTTTATTTATTTTGTATTATTATTTATTACTAAATTAAGTTTTTAGATTATTTTGTGCGGCACATGAATACAATAAATAATTAAACAAGCAGCCTCTGACAAACTATGAACATCACAACATTGCCATAGATCGCTACTCATTTTATGAATCGGAGTGCAATTTGAGCGATGGTTGTCTTGAAAAAAATATTTTACTTTTTACCGCATTTGGATCGAAACATTAGCGATACCTATGTTGTTGATGCTCTAACTAGATGAATATATTTGTATGTGGCGTGACACGGGTTTACATGAGGTGACGCTCTATAGTATGAAACTTAAGTTTAAAACGCGTAATCCGTAACAGGGGTAGTGCCCAAGGCAGCCATCTGAAATATAAATATAGAAGGAGTTGGTTTAAAAAAAACGGTATCTGTGGCGTGACACGGATATCGAACGATAAAGACTTTAAGCATCGGTCTCGAGCGCTTAGCGGAATGCTAGTATAGTAAGAGAGTGTTAGGTATACAAAGGTCCCACATACATCAAGGTATTTAGGTACGATTCTTCTTTCTAGATTCAAAAAATTGGATGTTAGTTGAGTTTAAAGAAAATTAAAGATTTAGAAGGTAAATGTCAGTCAGGCTGCTAGAACCACTCTCATAGAAGTGTATCTTCTTCCATTCCTATCTATCAAATATTCAGTATTTTTGTCACGGCCTGGCTTGGTCTGTCACTACAGTGCCCGGAGTACAGCAGAATATAAGACGTGTGCGTACATGCACGTGTGGCCGGCATGCACAAGCCATCTTCACTGGGCGCAGCGGCGCCAGTAGAATAGAGCACAGATGCTAGAGCGACATCTGGATAATCCTGGATACTCGTGAGGGGTCGTCGAATAGGTATTCGGTTAGGGTAGCAACGCTGAAGGTTTCCTCAATATCCCTACAACGTAATCTCTCGTGATTTGGCACGAGGTACGGATAACACACTTGTCCTGTAGCGGATCAGGATAGCTCAATATGCCAGGGTTCCAGATATATGATGTATATATCAAGGAGCGACGAGCCTGAACTAGTTACGTTGTCTATTTATAAGGGGCGGTGTGTCTCGGTTGGCTCGCGGGGGCATAGGGACAACATAGCGGCGCCCTATCTGGAAAGTAGCCCACATTGCGAGGTAATGTCTCATGGCCTTCCCTAGGCTAGGGGAACTCATGACCATCTCTTGTGGATAGCCCATGAGCTGGGGTCCAAGATGACCAAGCCTTAAAGCTTACTTTGCCATAGAGAGGTTTGGACTAAGGTTCCTCTTAATAAACTACTAAGGAAATAGCTAGTTTCCAAAATGAAACATCCAAAGTGGAGATGAAGCGTATTGGCACTTCTCGCCCCCTTGATCAATTCCGTTTCAACAAAACTTTGGCGTTGCAGCTATATTAGGATGTAGAGAACATATATCCCAAGGTCAGAACTCAAAATGTTCAGGTAGATTTGGCCGGCGTTCACTAGGGCGTCACAGTTTATTGTCAATAATAATGTTAGATGGGCTGGATAATCTGAATAGAAATTTTTGTGGGGTTCAATAATGAAGGAAAGCCAAAGACTACAAACACTAAATGGAGGTTATCACTGCTCCTTGAAACCAGAATGGTCTTATTATCAGACATGCTTATTT
>JACGCM010000918.1:0-185171 GCA_014058105.1 Kingdonia uniflora
AAATTTATTCGCATGGACCTTTAAGGAAATGTTAGGAGTCGACCTAAAGTTAGTTTGCCACAAGCTATGCGTAAATGGCAAAATCACTGCAGTCAAACATAGGCAAATGAGGCTATTACCTTGACTCATAAATAAAGTCAACAAGGAGGCCAACAAATTAATTGAAGTAGGTTTTATTAGAGAAACTAAGTATTAGGATTTGATTTTAAGCATTGTAGCAATCCCAAAGAACAATGAGAAAGTTTGAATTTATATAGATTTCACTGATCTTAACAAATACATGGCAAATGAAAGCTTTCTTCTTCCTATAATCTATCAAATATTAGACTCAACCGCAGGACACGAGCTACTTTCCATGATTGACATTGCTTCAGGCTATAATTAAATACCCTTCTTAGATGAAGACCAGAGAAAACTACATTCACACAAAGAAGAGGCCTTTGTTGTTACAAAGTCTGTCATTCGAACTAAAGAATACTGGAGTAACTTATCAATGATTAGTAACAAGAATGTTCAAAGACCACCTGGGAAGATCGTAGAAGTATATATAATGATATGCTCTGCAAAAGCTTTAAGAAAGAAGATCATGTCGCAGACTTGGGAATATTTTTAAAATCTTACAGACGTATACAATGAAGCTCAATCCAGACAATGTCATTGAGTTCACTCTGGACAATTTCTTGGGCATCTGATTAGTAAGGAGGGAAAAAAGTGGACCCAACAATTCGAGCTCTCATATCCATGCCTTCGTCAAGACAAGAAAGATATACAGAAGCTAGCTAACAGATTATAGTTATCAACATATTCATTTCAAAATCTTAGGTTATTTTATGGTTGTTACCTAAAGAGGAAGGAAAACAGAATGAAGATATCCGATTGGACAAACAAATGTGAAACAGCCTTCCAGGAGTTGAAAAAATACCTTGGAAAACCTCTAGTAATGAGCACGCTAATAGATAAGGAAGAGTTTGACATCTATCTCACAGTAACAGAGAACTCTCTCATTCTGTCCTGATCTGACTAGATGGAAAAATCAAGAACTATATATTTCATAAGCAAAACACTTACTCAGCAGAGACAAGATATCCAAAATTGAGAAGCTCATCCTATACTACACATCCCATAAACTAAAGCAATACTTTCAAGTTCATTCAGTAAAAGTCTGACGACTATCTACTTCATCCACTTTGAAAGTGCTATCCAAAAAAGAAAAGTTACGTCGAGTATAACAATGCTCAATGAGTTTGGGGGAGCACTACATTAAATTCAACATATAACATTAGAGAAGGGCAAACCATAGCCAATTCTTGGCCGACTTCCCAGGGAGGATTCAACTGGAAGAGCAGACCCCAACATACAGAAATATGATATCAATCTACTATACAAAACCATTGAAGAAAGGGCTGAGTGCGTAACAAAAGATGGCTGGAGATTACTTACAGATGGGTCAACATGACCCATCGGTTCAGGAGTGGGAATCGTTCTAATCACTCCATCTAATCACAAAATCAAAAAGTTGATAAGACTCAATTTTAAAGCCTCAAATAATGTCACAGAGTACGAGGCCATAATTCATGGGCTTGATATGGCATTAAAAATTGGCGTACCTGAAATCTCAGTATACATAGATTCCCTACTTATAGTTTACCTCTACTCCGAGCATTACAAAAGAATGGAAAGATTGTTGATTACACCGCACTGGTGACTGAAAGAATGGGCAAATTAGTAAAGCGATGCTCGAATATCTGCCCCGCGTGAAAAATCGACATGCTGACGTCACTAGCTTATCTAGCTGGTCTATTATGTAGAGAAGCTAGATATCTCAAATCGAAGTCGTATCCCCAGCATCGATCACGCCTCAATTTGTACATCAATACTGGGGGCAATGAGAGGAAGAAGACATTGGAGGAAACCCTTCCTCATAATATAGGCTAAAAACTAGTGTGATGGCGACCTCCTAGACGATCCGAAAGAAAGAAGAAAATATTAAAATTTTGAAGCATTAGACGGTTCAGAAGACAAATTATGCAAGAGGTCGGTTACTGGCCCTATCTAAATGCCTCTTACAAAAGACGCCGATAAAATTCTTAAAGAACTACACGAGGGAACGTGCAGATCTCATGCTGTAGAACGCTCACTAACAATAGGACTATCACCCAAGGAGTATTCTAGTCGAAAATAAGAAAACAAGGCTAAATAATTCGTGAAAGTGCGACAACACAAATAAGATCCCCTACACTCGAACTTCATGTAAGTGAGTCTTTTGGCCATTTAAATGGCAGGCCCTCGATCTTGTAGGAGAATTCCCAAATATGCGAGAAATAGAAAATATTTACTCGTAGCAACATATTACTTTACAAAGTGGGTTGAAGCAATACCACTTTGTCAAACTATAGAAGAATAGGTAATCAAATTTATATGGGAAAATATTATCACAAGATTTGGTTGTCCACAGCTGATTCGAATCGACAATGGTCCCCAGTTGGTTAGAAAATAGGTGGTAAGCTTCCTAAACAAATATCACATCATACATTTACCATCAAATCCATACTACCCACAAGGGAATGTATAGGCCGATATCATAAATAAAACCATAGTTGATGGTCTCAAGAAACGACTAAAAACAAAAAAGAAAGGAAATTGGATCAAGGAGCTGCCACATGTCTTATGGGCCTACAGAACAACACTAAGACAATCAATAGGATGCTCTCCATTTTTACTGGTGTACGGTACCAAGACCATAATACCAACAGAGTATCATCACCCAATTATGGATCATGAACTAACTGACGAAAAAAACAGGTTTGAGCTGACATATAATATTAAATGGATGGATGAGACAAGAGATCGAGCTGTGAAATATCTTGGCAGGTACCACACTATGCTAGCCAACTCATACAATAGAAGAGTTTGAAATCACGAGTTCGAGATTCATGACTTAGTTCTCCGGTAAATACCACAAAGTAGAAAGGAACCAAATGCGGGGGAAACTAAAAAAAAACTAGGAGGGACCATTTATAAATGTGGGTCAAAGTGGATTAGAATCATACTATTTGATGACAAAGAAAGGAGCCAGAATACCAAGTCCTTGGAACATAAGGAAATTGAAGAAATATTATCGTTAGCTCGATCTTAGCACAATGCAAAGTACAATTTAATTTACAATTTATACAGTAAGTTACATTTCAGAAATACGATCTAATCTCCAAATGCATGTACATTCTCATCTCATCAATGAAAACTATTCAAAATTTTACCCATATTATTGTCCACTATTATAAATCTAATACACATCAAATGATTAAGCAAAATGTAAAACTACCTTCAATCCTTTGATAACTCCATTATACATTTACATAAATGATCTACTTAACATTTTTCTTAAAACTTTCCAAAGGTCAAATTCTTCTTTATCACGCCAGAAGATCCTTCAGCAACTTCTCGGGCTCTGAAAGTAGCAACCTCTTTACCAATTTCTGTTTGACTTTTATTAACAGGAACAACAGCAAATTTAGAATTGCCAACATTGAATTCAGCACGATTCAAGTACTCAGTACCAATTATATCCACATTACATATAACTCTAGCCTCGACCATGAAATCGTGCATTTTATCCCTCTCTTCTTCAATCCTCCTCATTTCTCTACCATAAAATACGATCACAGCCACCAGATACCTCTCCTGATGGTCTCCTAATGCATGTCTATCGTCATGTAATTGCAACATTTCTACTACCCGTGTATGGCTTTCCCTTAGAACTATGCGCACTCTCCTTCAGCGATTCTCAACGATTTATTTTAAACATTTTTCATTAATCAAATTAACATCAAGTTTGGTTTTGATGTTGGTCAAGTTTTTTACAGTGGTTTGAGCATTGACCAAATCGACCTCAAATTTCATTTTGATATCAGTAACGTTCTCTAGAGCGGTATAAGCAGCCTTCAAATCACCCTCAAGTTTCAAGTTAAGGTCGGTAACTGCTTACAAAATGGTTTGGGCAGCTTTTAAGTCATCCTTCACCATAGATCGATCAGTCATAATATTTTTTCATCATATTATAAAATGCATTCCTCATAGATCGCAATTCCTACACAAAACCGATCTACATAAATACAAATCCAATATCACAATCACACATTCATAAGTAAATAATTGAAATACCAGCACGAGCTAAAACATCTTTAGCCTTCAAGTTGTGTACGTTCCTAGCTCTGGTCGCCAAGCATTCAATGGTAGCAGGCTCAGGGTGCAATCTATTTTCTTCTAAAACTCTAAGGTAAGCTTCCTTAAGTTCCCTCTCACTATCTATTTCATCCTCAAGAAATAAAGTTAACCTCATAAGTTCTTTAGTAACAGAAGGACTATTCTCCCTAATACATCCCGGTAAGAAAGGTCGAATTTTAATATACCTACTCCTATTTTCCAACAACCTCATACCGTTCTATTTTTTCTTTAGCCCAACCGAGTTGTGCATCACAAAGATTTTTCCAATGAGCATCACTAGAAGCTTTGTATTCTCTCACCTAACCCTCAGTCCATGCAATAACATGATGTGCTACCATTCTATTCTTTCTTTAGCCCAACTGAGTTGTGCATCCTAAAGATTTTTCTAATGATCATCACTAAGAGCTTTGTATTCTCTCACCTAACCCTCAGTCCGTATAATAATATGATGTGTCGCAACCATTGAGTTTTGCGCCCTAGATAGCTCTTTCTTCAAAGTATTAATAATCATTCTCAGATCGATAACATCCTACAATTAAGAGTCTTATATCAATTCAAGAACGAAATAAACCAATCCATTAAAACACTACCAATAGTTTATAGTCAACAAATCCTATAGAGAGACATTGCCCAATAGAGTATCAAAACAACAAGTTAAGCTACCTTCTCCTAGAGGTGGCAAACGGGTCGGGTTTGGGTTACACGGGTCGGGTCTAACAGGTTCGCAGGTCAAGTAGGCAAACCCAAACCCGACCTGTTTAACTAAACGGGTCAGATATGTAAACCCAAACCCGACCCTAATTTAAACGGGTCAACCCGACCCGACCTGCTTAACTAAACGGGTCAGGTTTGGGTCGACCTGTATTCAGTTCAACATATATCTATTTTCAGCAATACAACATACCAGATTACCAGTATTTAGTTCAACTGTTGGCATTATTCAGATAACAATACTCAGTATTTAGTTCAACTGTCAGCAATACAACATATAATATTTCAGTTCAAACTTCAAAATATAACATTATTCAGTTCATTTCCATAAATAACATTATTCAGATTTCAGATAACAGCTGTTACAGTTCAGTTCAGATCAAATTCAATAGATAACATAGCAGTTCAATAACTTCAGTTTCAGTAACTGTTTTAGACTTCAGTTCGAACGATACATCAACAGATAACAGTTTCAGACTTCAATTCAGTTTCAGACTTTCAGTTCACCAATACATCAAATAGCAGTTTTAGACTTTCAATTCAGTTTACCAAATAGCAGTTTCAGACTTTCAATTCAGTTCAGACTCAGGCTTTCAGTTCACCAATACATCAAATAACAGTTTCAAACTTTCAATTCAGTTCACCAAATAACAGTTTCAGACACAGTTCAGTTCAACAATTCAGATACTGCAATACAAATTCAACAGTACAGTTTCAGTTTCAGCTCAAATGATAACAGTTTCAGTTCAAAATAAAGATAACAGATAACAGTTTCAGTTCATAGGATAGACTATTCAGTAACTGAAACTGTATTGTCGGAGCACAGTAATACAGATATAGATAACATATTCAAAACAGATAACATATTCTACGTCAAACAGTTCAAACAGATAATAACTCAACAAATAACAGTTTCAATACAAGTATACAAGCTACAACATCACACAATATAGTATCACATATAACAGTTCAAAGAGTTCCGCAGTTAGGCAGTTCAGAAGTTAGACACTTCGGCGGTCCAAAAATTAAAATAACAGTTTTGCAGTCCAGAAAGTAAAGCAACAACAAACAACAACACAATAAAATAGTAGTACCTCTGACCTATTAGAACTATCAGGCTATCATGTGGATTGTGGAGCTCTACTAGGACCACTACCACTTGCAATGCTCTCCTCTTGACCTATACAAGTAAAATAAAGAACATAAGTGCATAATCTTGTAAAACACGACCACAATAAATAAACGTGATAAAAACAACTTAATTAATTAGTTTATAAACACAAATTACTTACGCTCAATGTTTAACAAGACCATATCCTCGGCTAAATCTTCAAGTGTCGAATCCTCCATGAAAGATAAATCACCTAAGATATCAAAAAAACATTTATAAATTACTTATATACAAACGATTTAAATTAATTATCCATAAAAAAAAAGTTAAACAATTTTAAATATATTATTACCTTTTGAATATAACCAATCTCGAGTACAAATCAAAGCCTCGGTATTATCCGGCTTTAGGGTACTACGGAAAGGATCAAGCACTCTACCACCAATGGAAAACGCCGACTCCGAGGCAACCGTAGATATGGGAATTGAAAGAATATCACGAGCCATCAAGGAGAGCTCCGGATATCGGAGTTGGTTCTCCTTCCAAAAGTTAAGAATGTCTAAATCAAGAACCCTTTTTAATTTGGGCTCCTCCAAATACAATTGCAATTGAGATTTACTAGGAAAAATATCCATCTCCTCATCATCAAAAGCATCAAATGCCTATTAATCAATAAGAGAGTAAGAACTACAATTAAGCTAAACAAATATGAAAACAAATTTTTTAAAATTAATATACCTTCAAGGCATCCATTCCCCTCCTAGAACTTGAGTTATAAACTCGGGAACTCGCTTCTCCCGAACTAGAACCTCTCACATTTGCATATGTTGAGTAATAGGTCTCGAAAAGAGCAAACAACTTATCCCGAACTAGTGTCATCTCCAAAGAATTAACTCCAAAGATTTTCTTGTAGGAATACTCTACAAATTGGAGTTTGTAGCGAGGATCCAAGACCACGGCAAAAACAAATATGAGGTTGTACTTCGACCAATATTTCTCAAATTTTGTATTCATTTGTGAAGCCATTTTCTTTAGATAAGTATCCGATCCATTAATTGCTTTAGATAAAGTATGTTGTACCATAAAGACTTGTGGAAAGTATAAGTTGGAGGTAGTATACTTTGTCCCAGAAAATACACAAGTTACTTCATAGAAAATACTCAGAAACTCACAAATTTTTTCTACCTTAACCCATTCTTCATCTAAGGGGCAACTCTTGTAGTTTGAATCAAGCATTTGGAGATGGCTAAATGCTCGACGATAGTGTAATGCACTTTCAAGCATAAGAAATGTCGAATTCTACCTAGTTGGAACGTCTTGTCTCAACCCCTTACTAGTTGGAAGAGCTAGATTCCTTACACATTCCTTAAATGATTGCTTTCTCCCTTGAGAACCCCTAAAGTACCTCACACTCTCCCTTATCTTCTCCACAGCTTCATCTATATCTTTCAAACCATCTTGCACTATCAAGTTTATAATGTGAGCACAACATCTAACATGAAAAAAAGCCCCATCACAAAAAAGAGCACTCCTCAAATTCAATTGGGTCTTAAGTAGCCCAATGAAAGAATCATTTGAGGATGCATTATCCAAGGTAATTGAAAATAACTTCTTTTCAATCCCCCAATCAGACAAAAGAGTATAAATCTTCTTGCAAATCGAGACCCCGTTGTGTGGAGAAGGCATATAAGAGTAATTGAGCACTTTCTTCTCCAACTTCCACTCTTTATTAACAAAGTGGGCTGTCAAAGAGATATAACCATCTCTTGTGACCGAGCTCCACAAGTCTGAGGTTAAGCTTATTTTTCCAGGAACTTCAAGCAACATCTTTCGAATCAACCCCTTCTCTTTTTTATACATTTTAAGAATGTCAGCTTTTGAAGTATTCCGTGAAACTAGCTTGATATCGCAGTTTGCATATGCTGCATAGTTAAACGCATTTCTTATTCCCTCATATTCAACAAAACTAAAAGGGAGGGAGTGCCTAACAATAGCAACATTCACTAACTCACGAAAAATTTCGGGATCAAACTTAGATGACATCAACGACACATTAGACTCGGATTGGGACAACACCATTTGTCCCACATCACGACTAGTTCTTGCGGTGCAAACTTTTATATGTCGTTTCATATTACCCGTCCCACTTATCAAGTATGTGTGTGGGCAATAGTTGCATTTACACCTTTTGATGCCATCGTCCCCTACAGGTAATTCAGTAAAGAAGTTCCAAACATGAGAAGTATTTTGCCTTTTTCGCTTACCTTTACTAGGAGGCCTTGAACCAACACTTCCTCCACCAACACAAAACGAATCTTGGGTATCATCACCACCACCAAAGCCAATCACTTCATTAAGCGAATCACTCTCAACATCCTCAGCAATGTTTACTACAGTCTCCATCTATAAAAGTCAATTAAGATTGAAATACATTAGGATATAATATTACCAAAGCATGGAAAAAATAATAAAAGCCATTAGAAAACATGAAACTATTCACCAAACATGAAGGTTATTATAAAAAACTATATTTTCACAATCACAGGATATAATGCAAAATAATTTCAAAGCAAAATGATAAAAGTACAAGAGATTCAACTTGCATAACTTCAAATTTATTCATACATACTACATAAACAAGTTAACCAGTCTACACTCTACACTCTACAACAACAACAAATTCAATTAACCAGTTAACCAGTCTACAATAACAGCAACTCAGTCAGTCTACAATTAAGCTATAAATCAGTTAACCAGTTAAGCTATAAACCAATTAATTAGGTTAATCAGTTAAAGTATAAACCAATCTACAAGAACAGAAGAACAGAAGACAACTTCAGTTTAAACGAGTTGAGCTATAAACCAGTTATTAACTGGTTAACTAGCAGTTGAGCTATAAACAATTGAACAGAAGAACAGAAGAACTAAATGACTTGATCAATTTAATAATCAGTATCTCCTTATGTCCTTGTATGATTAACTTTGATCCAACGACCTTAATAGTGCTTATATCCAGTTATTATCTACACAGCTCAAGCTATCTAGACTCCACATCTTAATAACTCAACATTGTTGGGGTCTAGAGTTGTATGTATATATATATATATTCTCCTCCTTAAATAAAACACACAGACATGAAAATGTGTGGTAAACAAGTTTCCGCAGTCCTATTTTGAATTTTCAAAACACTTGTGGTGTTTGGGAGCAGACCATTCTGAGAAGTGAAGAAGAAAACATACAACGCAAAGCAAAGCAGAACAGAGAACAGACTTGGTATTTCCTCCTAATTATTGCATCTTTCATTGGAATAAGTTCAAAACTTCAAAGGTCATCAATAGAATATTATAACTTCATCATTGGTATTATTATTTCTGGTCAGACCACATCCAAGGTTCAACATATCTTATGGGGCTATGTTTCTGACAATATTAATCATTAATTTGAACTATTGCATCTAAGGTAGCTTATGCTTATTGCACAATGCGTATGTACAACACACAAAAATATTGATCACCAATCAAAATATAACAAAAATAGAAGATGGTAAACACCCCAAGTATATATGTATTTCCCTATGGTTTGCATTATTTGAGCTATGTCTCGAATGTAGGGTCATGCATGTGGTTAGGAGTTTTGTTTTGTCTTACGGTGCTGGTGGTGCTGATGTAACTGGTGTTGGTGCGACAGGGATTAGGGCCTGGCTTGGGGACCTCACTAGATATTGCAAACTATATACAAGTACTACTCAATATATAAGTTATGATGTCGAATCACAAGTGTGACATTTTTGAACAGAAGAACAGAAGAACTACTCAACAAATCAGCAATTAAATATACTTCAACAAATCAACAATTTAACAGAAGAATAGACTTCAACAACAACAACAAATCAATTTCTAGTCAACAATAGAAGAACTTACTGCAGCAGATCAGCAATTGAAGATGAATAGAACTTGATTACGAGGAGAAATTAACACAATTGAAGAACTTAGAAACAAATCAGCAATTGATTCAGCCTTTCGAATTAACCCCAATTTGCAATGAGAAATCTCTCGAATCAACACCAAATCATCTTAAATTAGCCTTAAACTGCAAGAACTAACACCAAATCAGCTCGAATTAGCTCAAATCAGCAAGAATTTGTCATAAAAATGATAAGAAAAATAATAAGGAGAAGATATTTCTCACCGTTGGAAAAAAAAAATGACAGAGAGACGAAGAAACTGGTTTCCCACAGATTTCTCACAACTCACAGATGAGTACAAGCTTAGAAATTGGTTTGAATTATTTCATGTTTGGTTTGAGAAGAATTATAATTGATTGAGCTTGAAGAGAGAATTTAAGCAGACGGCTTGAGGAGAGACTAGAGAGAGTAGACGGCTGGACTCGCTTGAGAGGAGAATGAGATACTAAACCTAAACCAAAAGGGTTTGGTGGTTGTTTTATAGCCTTGAACTTGTAATTGTAATTACCAAAAGGGTATTATACTTATCATATATTTACAGAAATATACCTAAACCTAAACGGGTCACGGGTCAACCCGAATTGTTTAAGGTAAACCCCAACCCAACCCATTTATTAAATGGGTTAGGCGGGTTCGGGTCAAATGACCTATGACCCATTAAGGCCAAACCCAAACCCCCTTAAAACTGGGTTGGTCAGGTTGGGTTGGCGGGTTGTGACCCATTTTGCCAGCTCTACCTTCTCCTGAACATCAGCCTCTCGAGCTTGGTATAGCTCAAGAGAAACGTTCCCGTCGTGACCAGAAACAGTCTTGTGAACTGGAGTAGGAGCTACGACCTCCTCCTCATCTTCCTCAACAAGCCCGACGACATCAACAAATTGACCTTCTACCACGACCATAATATTGGCCTTAGAGTAACCATCCTCTCGTAAACAACATGCCAGATTGTCACGAGCAGCACTCACTTTGTTAAAATTGGTGGTAGATTCTTACTAGAGCTTGTCTATAATTACCTGGAAAAGATGCCTTCAAGCTAGCTCTCTCCAAAGCTGATCTAGCTTTCTCCTCAGCTAGCTTGGCTCGTTCGTCCTCCATCTCCTTTTCTATCTCGGCTACCTGCCTTTTCAAAAAATCCTCCCTCTCAGTGGATTGGGACATATGAAGCCTTAGATTAGAGACTGCAGTCATCTAATCTTTACCATCCTCAATTTTGAGAAGAAGGCCCTTCAACACGTGAGAAACCTGCGTAAATATGTCATGAAAACTCAAACAGAGAAATGTTGCATAAGGAAAAAATTAGAGTTGTTTCAAATTGCATTCTGCAACTCGACCTCAACCTCAGACTTTACATCAAAATACGGAGAAACAATAAGATTCCTAAAGTTGTTCTCAAGGGACTGCATATCCTCATTCGCCCTAGGCTCTGTAGAAGCAAGCTTTGTCGCGACCATGACCAGTGTAGAAGGAACATCAACTAACTTCCTTTTCTTTAAAGTACTCTCTGCCCCCTTACCATCCCTAGTAACAGAGTCAGAGACAATGTTCTTCAAGTTTATCTTCCCAGTTCTTCTTCGGCCTGAAATGCCCAAACTAGGAACTAATGGGAGATGTGGAAGAAAGAAAGAGTTTTGGCCTTTACGACCTTCAGAACAGAAACACCCGTATCCAGGGAAGTATCAAGAATAGGGGGAGAAGCCACAAAAGTAGACCCAAAATTACCGTTATTCATCTTTCTCTTTGCTTGGGCCTTCTGGATTTTTAGAGATTTACTGCTTACCCTCTTGTTCATGTTGATACTGTGCTCATCTGAGATAGCCTGAAGTTCTACCCCTTCTCGAGCAATTACGTCAACAAGAGATTTCTCCCGAGTAACATTACACCGAGGATCTGTAAGAACACAATATAAGCCATATCAATTACAGAACTACTAGTCAAAATACAGTTCGAGAAAGCATATCTACTAACGTTTCTTAAACGATCTATATGACATATCCAGCTCATCCTTATCATCTTTTTGTGTGCAGTCGCTCTTAACCAAGACCAGGTCATCACTCCATACTTTACCAGCATAATCCAGGTCAAAGAATTAAGGTCGAGGATATACATATGAGAAATAAGCACCTCCAGTAGCACTGAAATACTTTACCCTATAATATTTAAGGACATCATCAGAGGTCAATCTCCCCGCCTTGCCCTCGTCAGCCTACTTCGAGTTAAGTGCTTCAAAAACACTTATCACATCGTATGCATTCCCATATAACTAAACAGGGCAATCTTTTATCCCTTTCATAATTCCTTTGGCAAAATTGCTCAAAGGTAGACTCAATCCATAGTCGAACTAAGCTAAGTAACAGAGAAAACCCTCATCTAGATCATCATATTCATCCCCAATAAAATACTCCAAGGAAATCTGATACAAGATCCCCCTAGCAACCCTCTCAACTTCCAGGTCAGGAATAGGGTAGTACGAATTATCACCATCTTCATCATAATACTCCCTATATTTTTTCCCCCATGCTCCAATAGACCACTCCAAACCCCCATCTGACTACTTTTACACTTGTAAAATTCTTTTATCACATCAGCCCCCTCAAGGTAATTGTGAAAGATGCTAGGGAAATCATCCTTATCAACCCGATCATAATTTGTTCTTAACTCAACCTTATCAACAAGAGTAGGATTGTTATCAGGAACCCTACTACTAATGGTGTCGATTTCAAAGTCAATATCGTCCTCATACCCCAATCGGCTAGATGTAAAGAGATCCATCTCGAATGACGAGTAGGATGCTATCTAATTCCTAGTTAATAAAACTTTATCACGCATCTACACCTACATCGAGATCCAAGTATTTTATCAATTTTAGTTTTTCAATTTAAATTCACTTTCATTAAAAAACAATTATACAAATATCACTTTTATTCGCCAAATTTACTGAAATATCCAGTTTATGCTAAATATAACACTAAATTTATCCATCTCAGTACAAAAGAATTACCCATTTAAATTTTAAATAAATATATATATATGTAAGGAATTCCTTTTCCAAAATTCAAACTGAAATTTGGAGGGAAAAGTCAAATGACAGAGAATTTTAGAACTTTAAACCGTAATGAAATAAAAATGGAGTATAAAAAAAACAACAATCCACTAACCTTTCACAACAAAAGACGAATCAGGAACGAATGACACCTCCTTCTTCAAAGTACGCTCTGGTAAAAAATTAGAAAGCTTTGTTGCACTTGCCTTCATAGATACCAGAGTTTCTTTCTCCCCGTTTGTAAAAACAACTTTATCTCTTTCTTTTCCTCTCTGGGAAATTTTTTCTTTGGTTTTGGGAAATATTTAGAGGAAGATGAAGGAGAAATATTTATACCCTCCCTCCTTAAATACTAACAGCTATTGGAGAATGTGTCAGCCACCCTCGGTTTTTCAACCGAGGCGTCTTTTCTCCTCCTCATGTTAGACAACTCATACATTTTGGTACTCACACCCTTCTCATCATTACACCCATTAAAATATTTAGAATGAGACAAATCTCTCTTTCTCCTACTCATCTTTTCTTCAGACTGTCTTAACTCAACGCCAACCCTTATTAACTCGTCCTTCTAGTTACATAGAAAATTGTACTGTTTATTGAGCTTGTTTTCCCTGTACACTAATAATCGCCTCTTTATCTTCGATTTTCTACTAACTTCTTTTGTTTTCTTCTCTAACAATCGATCTCGAGTACTCAAATATTCAAACTCCTATAAATAGGAATCCAACAACATATCAATATTCCTTCCCAAATTTCCCAATTCAATCAAATAATAATTTTTAGCATAACTTAAAGACCTACCAAATCGTAACCCTCCAAAGACATCTCCATTAAAATTCTTCTCCAATACCCTAGAATATTAGTCATCATAGCGCAAACGAAATAAAACTATTTATAGACAACTGAATGGATATTCCAATGACGACTGAGTTTCAAAATTCAAAATATCCTACCAGAATATGGAGAATTTGAGGAGAAGATTAAGGAGGCTATAACCATAAATATTATCCCATTATTCTAATGATTCCAATGATTCAAACTACATCGAGCTCCTAAAAATAGATCAAAAATTCTAAAAACAGTTACATTTAAAGCAATTGAGATGCCCAACAACACCATATCGAATAGCCTCGCCCTCAACAATTTTCTCATCTTCCTCAACTATCTCGTCGAGAGCAATCTCTCCGACAACAATCTTTCGATCTTCGGGCTCGACAATCATATCATGAAAGACATCACACCAAAAATGCCAATCAACCTCAATGTTCCTTTTTGCCAAATTTAAACCATCTACCTGCAAGACAGATATGGGCATTTCGGCATCATAAGGGAGAATATGAAAATTTTGTTCACGAACTTCGGCAATTTTTATAACCAACCGTTATTCAGCTGCATGACGGATCCTCTGAGAGCAAGTTCTCACCATTATTAATTTAGAAAACTATTGTAAATCTACCCCTCTATTTATCGAAACATAAAATGGTCCATTTCTCAATTTTAATTTCTTCACAACTTTTGTTTGATTGTTATTTATTAATATTTTCTATGTAAAACACATGATTTTCTTATTTGATAAGAACAATTACGCATGGCTTATCACACGTACAAACGCATTACTTTTCGAGAATAAAGTTGGGTTGAGCTTGATTTTTTGGCACCTTACTTAACTTTTATTATCAAGATATGTCGGTCACTACCTTTTTCTTATTATAAATTATAGTATAACTTAACTTTTAATTTGTTTTAATTTTGCGTAAACGTCTCTGCCTTGAGTTTGTTTTTTTGTAGTAATACGTTATATGTTGGTTGTTATACTCTTTGTGGATCAAGATTCAGGATGATGCTAGGAGCAGTGGACTACTGGGGTCTCCAACCAATCTACACTACTCCAAAATGGATTACTTGATCTTGGAAACTCCTTCCTGTAGTGGTTATTAAGCTTAATATTGATGGATCTCTCTCTGGCTCAGTAGGTGGTATTAGGAGCACTTTTAGAGACATCAACAATTGTTCATGATGGGTTACAGTGATAAATACTCTCCTGTTACATTCCCTTACCATAAGATGCAAGCAATAGCAAAAGGTATTCAACTTTTTGTTACCCACAACCATGGGAGATTGATCATTGATAATGACTCCACTTTTATGCTACAAGTAATCAACCATAACATAAGCTTGCTTCAGAAATGCAACATCAACCACACTTTCAGGAAAGCCAATCAAGGTCAGATTTCCTTGTAGACTTTATGACTCTCTGGGATTGTGCATGATTTACTATAATACATCTCCCACCACCGTCAGAGATATCTTGGAGAAAAATGTTCATGGTTACTTGTATAATAGATCATAGGTTGGTATACAGGCTATCTTTTTTCAACATGTAGGTTATGTCACACCCCAAAATCTGTTATCTGATATAAGATCATAAAGCAAACCCTGAGGCATAACAAGTCGGGCATCCCACGGATGAACCCCACAAATGTAATATATTTTTAACAAAATTAACTACATCTACTTACACCAAAGCCACGCAGCGGAAATATATTAGTTATTGAATAAAATTAATAATATTCTCAACAAAATTCACTAACAAGAAAATAGACTACGATAACGAAATCTGAAATAAAATATCATAAATACCCTATGATACAACTCAGTGATCCAATAGAATTCCAAAGAATCTTGAAATGATCACCCAAGCCTCACTAATCAAAATCTATTGTGCCTGGCCTCCTGGGAAAAATATAGCGTACGAAGTGTCAGTAAACACAATTATTACCAGTCACTGAACATGACAGACCGAGATAATAAAGAGATACTAAAGTGATATAATATTCTATCTATATGTATAAATGATGCAATGTATACTGAGGAGATGAGGTTCAATTATTAATGCTGTTTTTAAGCGTCGGCGCCAACCAATATTATAAGTATTTATTAAGTGTTATTAGGTGTGGGGGATAACTAACAAACGATGTACATAAGGTCATTTTTAATTTAGTAGGACCACACTTTCACACCCTTCTATCCTTAACAGAAGCGTATCCCTTATTGTTGAGCTAGGGATTGGTAGATTCTTTTTTAGTGAGCCAAGAAATAACGGGGAGAGTACTAGATCAAGGTGGTAAAGGAGTTTCAACCTACAGGTCTAAAGCCTGATTTATTTTCACTTTCAGGGATCTAAGCCTATGGGATGCTCACGTAGCATGCAACTGAGAAGTAACAGGGAAATAATTTAGGGGCTTGCAACCCTGGGATACTGATAAACAGTTATCGAATCTTTTATTTAGGGAATCGAACCCAAGGACCCTGAAAATATAGGCCTACTGTGTACATGACTCTAAGTTCTCCTTTGCATGAATGATTTAAGAGACCGACACTCAATCAAAATGGCCTATCTGTCATTGCCCTATAGGTGACGAGACTATATCATATGATTAGCGATCTTATGCTTAACGACATTTCTACCCTCACAAGTATAAAAGTGGGGACTCTGTCGATAATTTTATACTCTAACTACCAATGATCTATCTACCTTAAGTTAATAAAGGTTATATCAGTTAAAGACCTATAATCGTGGCTAAGTTAAGCCAATTACTGAAATATTCTCACATGACAAACTTAAGATTAAATGCATCACTAAATTGTTCCCTATTGACGATCCATATTAGATGTCCGAATAATAACGAGGCTTAACCACTTAATATGGTGTATATTATATACACTAATTTAAACGATTTAGATGAACTATCTTACTCTAAATGCTAATGTTATGATTATCAACTACTCCTTGTCTATAAATCTCTTAACCTGGAAGGGATGGTAGTTAAGGAAACTATGTACCAAATATAAATTATTGCTACTGAGTACAATAAGTTCATCTAGTAGAAATATAGTTGCTAACTAAATCCCTAAAAGCTTAATCTAACTTCCTCCAATAATTCAAGCTTACAAGGAGATACTCCATAATTCCCATTTCCTACAACACCTAAGTATTAAATATGCTTAGTTATGTATATAACATAATAGATATAGGAGTTCAATAGATTGTAACTTATAAATAACAACTATGAAGGATGTAGTAGCCTACTCGCAGCCTTCCAGCACCAGTCGAATACTCGAAGGCTGCATCGAAGCCTACCTAGAGACTCGAAGCCCAACAAGACAGTAAATAACTCTACGAAGCCTTCCGATATCAATCGAACACTCGAAGATATTATAGTCGAAGCTGAAGACAGACGGTCAGCACCAGAACTCAGCATCAGTAACATAGAGACTTCGACCATGGGAGGACATGGTCGAAGGCAGACACATTTGACAGCCAGCTCACCAGACAAAATAGTAAAATGAGCCGCCTGACAACTACAGTGTCAGAACTGACTCCAAGTACATAATAGTTATCCCCAAAGGATATACATGTAATCTGACCTCCCATGGTGACTCACCTCTGTTTTATCTACTATAAATAAGAGGGAGGAGGTACTATAAGGGGGTTAGAAAAACTCTCCCAAAAACTCCTTCAAGATTACCTTCGAACACCCTGTAACCTTCTGCTTACTCGATCTATCATCTAACTCAATATATATCATCTCTTATTTAAATCCTCGCTAGAGGTCGTAGAGAATCCTATTCATGGACTCCACGCAAGTATGTTAGTGCATTGAACTAGTTGTTTATAGCCTTATATATTTGCTAACACTTCTAGCTGAGGGTAACCTTCAAGGTTTAAGATCCCCGTTTCCCCTCAACAAAATTAGGCCCCTATATTTGGCGTCGTCTGTACTATACCCAACCTGCCCAATCCCTTTTTCTTCTTTTTCTTTTCTCTTATAGCCATACTCAATGGACCCCACCATACGCTCAACCTCTGCCACTGTCGGAAAATCTACCGACAAAGTAGCCGCTCAACTTGCCCTCATTAACCAATAATTTGCTCAAGCTGAGGAGTGCCATAATAACCAGTTACGCATCGAGCGCGACGATAAACGATAGGAACTTGAAGCTGAACGGCAACGCCGTTTAGATGAGAACGACCGACAACTTCATGCTCCGGACAAACTGCGTCATACGGTTCGTGAGCTTCAACAGGTTCAAACCCAAGACGCTCCAGCGATCTCAGGTACCCGCCCCCTTACGCATTTCAGCCCGCATCCGACTTGGCCCCCATCCCCAAATTGAGGTTCCCCCAGTCCATCTTGGTACCGATGGTGTCCCCATCGCCATACCCACCGACTCAATCCATCTTGGTGTCCCCGTTACGGAGGACTCTTCTGATTCTACACTTCACACTTCTCGCCACCCCACACGGCGCCCTACTCGGGAACGCCTTGGCGAACGGAGTGCTGAACATTCCCCCTACCCGCGGCCTCATCACCCTCGACCCCAGCGATCTACCCCTCGTCCTGCCTACCCTACACAGCAGGAACTCAATCAAATAATCTATGCCGTTATTCGCATCAGCGCGATCCCCACACCGAACTCTTGGAGTCGATTAAACAACCCTATCTGCCCCAAACTCCTCGCGGTCGAAGTACCTTCAAATTTTCATACCCCTAAAATAAGTAAATACCGCAATACCGACCCTCAATCTCATGTCCTCGAATTCCAGAATGCCTTATGCCTATATTCTACTGCCGACCATATCTTGTGTCGCATGTTTCCTGCTAGTCTCACTGACAACCCTTTCAAATGGTACCACAGCCTCCCTAATGGCTCTATCCTAAGTTTTGAACAACTGTCGAACATTTTTATCTCCCAGTTTGCCTTTAATAAAGATCGTGAGGTCCGAGTCGATGCTCTCTTCAACTTCTGCAAATCACCCAATAAAATGCTTGAAGCGTTCACCAAGCACTTTCTCGATGAGTTGCACAAAATCGAAAACCGCGACTGTGCAAATGTCATTCTCGCATACTCCAACGCTCTACCAGATCATAGTCATGTTAAGGAGTACATCGTGCTTCAAAAGCCACGAACACTCGA
This sequence comes from Kingdonia uniflora, assembly GCA_014058105.1. NCBI lineage: Eukaryota > Viridiplantae > Streptophyta > Magnoliopsida > Ranunculales > Circaeasteraceae > Kingdonia > Kingdonia uniflora. The sequence goes on from JACGCM010000918.1 coordinate 19,030, forward strand.
GGAGATGTTATCCAAGGTTAACGGATACATCAACCTCGAATGCCTCCGCAAATTTAATAGCCAGGGGCAATCCTCGCCCACCAACTACAACAAACCTCGACCACCGTCTACACCTATGGTCGTTCCCGTCTCACAAGAGAACGAGAGCCGCAATCACCCTCACGTCGATGCTACCCCTTATGAAATTTACAAAAAAAATGACTAATTCCCATCTTACCAAAACTCACTGCTCCTATCAGCACCCTGCTTACACACATCCAGGCCGATCCTATCTAGCGTACTCCCGTCCTCATCGAGGTCCGTAAAGACGAGCCTTACTGCCAAAATTAAAAATGCAACTGCCACCCTAGCAACAAATGTTATGCTCTGCAACAATCTCTGGAAATGATTCTTAAAGCATGTCGTCAACATCGATATGTCGTCGATCTCCCCAACGATCTCGACGGGTTGTATCTCAAGCCCCAACCCACACCAACTACCGACCTAACCGAGGTACATATTTTCCAACTCCACCTCATCGAAGTTAATAACATCATGTCCATTTCATCGATTGCGATACTTCTCATGTCTATTTCCCCCACTCTGATCCTTTGGTCATCATGATCAAGGTCGAACATCTTGTCTTACATACTATGCTCATTGATACGGGAAGTGCAGTACACGTCTTCTTCCTCTAGACCGTCCGTACCATGCAAAAAATAGACCTCATTACACCAGCCAACGTCAAACTTAAAGGCTTTAACGGTGCTACCAAAGTCGTCGTCGGTCGCCTTAGCCTCCATGTCACCATCAGTTCAGTTACCCTCCAAACCAGTTTTCTCATCATCGATAAGAAATCTGAATACATGGGCATTCTAGGGCATGATTGGCTTCATGCCATGAAGACCATACCTTCTACCTATCACAAGACATTGCGTTTCACTACCCCTTGTAGCACGTGGAACATGAAAGGCTCCCAAAGCCTAGCCCGCTCATGCGAGCACCCCGAGATCGATATTACCAAAAATCTTGTTAAGCCATAGCAATCAATGCATCTCTCTCTCCCCACACCATCGAACCCTTCTACTGCACCTGTCGAACCCACTGTTTACACAGAACTCAGCGGACCTGGTCGAGACATTTTTATTGGCAATTTCTTGGACGAGGCCGAATACCACGAACTCACAATGTTCCTTTGAGCTAACAAAGACATATTTGCCTGGACCGTCCATGAGATTCCCAGCGTTGACCCCACCCTGGCCTGCTATCGACTCGACTTCATCCCTAAATCCAAAGTGGTGAAGCAGAAAAAACGTACTTTGGCACTGAGGGTTCGAGACGCAGTGAACCTCGAGGTCAGAAAACTCATGGCCACTGGTTTCATCAGAGGTCAAATACGCCGACTGGATCTCGAACATTGTTGTTGTCCTAAAGAAGAATGGCAAGATCCAAATCTGCGTCGACTTCACAGATCTTAATAAACACACACCAAAGGACATTTTTCCTCTCTCAGTCATTTCAGTGCTCCTGGATGTAACAGCCGGTCATGAATGATTATCAATGATGGACGTGGCTTCGGGTTACAACCAGGTACCCCTTCTCCCCGAGGATCAACTTAAAACTTAATTTATAACCGAGCAATGACTTTACTGTTTTAACGTCATGCTTTTCGGCCTAAAAAATGTGGGTGCCACTGACCAACGCCTCGTTACCACCATGTTCAAACCTTTATTTGGCAAGTCAGTCAAAGTTTATATCGATGAGATGTTATACAAAAGCCTCCAAAAACATACTCATATACAAGACCTAATCGAAGTATTCTCGATACTTCGTTCTTATAACATGAAATTAAACCCAGACAAATGCCAATTTGGTGTTTCATCTGGCAAATTCTTAGGCCAGCTCATTAGCAAATGAGGTATCGAGATCGATCCTACTCATATTCGCGCCCTCATTGATATGCCTTTTCCTCGAACTAAGAAAGTTGTCCAAAAGGTTACTGGTAAAATAGCCGCCCTAAACCATTTTATCTCAAAATCCTCTTACCGTTGTACTTGGCTTTTCTCCTTCTTATGCGACCAAGGCGTCCATAAGGCCAAAATGAACAACCCCGAAGTTAATTGGACACCCAATTACGAATAGGTCTTCTACGAACTCAAAACTTACCTTGGTCGACCACCTATCATAAGCACCCCCATCGAAGGCGAAACGTTCTTCTTATTTCTCGCAGTAACCGATACTTCTATTAGTTCGGCCCTTATTCGACTAAAAACTGATATCGAGAAACCCGTATACTTTATCAACAAAACTCTAACACCTGCCAAAACTCGATATACCAAGCTCGAACGATTGCTCCTTACACTTGTCTACACTACTCGAAAGCTTAAACCATACTTCCAAGCTCACCCCATATGTGTTATCACCAGCTACCATCTTCGAGAGATCCTCAGCAAGAAAGATAAATCCAGACGGGTACATCACTTTCAAAAAACAAATATCTCAAAAGGGATAGACAGTCGTTGATTTCCTTGTCAACTTCCCAGTCGAAGACTTCGTTTGGGAGGAACACGAAGATGATCTACCCAAACATTAGCCTGAACAAAGCGGCCCTTGGAACCATAATACGGGCTGGCGTCTCTTTACCGATGGATTTGTCAGAGGCTCTGGGATAGGTATTGTTCAGGTTACTCCTTCCAATGACCGAATCTAGAAGGCCATCAAATTAAATTTTGACTGTTCCAACAATGAGGCCGAATACGAAGCTTTGATACATGGTCTCGATCTCGCTCTTGAACTTGGTGTTCCCAAACTTGCAGTATTTATCGATTCCCAGCTTGTTCAGAGATAGTACTCCAGTAAAAATTAAGCAAACGGTCGCATGGCTGAGTACGTAGTACTTGTCCGCCAGTGCATGGAACGTTTCCCTACAAAATCTTTCATTACACATTACCCTCGAGGTGAGAATAGACATGTTGATACCCTCACCTAAATAACAGCTATGTTCGGCCAGTTCGAATCTCGAACGCTTCATATTGAAGTACTTGAACGCCCAAGTATCGACTAGATGAAAGTCATTGCCATCAATATTGGGGGCGAGAGTCTCGATCCCGACGACTGGCACACACCCTTCCTTGCATATTTCAATAGTTCTATCATCCCAGAGGATCCTAAAGCCAAACGTTCGTTACTGGAAAACTGTCGACGATACACCATTCTCAAAGGCGGACTACACTGTAAATCCCCAAACGGCATACACTTCCATTATGTCTCCCAATAAGAAGCCACTACCATAATTATCAAACTTTATGAAGGCAACTGTGGTGTTCGCACTGCTGGTTGATCTATGGCTCTTCGAGCCATAACCCAAGGTTTATTCTGGCCCAATATGAAGAAACAAGTTGAAGAATATGTGAAACACTGTGACAAACGCCAACGTCATGCCCACTATCCGAAGCCCTTCACAAGACCTCCATTGCAGCCAAGTTGCTTAGCCGTTCAAGTGGTAAGCCATTGATCTGGTAGGCCCTTTCCCCAAAGCTTTGGGCAGAAAAGAATACATTCTAGTGGCATGGATTATTTTACTAATTGGGTCAAAGCCGTGCCTCTATGTCGAACCAGGGAAGAAGAAGTCATAAAGTTCTTATGGAAAAATATCATCACACATTTTGGCTGCCCTCACATGATTCGATGTGACAACGGTCCACAGTTTGTAGGGAACAAAGTCCGCAATTTTCTCAATAAGTACAACATTATCCTTTCTCCCTTAACACCTTATTACCCACAGGGAAATGGTTAGGTTAAAGCAATCAATAAAACTATAGTCGGCGGTCTTAAGAAACGTGTCAATCAGAAGAAAGGCCGATGGGTTCAAAAACTATGACATGTACTCTGGGCCTTTCGCACTACACCAAGAAAGACGATGGGCTGCACTCCTTTCCTCCTGGGTTACGGCACCGAAGCTGTTTTGCCCACTCAGTTCGAAGTGCCAACGCGCAACCCTGACCTCTCCGATGAAGATATTGAGTTCGAACTTGGATGCAATATATTATGAATCGATGAAACCAGAGACCGAGCCATAGCTAACCTCGGTCATTATCATCTCTCTCTCCATAAATTATACAACAAAAGGGTTCGACCACGCAACTTCGATATTGGAGATCTGGTACTTCGGCGAGTTAGCTGAATCCTGAGAAGGACCTTATGTCGTGTATGACAAAACCGACAAAGGATCCTATTATTTGATGACAGAAGCTGATGAGCCTCTACCCAACCCTTAGAACACGATGCAATTAGTCTCATACACCAGGCTGCGGCCACCACCTTGCTCAACCGATATAAATACAACATAATTAATGAACATCTTTTTTTCTTCTAACCTTCATGTCATGTCTCCAGTAAAATTCTTGAGTTGGTCAAACCTAAGTATCATGTCAACCCTTCGACTCGACTGATACTTGGGGAGACCTTGAAGTTTTTCAAGGTTCCAATTTGAGCAAACCCGAGTGTCATGAATGGTCGATAGACCAGACACTCAAGGATGCATTGGGGCCAACCGTATAATGCTTCGTTTAGGCTCAATCCCGCAGATAGACCCGGGGGTAACCTTCAAAGTCTAGTGAACTTCTTGAGTTGGGCAAACCTAAGTATCATGTCAACCCTTCGACCCGACTGATACTTAGGGGCGATCTCAAAGTTTTTCAAGGTTTTAATTCGAGCAAACCCGAGTGGAATGAAAGGTCGACAGACCGGACACTCGGGGATGCATTGGGGCCGACCACATAATGTTTCGTTTAGGCTCAATCTCGCGAATAGACCCGGGGGTGACCTTCGAAGCCCAGTGAACTTCTTGAGTTGGTCAAACCTAAGTATCATGTCAACCCTTCAACCTGATTAATACTCGGGGGTGACCTCGAAGTTCTTCCAGGCTCTAGTTCGAGCAAACCTAAGTGGCATGAATGGCCGACAAACCGGACACTCGGGAATGCATTGCAGTGACCTTCGACGTCCGACGTAGTCTATACTTCAATATTCATACTGAGATACCAGCATACAAATACATACCAGTAATTCAAGTCAAATATATACCAACAAGTCAAGTTCAACTACATTACACATTGTTCAAATTCTACCTATCCAATACACATTGCTCAAATTCAACATACCAGCAACTCAAGGAAAGAAAGTTCATTACAGAGAGCAAAAGCCAAAGAAGTAGCTTCTCCAAATACCCCACTTACACAGGATTGGTCGCTCTTACTCCTTCTCCGTGATCTTCTAAGCAACACCTTCATTGCCTTCGACAACGGGGTTCATTCCCGAAGCATCAGCAGCACCATCGACTACAGATTCCCGTACAACATTTCCAATACCAATACCATCCCCTTCGACCGCAGGATTAGCTACCACATCTCCAACACCTCCCCCCACAGGGTCCACTTCCATCATTTCCCTACGGTGCAACATCTTCGACAGCAGGCTCTTCCGTGGGAGGATACGAATCAAAGGTCTCTGGATCGTACCCCAACCCATCAATAAATTTCTTCAGTATTGTGGTCACGTCACACTCATCATCATACTACACCTGGAAATGTGCTTTGTTGTTCTTCAGCTACTCATCCTTACTAACCAGTTTCGCCTCCTACACTGCTATCTTCTGATTACAGTTGGCGATCGGAACTTCAATTTCCCTCGCATCATTGGCTCAAATATATAACTTATCTCGTTCTAGCACACCGACCTAGGTCTCCAATGACATAATGGTCCCCTGCGAGAGCTCCTGCTTGTTCCTCACCTTCTTCAGCTGCTCACTCGATACTTTCTGGGCTTTATTAAAAGCTATCACCCAAGCATTCACCTGCATGAATACTCGACTAATTAGCAGTTCTCGAAGTATAATTTCAACTTCAAAATTCAAGAAATACTTACCTGGTGCAGAGCTTTGTTAACTTGCTTCCCCGCTTCATCTGGTTTTGTGCTGCAGAGAGTAGTCATCGACTCGGCCGTTACTCAAGCGTTATCCTCCAGTTCAACTCCGCGTCGTCTCAATTCGGCTGGTTCATCCTCATCATCGGCCATCTATTCACGATCCCTATTCCGCAAAGTAGTCTTCGTTTGCTGCACTATCGAAGCTTCGTCAGTGACCTTGCCTTTACCCTTGCTGGTCTGCCGCGGTACCTCGGTTATAGTCTCGGGCACGCTCGACCGTACCATCCCAGGCCCTCCTCATCGAGACCTTGGTACAAAGCTTGAATTTTGGCTCAAACTGTCATAACTCATCTCACCTGCCCTCATCGAAGAACTTCCTTCTTTTCTCTTCCTCGAATGCCCAGCAGCAACTGGAACGTATCTCAGCAAAGTGTCTGTCTTCTTTCATCTCTTTCTGACAATACCCAACTTCTAAAAAACACCATTTACCCACTCTTCATCCTGGTTGATCAGTTCATCAATATAAGTCTGCGGGTTCTTCAATCCATTATTTGTGGGTTCTACAAAATAATGAAGAGAAGATCAACAATTTATTTGAACCATACAATCAATATACTTCGAGTCCTAACTTACTTTCTTTATACAGCTTGTTCTTCTACCCAAATTCCTCCTCTCCTGGTGCATTCTCATAGCTCCCCTTCACCACCACCAGATCCTTATCTCACCCACGCCCAGTCGAACACATGCCAAATAACCATGGTTTGTCTGAATAACACTGAATGTGATACGTCCCTACCTTCCTATTTGTTTTCCTCGAATAGAATGATATAATGTCGAACCACTGGATCAAAAAGCTCCCTTCGCATTTTAACTCCACATTCATCCCTTCGACCACCCTCATCATTTCATAAAAATTGCCATTCATCTGGCATGGGGAACATCCTAGAAATTTAATACCTGCTTCATCAGCCTTCGAAGATGAAGTTGTATCCCTAAACAAATTTGGCCTCTAAATGCCATAATCCCAACCTGGGGGGAATCCTTAAACGTATACTCGGCCTTTAATAACACCAAAATAACACCTACCTTCGACAATCCATATTTTGCTATAAATTGCTCCAACTTCGCCTGTTCCTGAGGTGAGACCGACCCTACAGTCGGGGAATCATCATCTGTACTTTCACTACTATCACTTTCTTCCCCTTCCCCTTCGTCACTCTCATCACCCGAAGGCTCGATAGTACCTTCGTTCCCCCTTCCCTCTCTTTCTCCCCCTTTCTATTTTTCTTCTTTGTCACTCTCCCCGACTACTTGAGCCCTACGACGACTCCTAGTTGAAGTATCGGCACCTGGCACTACTACGGTCAAAGGGACGTCCATTGCAATTTCTAATATTTCCACATCACTGCTCTCACCCCCTTGACCTCGACCAGATATACTCAGTTGGTTTACTTCGTCCTCATCCTCGAACTTGACGGGTATGCATTATACCCTACATAAGAAGAGGATCAACATTAGCTTGATATATTTGAGTATCAAGGTTCGATTTCATAATATTATCTACCCTCACTAAATCAGCCAACCTACGACTGAATGTTCGATTGCTAACCCCCCCTCACTCCTCCCAATTTACCATTTGGTCGAACTTTCAGCTACATGTGTTACCCCCTTCCTCAATTACGCCATTACAGACAAAAGGCCAAGAAAAACTCACCCCCACCGTACAGGCGAAGAGCTAAAGGAGAAGCAACAACAAAAATAAATGGTTTATCTTTACCAAGAAAACAAAAACATACAGATCAGCTTTATCAGCGACAATGGCATTTTCCCTCCTCCTCTCCAGCACTTCAACCGCAATAATGGTGTATGTCTTCTTCTCTTCCTCTTTTCTCTCTCTTTAGTTGTTTGGGAACAATGACTCTCTCTTTCACCTCTTTAAATACCTCCAAGAAAAACAAAACCGCCTCGATTTCCCCCACTCACCATCATTACCACTCCCCCTCATTTTCGGCCATAATGTGTTTTGCCAATATTGCCCTTACTTGCTCTTACGTGCGTGTCACACTTCACCAGATAATTTTTTTTAGCCCTCTCGAACCTTCTAACTCACTACCCGAAGCAGTCAACTCATGCCCACGTGTCACATCCACATATCCCATACCTGAGGAAACATCATGATGGCCTGCAGCGGTACACTGCCCTATGAATAGTATCACCTCTAATATTTCTGCCATTTTGACTGTCATATTTTACAGTCGAAGCATCCCATGCCTTCGTTTTTGATCCCTCTTATCCATTCCACTATAGTCGTCTCATGTATTCGTTTTCGAACCATCGTCTACATCCTACCACAATCCATCGTACATATACATAAGTTCTCGAACCTTCAGTCAATACTTTTCGTTATATGAACGAGTCAAATTTTCTTACCATTTCTATTCGTCTTCACTACTCAAGTTCAAAGTTCGACAATTAAACCGTACCTACATTTTCAACGTCTATAGTACCTACAATGTTATACTACCACACTTCGACGAACACTACATTGTTTCATTCAAAAAGTTGTTAGGCATACATCACCAACATAAAAAATATATATAAACAACAGCAACAACAACAATAAACAAATACTTATACATACCCACCCCAATCCTGAAGACCCCCTATTTATACACGGGGTAGTTCTTACAGATTCCCACCTGAGCCTCAGCTGCTTCTTCAGCCTTCACTTGGTCTTCTGCTAAGCTTTTCAGCATAAAATACCAATTACTGGAGTTCAGGCCCAACCACTGCATTACCCTCCACCAGTGCTCGTACGGATGCCCACAGATAGCCTCCTACGGTTCCAGCTCCACCAAGTCAGGCAACGTTACATCGAGACCTTGATCACCAAAAAACTTCTACTTCAGTGCCATCATCTTCTCCTCAATACGACGTTCCCTCGCCTCTATTTTCTTCTGGTAACGAGTGTTTGGAGTAGTTTCCATTGTTTTGTTTACTCAAGAAAGAAGATGAAGAATGTTTGAAAGTATAGTGGCTTATTTCCAATACTGGACCTAAACCTAGATTTTGAACTTTAGCCCGATTGGATGTAAAGGCCAGTTCTGAAACTCAAGCTCAGGTCTCAGCATTCGACCATCACATATTTACTCGACCTCGTCAACAAATACGTGGCATATTTATGACACATTATGGAGCGGTTACAAGGAAGAAGAGTTACTCAAGCCGTTACTCGACCATTATGAAGACTCATATATTGTAACATTTCTCATTAAAGCAATAACGGTCATGTTATAAGACCTATAAATAGAACTAAAGAGCTAGGGGAAAGGGGGCTGCTCTGACACATCTTCTAAGAGACCTTTTCTACATCTCTCTCTCTTTGTAATAGCTAGTAGTCTATAAACATCTTTCTCTTTCTGAAATCCTCAGGAGAGGTCGTGATTTTTAACCCATTCAAGGGTTTTCCACGCTAAAAATTGTGTTAGTTACTTTCAGTTCCCAACTAACATTCCATATTTCAAGGGTGTAAGGCACTATCTTCGTCCAATAAGAAAATAGGCTATTACATTTGGCGCCGCCTGTGGGAACAAAGTATACACTTAGCGTTCTCCGATCCAGTTTTCATATTCATCCTCTTTTGAAGAATGGCACCTCCGGACCAGAATTTACAAAATGATTAAAGTTCATCTTCATGTCTCTTCGACGAAATCACAAGCGAACTGCGTTCGGTTCATCTTTAATGCCAGACTCTTGCTTATCATTTTCTCAAAATACCAAGCCTAAATCACAATCCTCTAAGTGGGGCCGACAAAGAAACACGTCACAAACAGAAGTTACAAAACCTATCTCTTTCTTTCTTTCTCTTTCTCTCTCTCTCTATATCTGAGTCGAGCTGAATCAAGATGAAATTTCATCGAGCTGCAACTATACGAAGCACAACAATAGACACTTAGTCATGAGCATCATCATCATCTTTTTCACTCTCTGATCACCATCATCAGCATCGTCAAGGCGTTCGTTCGTATCGTCCGATCGTCAAGGTGTTTGTTCATATCTCATTTGCTTCAAGAACATTTGTTGTTTCAAGTTACTGTTACAGTACGTAAATTAAATCAATGGGTTTCACTTACAAAGGTGTTACAGGTCGAATTGTCTCTCCATCAAACAGTTCGTGAAGCTAGTTCCAATTATATCAACATGAGCAGTTCGTGAAGATCCAATTTACAGGTCAAATTATCTTCGGCAGAACTACAGTTCGTGAAAAGTTTGAATGATCTTTGCATCAACAGTCCCAACGATCCTGCTGTTATTACGGTAGCGCCAAGGATCGCAAAAGCCGCAGTTGTTAGCCGCATTCTAATGGATATTCGAAGGAATAACTTTATCACCTCCGACCAGCTCGCCATTCTAATATAATACATTTAACGGAGTTGCAACCAAGTATGGTGTTGATGTTACTCACTTTTATATGCTTGATGCTCCTGTTCTGTCATTTGGACATTCATCTGCTTCTCTCTTTGGTGACCATTTGGGTATTTGGAGTATGATTTTAATATGGAGATGTCTTCGATAGAGCCGAGAAGAGGCAGCAATGGATGACCTCCTCGCTGCAACTAGAATTCAAACAAGAGATTTCAAGATCCTTGTGGTGAATTGTGGAATCCTAAACACAACGCCTTTGCTATCCGCAAGGGTGATCAACCACTATAAGATTTGTCATGATATTCATAGTTCATCAAGAACAGCATCTGTAGAGGGAGATCATGAGGCTTAACTCCTCCCCACTAATCCTTACTCTGCACTAAAGCTGGGACCGTAATGCTTGGTATGGAATATATAGTAAAGGGCGAGGCGTTCGTCAATTCAAACGGCTCTCCTTCAACGATTGGAATGGATCATTTGTGATCGTTGCGGTGGAGTCCTATACAAAAACTCATCCTTCCAAAGCTCTGAATATGATGTTATTTATTCCGCTCATATTACAACAGTTGACGAAGCCCATATGAAGGATTTTCAGGATCATATGTTGACCTCCGAACAGTGTCTTGCTCAACAAAATACTACAGTTGATATCATTTAACTATCTGCTAATGCTGCGACCTCTTCTCATGGCCGCGACAAGTTCATAACCAAGGAATTATTCATATCATCAAATGTCTTCATATGGAAGCCAACAACCATACTCGAGGCGAGCCCGACCTCAGCATCTCAATCTCTTCACAAGATTGCTCATACTCAACAAGAATTTCACAATGCCTATGAGCCATTAGAACTTTGTTTTGGTGTCCCATGCTAATGACGAGCACCAACAGCTACTTCATCTCACTCGGAGGAACATCTCACTCGGCTACTTCATCTGCCACATCTACTATGCCAAGTTCACAGCAATAACAACAGAATCAACAACAACTAATATGAATTTTGGGCCAAACAAAAGATGTAGAACTCCACAGGCTTGCTGCAAGTTAGTCTCCATACGAACTCAAGTCTGATGATTATATGGTTGTCCTTACCAAAACTCAATATCTATGGAGCCAAAACGTTATTTCGCACTCCAGAGCTGCTCGATTCCTCCAACATACAAACCCCAAGTATTGGATTCAATCAACTTAACGCATACTCGAGGCAAGCCCGACCTCAGCTTCAGACGTAATATTCGACCAACACAATAAATCATACTTCAGGGCGAGCCCGACCTAAAATCGTCAACAACATCAAACCGCATTATTAAGGCACTCAAGGTCGAGGTACTCGAGGTGATTACAACTTATTATCAAGCTCGTTATTGAAACTCATACTCGGGGCGAGCCCGATCTCAGATTCAGACTCAATGATCGAACATATCAAACCACATTATGAAGGCGCTCGAGGTCGAGGTACTCGAGGCGATTACAACTTATTCAAACTTATACTCGGGACGAGCCCGACCACAGCTTCAGATGTAAACGTTCAACCTCAACTTCAGGCTCAAGATCAATCAACTTAACTCATACTCGGGCGAGCTTGACCAAATCTTACAGCTCAGTTATTGGATCGTCCAATTCGACCAAACGGAATACATGCTATATTTCTACAAGTTGGTTATCGGTTCAAACAGTCCAACCTACATTCAACATTCAATATATCCCATTACGATCGCTTATTGATACGCTCAATTCGACCTTTAAATGGGACCTACAACATAGCTCTTCAAATATACACGCTCTCTGAGGGTCGCTTATTGAGTCAATCAATTCGATCTGGCAGAGATACATTATACAGCTATTCAATATTCAATATATCCCATTACAGTCGCTTATTGATACGCTCAATTCGACCTTTAAATGAGACCTACAACATAGCTCTTCAAATATACACGCTCTCCGAGGGTCGCTTATTGAGTCAATCAATTTGATCTGGCAAAGACGCACTATACAGCTATTCAATATTCAATATATCTTATTACGGTCGTTTATTGATACGCTCAATTCGACCTTTAACTGAGACCTACAACATAACTCTTCAAATATACACGCTCTCTAAGGGTCGCTTATTGAGTCAATCAATTCGATCTGGCAGAGACGCGCTATACAGCTATTCAACATTCAATGTATCTCATTACGGTCGTTTATTGATACGCTCAATTCGACCTGTGCTCGAGACATACTATCATACATGCATACTATTATTATCATCCATTATCATACATTTTAATACATTATCATACATTATAATACATTACCATATATTCTCTTGCATTCAAACAGTTGGTTATTGGTTCAACCAATCCAACCATGCAGTTTGCATATCCAAAGGTCAATGATGTTTCTCAACCAACACCACTCACTCATCATGCCTCTTGTACTTTTGGCTGAGACGGGGCGAATGTAGTGGCTTAATTCCAATACTCGACCTAAACCCAAATTTCGAGCTTCAGCCCGATTGGATGTAAATGCCAGTTCTGAAACTCAAGCTCAGGTCTCAGTATTCGACCATCACACATTTTCTCGACCTCGTCAACAAACACGTGGCACATTTATGACACATTATGGAGCGGTTACAAGAAGAAGAGTTACCCAAGCCGTTACTCGACCATTATGAAGACTCATATATTGTAACATTTCTCATTAAAGCAATAACGGTCATGTTATAATACCTATAAATAGAACTAGAGAGCAAGGGGAAAGGGGGGCTGCTCTGATACATCTTCTAAGAGACCTTTTCTACATCTCTCTCTCTTTGTAATAGCTAGCAGTCTATAAACATCTCTCTCTTTCTAAAATCATCAGGAGAGGTCATGATTTTTAACCCATTCAAGGGTTTTCCACTCTAAAAATTGTGTTAGTTACTTTCAGTTCCCAGCTAACATTCCATATTTCAAAGGTGTAAGGCACTATCTTCGTCCAATAAGAAAATAGGCTATTATAGAAAGTCTTCCTCCTAACAACCCCTATTTATACCTTGATTAAGGGCATTTATTACCTCCTTAATCAACACTTACCTTAATTACTCTCCTCGGAACTGCCCATATTCAACTAGTCAACTCTTCAACTTCTCATGCCTAACTGTTTTTCTCAACGCGCGCCATCTACACCAATTTCTGAAGCCCCTGCTAAAAGGGGGTAAATATAGTAGCCTACTCGTAGCCTTCCAGCACCAGTTGAATACTCAAAGGCTGCATCGAAGCCTACCTAGAGATTCGAAGCCCAACAAGATAGTAACTAACTCCAAGAAGCTTTCCGATATCAATCGAACACTCGAAGACATTATAGTCGAAGCTGAAGACAGACGGTCAACACCAAAACTCAGCATCAGTAACAGAGAGACTTTGACCTTGGGAAGACATGGTCGAAGGCAGACACATCCGATAGCCAGCTAACCAGACAGAACAGTAAAACGAGCTGCCTGATAACTACAGTGTCAGTACCGACTCCACGTACAGAACAGTTGTCCCCAAAGAATATACATGTAATATGACCTCCCATGCTAACTCACTCATTTTCTATCTACTATAAATAAGAGGGAAGAGGCACTATGAGGGGGTTAGAAAAACTCTCCCCAAAACCCCTTTAAGATTACCTTCGAACACCCTGTAACCTTCTGCTTACTCGATCTGTCATCTAACTCAATATATATCATCTCTCATTCAAATCCTCGCTAGAGGTCGTGGAGAATCCTATTCATGAACTCCATGCAAGTATGTTAGTGCATTGAAATATATTTGCTAACACTTCTAGCCGAGGGTAACCTTCAAGGTGTAAGAGTCTCGTTTCCCCTCTACGAAATTAGGCCCCTACAAAAGAATTGAATCATCACAGCTACATTATATGACAACTCTTAACATGGAATTATGCTTATACCCCAAATTACATCTAGACATTATATTAATGTGTCATACAATGCTCGAAAATAATTATACTTGCCTGAGTAAGGAATCCGATGTAATATACTCGGAAAGAAATTGCCTGAAACTAACTGTCCAACAATTATCTAGACACCAAAGATGAAGTTGGTGATTGTAGAACACCTTCAGTTCTCTCTCCTATATCCTTTGGTCCCTCTGAAGAAGATTAAGGTGGGTTGAGGAAATCTGATTTTTAAACTCCCCTAGCTTTTAACAATGGAGAAAAAGTTGGGTTTAAGAATTTGGGTTTAGGGTTTGTTTTCCTCTCTCCAGATTAAGTGATAGGAAGAAGTTTTAAGTTTCTATAACTCTTCTTTCTAGTTTGACGGCTTGGAGAAGTGAAGAAGAGAAATTGTTAAAGGAGAATAAGGGTTGAGGAGAGATAGGAGGAAGTGGAGAAGAATTAGGAGAAGCTACGGTGGTTTTTGACTTGGTATTTCACAACCCAACTCAAATAAGAGATCATGATATAGCAACCACTAATGCAAAGCACACTAACTAAAAGATCAAACAAAGAAGAAGAAGAAGAAGAAAACGGGGCGTTACATGTAAAGGAGCTGTTCCCATCTATATAGGTTGTTGTTTTTTCTCCTCCCTGTATTTTTCTCCAATCAATATATCATTTTTACTTCCTTTTGTTCTAGGTAGGACAAATTAAGAACATGGTTGTCAGAGCAACTCAATCATCTTCTAATCACTACAACAGTGTTATTGGCATATACGAAATCTTATAGTTTCTTGAATAATGAAAATAAGAATATTCGATTCTATGTTTTTGTTTGATGATCAAACATTAATTAGTAGAAACCTCAAAATCTGACTATAGTTCAGGTAGTCTGGTAATGTGATAAAAAAACAAGCTAGAGAGATAAGAGGATGGACTATTCTATTATTCATGAATAATAAAACTCTAAGATTAGTGGAAAGTGGAAACCTTAAAATCTGACTACAGTTCAGTTAGCCTGGTAATCTGACTACTTAGTTTTTATTTTATTGTCTAATTTAAAGACTATTATCTGTTAGAATAATCTACTTGCTCATACATAGGCTTTACAGAACTTTACCAGTAACTCTAGTTCTAGGTCGAGAAGTGAAGTACTAAACATGAATCATAAAACCCAACATACATAGAATAATAGCCTTACTTTAAGACTAAACCAAATAGAGAGTAAAAGAGATAGGTATCTTTGTTTGAATCAAAATTACCTAAGACTTTGTTAAACCTGCCCAAAAACAACTAAACCTCAATCATAGAACTCCAAACTAAAGTAGGATTTTGACGGCCGAGATCGATTCAATGTGCTCATTAGCAGTGATGAATAGATCAGTTGTGATAAACAACACTATAGGTTAACATAAACACTATAGTGATGAACAAAATCATAGTGTGATGAACAACATTAACATTATAGTAATCTAAGATATAAGGTTCACATTACTATAGTCAAATCCTTGTTGGCTGCTAATCAAGGTATGAAAATCATAAATAATTTGAGGAACAAAACACATCAAGATATGAGAAGAGACAAATACATTTGATTTGTTTAGAGTGTTGAAGAGGGAGGAACATTTGATGTGTTTAGAGTGTTGAAGAGGGAGGAATCTTTTATGGGTTTAGAGTGTTCGAAAGGAAAGAAAGCTAGAGTAGGGTTTCAACGGCCCATAGCTATTCAATGTGACAATTAACACCTAAACTGCATTAGGACCATCCAAATTTGCCTCGTTCCCATATGTTGGGTCTTTTTTTTCTTCTTATTATAGATAGATATATCAAAGATCATTTGGTATCTAAAAGGATTACCAGCTGAGTTGATATCCTTGTTTGGGATAATTGGAGATTTTTGTTAGAAGGGTTAGGATTAAATAAGTTGGAATGAAACTTTTGGTAGTTTTTTTCATCTAAACCTTGATGTGTAAAATTTCCTACCTTCATTATGTACACCAACCACAATCCCTTGCGTGTTAACTAACATATCAGGTAACAACATTTGCAACACTTCAGGTAATTGCTTATTTTACATGAAAACACACCTGCACCAACAAAAACTTCAAGGTATCCGTAAAAATTAGATATCTCAGTAGTCTATCATGGGCACGGACAATCTAGATCTAACCTAGATTCATGGAGATTAATAGGCAATCAAGTAAAGCCCTTGCCTGTGTGATATCTGCTCTGGCGTCAGAAGAAGCTTGAAACATGTCTTTGATCATATAAGTGACGAAAGTGTTATATTTTGGCAGCTCTGGGATGCGAGTGTTTCCATTCAATATTTGCAACTCTGATACACTATCAAATGCATCATATCTGGTAGAGGAGACACCCGAGAGCCTGTACAAAGGTAAATGACTTTAGGCTCACTCTTAAAACATTTCAAATTGTAACTTCCAAGAACTTAACTGGTGTTACATAGGGAAAACCAAGATTTTGCCTTTTTAGCACATGAATATCGATTGCTACCTCGAAAACTTAATTTTAAGAGGTGTACCATTTTGAATGTCATTTCCTAGGCTGAAACCATTAGGTTATTAACAAAGATAGTGTGAGCCCCCCTCTGTTTTAAAATAACCATTTTTTTAAGCATTTACCCCATTTTGCTACTTGGGAAATATAAGAAAAAACAAATATGAAGTTTTAACTAGTCGGTGAAAACACTATTCGAGATACTTTAAAGAGCTTCCATATAGCGAGAACTGAAAATGTTCAACTAGGGTTAATAAATGGTCTATTTCTAATTGCTTCTAAGGAAAGGAGGAGATAAAGAGAAGCACACATGATGTAGTAATCATCTTACCCAGATATTGACCTTTTCGTTTAAGAGTTTTCTACGGAATATATCTCACATGTAGCACAAATGAAAAACAGAAAGTTAAGTTTTGCCAATTAAATATGTGCTGACAAAAAATAGCAGAGCTGCTTTAAATTCAAATCTCAGGAGCTCTATATGCAGGGGTTGTGTGCTTCCTGATATTGTCTTCTTCAATTCCATTATCTTCAGGCCTTTCAAAGCACCGGTGATTGACTGAAATGCTTTCGAATCACAAACCTTCTACAATCCATCATACCCCAGTAGAGTATTCTTGGATTTTAAGTGTCTGACGAATAAAACTGAGAGAATTGTTGAATTTATTGACGTGACCGAGTGTAATACAATGAGATACTTGGACTCTGGGGAAATATGATATATTATAGGGTTCATTTCTAACAACTGTGCATGAATGATAAAAAATATCTTTATTTAAGTATTAGTTGTTATAATTCTTCCATTTTTTTTGTCACTATAAATTCCTAAATGTTTAGCACCATAGGCAAGGGAAGATTTAGGGGCTAGAGCAATTTACTGACATATATAGTCTCAAACTTTCAATAGAATGTCTAGGTAAAGAATTAGGGAGTTCTCAACCTTGACGAGGGTTCAATTCCCCCTGACCTCGATCTACTAATTAATTTCCATCAATTAGGATTTTAATTTGACGTTATAATTATGTGTGATTTTGATGTAAAAATGCTCCAGAAATTTTCACCCGACCCACTAATCATTGTACCTACTACTGAAGTCTGTAGGATAAACAAAAACCAGCAATTTTCTATGCAAAAAGCATAATAAAATATTAATAATAACATAATAAAACCGATCACATAAATAGGCATAAGATGTGGGGGTAGACCAATATGGCTCCATATCTCAACCTCCTTGAGTATCGGAAAAAAGAATAAATGGTCGACATTTTAGTCCGTGAAAGAAAAAGAGAGTGGAGTGGAGTGGGACTTCAAAGAAATAAGCATTCCTAAAAGAACTCTTTTTTTGGCTTAGAAAACAATTTTTTCATGCCTTTACTATAACCAAGATGCAATGTCTAATTTCATGGAAAAAAAATCATTACTACTAAATATAAATTTAAAGTCCTACATTCCTGTCTCTCACCCTGTAGAAAGCTATCAGATTAATATAAGAGTTAGAGAAATTAATAATATGAAAACTGATGTGAATTATAGAAAGAATTAGAGAGATTAATAATATATAAATGTCACATCTCAACAGGAATGTGAATTAGAGAGATTATGGGAGCATGTTGAGATGTAACATTTTTTATTCAAAAACATCAAGAAATAGTTTTGTGTATGTTCCTCCACCAGTTGATAAGAGAGAATGTTTTGCAGAACCAAATTTAGCTTGGGCGATGTGCCATTCATACCATAAACACTTCATCTTTCCTAGAGTATGTTGTAGTTCACCACTGGTAACAATTTTTCTTGACTATTTGTCATGTGCCTTCGGCACACAAAGACATGTCTTTAGCTAGATGTGCCTTCAGCAACACATAAAGTTATAAATAAAGAGAAATTGAGGAAATGTAAGTCTAAAGAGAACAATACCAATAACTATTGTAATGTATAAAACGCATCTTGGCAAATATGATATCCTTGAAATCTTAGTGCACCTAATGATCACTTAATGTTAGTTAAACACATAACTGAGGAAGAGCATAAGTTCTTAAGCTAATTAATTTGATGATCATCTATATGCCTTATTGGAGTAACTTAGTAATAACTATATTTTCTTATATCTTGGATAAAAAAAGAGATACTAATTTGAAGGAACAAAAAGAAGATTCTGGACCTTCACAGTTTTAATACCAAGGGAACCTGTATGTGTATGTTGAGGAACATTGATGAAATGATGAAGAACACACATTGATTGAGTACAGAACTGTCCAAAAAATGTTTGTAAGGAAGTACTACTTGAAATCATTGCACTCTATGTAAAAACATAAAATCATATTGGGCGAGCATAGCAAGTTAAAATAAAAAGAGTCGTATTATCCAGATATCTATGTTGAATAAAGATATAACAGGATTGGTAGGTGAAAATTATAATAGATAGACAAACTGAATAATAAGATACTGATGTGCAATGCAACCAAATAGTTTGTTACTAAGTAACACACTCAATGCCTCCAATCACTTGCAATGTATGCAGTCAGAGCATAGAAAATACACTCTAGTACAAATGAAGATATCACATTGTTTTATAGCCAAAAAAACAAATCAATATCACAATAGTCAATAGGTAATAAGTAGGGTGAAAAAATTATAATAGGATGGTTCATATTATGATAATTAGTTCTAGAAAAAAGTACCTCTACTTTCCACAAATACCATATTCCAAACCATCTAAAAAATCTACTTAAAGTGAATAACCTACAAAGTGAAGCAACATAATTTTCTAGTCATGATCATGAAATGTTCACAACATAACAGATCCTTAAAATAAATAAAAGAATCATAAGAAGTATTTTGTGTTATAATAGTAAGCATTAGGCAATAAACATAGATCTAGCTTTCATCATTCGTGCATACAAATGTTTCATAATTCTCAATAAGGAGTCATCTCCAAAACAAAGAAATGAAAATAGCCCACAAAAGATGTGAATTTGTGTTCTAACAGTAAGCATTAAGTAATAACATATCTTTAACTTTCATAATTCCCACATACAAATATTTCATAATTCCCCAGTAAGGAATCATCTCTAAAGCAAAAGGGGGGGCATTAGTATGGCTTTAGAATTAACTTGAAATAATTTCCAATTTTGTAAAATCCTACATCAATGAAATTAAAAAAAAAAAAAAAACCAAACCAGGAGAAATAATAAAGCCATCGCTCGAACTGGGACTAAAGCATTTAGAGGTTCAACATCCCTTTCATTTCTTATCGAATATTTTTCTCAGCATTCTAGGTTTAAGCAAGCAAAGAACATTTAAGGAATAATATGTGTAAAGATTAAATAATGACAAATAAATGTTATTTTGCATCTTAAAGCATGATACAAGAGGGTCTGTTGTACTGTCATACATGAAATATGATGACATTCATTACAAATCTTGGAGTTGGATCCAGATGGACTTGAACCACCATCCTCTTAAATTATGAGTGCTCTTACCAATTTGAGCTTATGGATCCATACATAAATTCACATGGCATAGATTAATAATTAACTCGAAGAAAAATTGAGATGCATTCACATTCAAAGCAGAAGGCAAAATCATGGGTAAACAAAGACAATAGGATGTGGCCGATACAAAGAGTTAAGGATCTCAAGCAACCTCAATATGGCATGTAATTTTCAGTAGGAAGCTAATTACTTCCAAGGGAAAATTTAAGAGAGCCAAGATGCACGCAAAAGAGTGACATGAGAATTCTATAATGTAATAAGAAACGTCAAGCTAGGAAACCCAACATTAAAACAGTGTCGCCATTATTGATTTGTAATGACCAGAAATATAAGTGGTTTACTCAAGCACAATAAAGATGAAAAATAAAGATTACCCATGAATCAAGATAATACAAAATTTAGACTTAGTGATTTGCTCGAGCACATTAAAGACAAAAATAACAAATACCCATGAATCAAAAGAACACAAAATAATGCGTAGACACAATAAATATTAATTGACTAAACAAAAACTAAATCTTGGAGTTGGAGGCTTTTCTGAGTATTTAAAACTTTGTTAGTTCATCAAGTATGATTATCTTTTAAACTATCAACACAGTTTCTTTAAGCATAATCTTAAGAACATTTATTAAAAATTGAAGGAAACATACCATACAATTAATCTCCATTTTCCCCAAAGACTGGTTTCAAACCTAGAACAATTTATCAGCAAGGCAAGGATGCTTCCAACATTCAAATTAGGTATTTAATTAGTACTGCCCAAGCTAAACAATATTCTAATTCGTTGACCTGAACCCAACGATAATCCGTATCAAACCGGGTGTTGAAACATAGAGGGTTTCGTTTTCAAGGATGCAAAGATCAAAATACAGAATTAAAACTGGTTTTCATTGATTGAAAATGGTTTTTTAATCAAACAAAAATAAGAACTCCCGTAGAAAAATGATAAAACTCAAAAGATAACACCTTTCCTTTTTGCAACTCTCCATCTTAACCTAACTAAAATTCCTCATCTCGCTCAACCACTCCTGATTTTGTGGAGAGATTTTAGCTAGGCTTGACTACTAAGTCTTCTAGCAGCTCCAGCAGCTCTTGGTACAAAGTCATCTCTAACAGCTCTTGACAACTGATCATCTCCAGCAGCTCTTTAGCTTGTAAGAGTTGGGCTTTAAGAAGGGTTTGATTACAAATGTCTCTTTACCTGCAATAGTCAAACATATTTCAATTAGTCCCAGTGAAACATAAAATAAGTTCTTAGATAATGTAAATTGAAGGACAAAAATAGGCATTTTTCATGCCTATCACCCAACATCCCTAAACATCGTGCGGAACCTAAATCTGATCCGCTGGAAAACTTTCTAGAAACCTTTTCAAAATTGAATAGTAGAATGCAGATATCGAGTACCTTCGTCACCTTCTTCTTAACCCTATCTTTCCCAATAGAGATAGAGTTGGAAATCAAGTGTTTGAAGATGGATTTCAAGCCATGAGAATGCAAAGGAGAACTGGATCTCTTTAGGGGTCAGGATTGGCGATAAGTAGAATTTAGGAGTTGAGTTTAAAGAAAGTAAAATTTTCCTATTTTTCACTATATTTGAAGTTGCCATTTAATTTGGTTTAATAGTTCAAAAACCAAGATCGATTCAATGTGATAAAACCCACCTAAACTTGCCTCGTTGCCCGCATTAGTAAAATCAAATGACCAAGACGCAACCAATATGTTTGGGTCTTTTTTTTCTTATTATGGATTAAACATGGTTTAGTACAGTTTATACGTCCTCATTTTTGTATTCGTATTATATAAGATACTTGGACAACTAGACGCAGTTTTGGTGATAGTTGTCTTGGTTTCTGTTTTACTGGCTGGTTGTCTTCTTTGATGTGCAAATTGTGGCATGCCACTATCGGGTCAATTCCTGGTATTTACTGAAATGGCTAGGCAAAAACATTTTTGTATGTAACTAACAACTCTATGAGGCTAAGTCGATTCATGGCATTTCCTCTCCTTGGACTGTCGTACCGATAAAGGTTAAATGACCAGGCCGGTCGATATCTACATATTCGGCTTTCTCTATCTGTGGTTCATGCCACGTGATCTTGTAAGGCTCAATTATTTTGGTTTCATGTGTAAGTACGTTAACTGCGCCATCGAGGTTATATTTTCATCATTTGGGATTCTTGGCCGTCCCGCTAACGTTACTGATCTTCTGTCATTGTTATCTTTGCGCATGTTCTAACTTACTGATCCTTGACCTAGCGGTGTTGTAACATTCATGCATTATGCGTTTGTAACCTTTGATTTCGAATGTTCCTTGGTTCGTGGTGAAACGCACAACAATGATACCGCCCTAATAGCATGTATCCAATCTCTTCTCATAATGTCATTGTGCACAATTGTGACGACCTACCGAACGCCGGCCAAATCCACCCGAGCGTTTTGAGTTCTGTCCAAATGTATTTGTTCTCTATATCCTAATATAGCAGCACACCAAGTTTCGTCGCAATCGGATTCAGTTAAGGGGGCGAAAAGGTCCAGTACGCTTCGTCTCATGTTTTAACGTTTCCTTTTGGAAGTTGACTATTTACTTAGTAGCTATATTAAAGAGGAACCTTAGTCCGATCCTCCCCATGACTAAAAGAGCTTTAATGCTTGGTCATCAAGGACCCCGGCTCATGGACTATCTACAAGGGATAGTTATGAGTTCTCCTAGGCCTAGGGAAGGCCAGGGGACATTGCCTCGCAATGCGGGCCGGTTTTCAATAAAGGGCTTCATATGGCGCCGCTATGCCCCGCGGGCTATCCGAGACACACCGCCCCTTACAGATGGACAATATAAATAGTCCAGGCTCGTCGCCCCTTGAGATATGAGTCCCTTATGTAGAAACTGGCATATTGAGCTACCCTGATCCGCTACAGGACAGGTGTGCTTTCTGTACCACGCGCGCGTCGTGAGAGATTACGCTGTAGGGATTATTGAGGGAACCTTCAGCGTTGTTGCCTATACCGAATACATATTCGATGACCCCTCACGAGTATCCAGGATAATCCGGATGTCGCTCTAGCATCCGTGGGTTGTATGCCACTGGCGCGCCGCGCCCGTGAAGATGGCTGGTACACGCCGACCGCGCGTCCGTGTACGCCGCACGGTCCCTTATTCCGCTGCACTCCGGGCACCGTGGAGTCGGTCCCGGTTAGGGCCGTGTCAGTTGGTATCAGAGCGAGAATAGTTTGTTAAAGCTTAGCTCTTGAGTTGGTAGAACGTGGATGGATTGTGCCTACGTCTGCCAGAGCTAGACTAGATGGGTCTAGGCTTATCCGAGCAAGGCTTGCTGGGAGTTTGCTTGTCAGAGCGTAGATGGGTTGTGTCTACGTCCGTCAGAGTAAACAGTGTAATGATTCCCGAGTTGGTAGTATGGGCTACCCATTTGGCAGTTGTTCTCTCCAGAGCCGTAGTTGCTCCTTAGAGATGATCCAAGCATCGTTGTGAACGCTTGTAGAGTGAGTTGCCTACATGTAAGTTGATATTGGACGCAAGAGAAAGGCTCCATATCCGAGCGTGACATTGCTCAAGTAAAGTGTGCTTTGGACAATGACGCTAAGAATCGGTCCCGGTTAGGGCCGTGTCAACAATAGCGTTACAGACACTGCAACGAACCGTTGGGATGATGCAGACAGCGCGACGATGATTGGTAAACATATTTCTCCTAGCGCTGCGGTGGTGTGGCCATTAAACCCTGCGATTGTGGTGCTTCAATTACTCAGGCTCATCCTAGTGAATGTGTTGTATAACAAGACATTCGGGCCACTACCCGAATCAACCAACATTTTTCCGACATTGATGCCTTTGATAGATATTCAGATTACCACGGCGTTGTTATGGGGGCTGGCGAGGCAGTACATATCAAAATTGGAGAAAGTTATCTTGTTCTGCTGAAGCTGGGATGTAGTTGTAATGACTCGCGGTAATTGCTCGATTTCAGATAAATTTAAAGCATTGCCTTTTGGATGTTTCCTGATCGTCATGACTGCCAACGGCGTACATGTATTCAAAGATCATATCAACGCTTTTGGGTCTGACGACTTGGTCATAAGTGGAGATGGGGTCGTTGGCCTGGACCTCGGTTGTTGTTACCTTTTTGATGTATTGAGTGAACAAGCCCTGTTTAAAGATTATTTCGGTGAGGTTATTGAAATCATAATAGTTTTCAATATCATGAAAGTGTGCGTTATGATGCAGGCAGAATGGCTGCCCTAGTTTATCTACGACTGGATCGGGGAAGTGATAGTCATTGTCTGGTTTCAATAGTTGAAAAAGCTCTGCGCGAGAGATTGTGAGGTCGATCTTCTTTTCTCTAGGTAACCAATTTTTGTGCCTCCCGCCTCACTGCTTACGTTGACGGCTAGGTGAGACTGGTTTCTCTATCCTTGGCGATAGGGGAGCCAGGTCTTGCATTCTGGGTTGGTCTTGTTGTTTTGGTTTTCTCGCCTAAAATTTTAAACCCAAGGGAGGGTGAGGATTTATTGCGATCAATGTCTGCGCCTGTAACTTACTGTCTCTTTCCACTCTGTCGTGTTTCTTTGCTCTAGCGAAGAGGTCGTGTTTTATGTAACGACTTGCGTAAATCGCCAGGTAAGCAGACATTTATGAATGCTAGGATAGCGGCCACGTCATCTAACTTATCGATAACCAATGTTATTTCCTTGAACCGAGTAAGGAAACTATTAATTGTTTGCTCTGAGTTTTGTTTTGAGGTGGCGGAGGCCTGAAAGTGGTGCCCGATGGTGGAATTCCGCCATTATTTTGTAACCCGAATGTGTTGTTCGGTTGATATTGCTATGCTGGCAGTCCCTCTGGGCGGTAGTAACTTCTTGGTCGAGGAATCGAATATCATTCATGATGGAAGGGCGGTGATGGCGGCTCTTGTCACCTATTATCGTACCTCTGTTTGGATTGAGCTCTGCCAAAACTGGGCGGTGTTTGTTAGAATGAGAGTAGTTCCTCCGGCGTGGCTTGTTGTCGCCGACAGTAGTGTCACTGCTTCGATACCTGGCCGATGTTGGTACTCTGCTCGTGGAACTCTCCTATTCTTTCTCAGCATTTCAACGATGGCGGCTATTAGTGCATTGCAAATTCTAGATGTCTTCGTCCATGCGGTACAGTTGCTCCTAAAGTCACTGTACCGTCTCTTACATTTGCTTCATCTTATCTGGCCTTATCGTGCTTCTGACTTGTTGAGTTCAGACGGCGCCACTGTAGTCTTCAATATTTTTGGAACTACAAAATTTGAGGAGATTGGGTTTGATTATATGATTGAGGATTGATGGACTGTGCCCTCTTGACCACGCACCATGTTGGCGTAAGAGTTGTTAGGGTTGCTGCTATAGTATTTTTCTTGAGGGGGGGAGAGAAGATCCTCAAAATGAGACCTCCTCCTTTGTCTAAGGTATTGTATTTTAGACAAGTGGTATACCATTTGTACCCCCCCCCCCACACACACACACACATTTTCTCGGGTCTTTAAGTATAAGGTTGTCCTTTGGAAATATCTTAATAGTCCCTCCTCTATTCTCGGGAGCTGTACCCCTAAGAGTCGCCCACTTATCTTCTATTTATA
Source organism: Kingdonia uniflora (assembly GCA_014058105.1). Lineage (NCBI taxonomy): Eukaryota > Viridiplantae > Streptophyta > Magnoliopsida > Ranunculales > Circaeasteraceae > Kingdonia > Kingdonia uniflora. The sequence continues at coordinate 44,888 of JACGCM010000918.1, forward strand.
CTAGCTCTCTAAGAGTAATACTTATCCCAGTCTTGACGAACCGTGTTACTATAGTATAGACAATAAATACATCGACCCCTAAGAGCATATGCAGCAGCTAGGTGAAGGATGACATGGCAAGATGAATTCATGAATTCACCTTGTTTTGACTCAAATCGGTTGGCTGACGGGTCCACCCAAAATTCACCTTGAGGGTAGGGTGAATTTTTACTTTATTGATGCCCCACAGTTCTGAATTGCGTGACATCAATAACCAATTATATTATGTCACTTGTCAAGATTTAAGTAGCTCTCATTCCCCGCAGTTCAGAACTGCCAAGCTATCCATAGATGTAGCAGTACGAACGGGAAGGAAATGTACAAATTTTGTCAATCAATCAGCGATCACCCAAATAGAATTAAAACCACTCCGAGCCTTGGATAAACGGATAACGAAATCCATAGAAATATGCTCCTATTTCTACTTTGCAATAGGTAAAGGCTGAAGCGGCCCAGCCGACTTCTAATGTTCTGCCTTCACCTGCTGACAAGCCAAACACCTAGAAACATAATCAGCTATCTCGCGCTTCATATTATTCTACCAATAGTGTGTGCGCAAGTCCTGATACATCTTTATACTCTCATGATGAATAGTAAATCTAGTATGATACGCCTCGTCCAGAACTTCACGTTTGAACTCTGCCACATTTTGAACATACAAGCAACCACAAAATTGAATGTTACCATCGGAACCAACAACCTAATCTGGTAGACTACTATCTGTACCCCAGGACTGTAACTTGGCATCCTGTTGCTGAGTCTGAACAATCTGACTAATCAACGAAGGTTGAACAATAATATTTGATAGAAAGCAATCTGAGGACTCATAACCAAATTTCAACCCAAACTCAGAGAGTGTTACAAGTATCTGCCACTCTCTAACCATCAAATACGCCATAATGCCACGTGGCTTATAACTTAAGACATCGACGACAACATTGGCTTTACCCGGGTGATACTGCAAATTGTACAAATAGTCCTTCAAGAACTTCATCCATCGACGTTATCTCATGTTCAACTCTGACTTCGTGAATATATATTTCAAGCTTTTATGATTTGAGAAAAGCTAGAATTTCTCTCCATAAAGATAGTATCTCTAAATCTTCAATACATAAATAATCGTGGCTAGCTCCAAATCAAGTGTCGTATAATTCTTCTTATGAATCTTAAGCTGTCGAGAAGCGTAAGCGACCACCTTCCCATTCTACATCAACATCCCCCCTCCCCCTTAGACCACCCAGCGATGCATTAGTATAAACCATAAACTTTCCTACCTTAGAAGGAACAATGAGAATTGGTGTCGTAGTAAGTCTAGTCTTTAACTCTACAAACGCATGCCCATACTTGTCATCCCAGTCAAACTTGACCTCCTTCCAAGTCAAACAAGTCAATAGCCTAGAAATCCATGAGAAGTCCTTTATAAAGCTGTGATACTAGCCCGCCAGACCCAAAAAATTACGAATCTCGGTAAAAGTACTAGGTATCTGCTTGTCTAACACAGCCTCAACCTTCAAAGGATCTACGACTACACCTTCTTGTGACATAACATGGCCCAAGAACTTGACCTCTTCCTACCAGAAGTCATACTTTTCGAACTTAGCATACAGCCTATGTTATCTAAGTATCTCTAAGGCAATCCGCAAATGCTCTGTATGCTCCTCCTTCGACCGAAGATAGATCAGAATGTCATCCACAAAAACAATGATCCAAGTATGGTTTGAAAACCCGGTTCATCAAATCCATAAACATTGCAGGGAAGTTAGTCAATTCAAACGACATAACTTCAAGCTCATAGCGGCCATATCGTGTCTGAAAAGCGATCTTGCATACTTGACCCTAAGTCGGTGATAACCAGATCTTAGATCAATCTTGGAAAAATACTGGGCTCTTCTCAATTGGTCAAATAGGTCGTCAATCCTAGGCATTAGAAGACTTGGTACATCAAGGAGAATCTGCTTTGATTTTTGTAGAAGCTTTTTTGTAGAAGAAGCTGCTTTGATTTTTAAGATTGGTAGTTTATTTTGGGAATTAATATTTAATGCATAAGAATTGGGGTGGCAGCTAGGGGGTAGTAGGTGGGACCAATATCTATTTGGTAATTTTAGTATCGATTTTGGAAGAGCCTTGTCAAAGTATCAATTTTGGAAATTTTGCATCTTTGAGTATTTAAAATCATAATTTTCGTTAAATAAATATCATCTACTTCCTTTAACATCACCCAAAATCCATGGAACAAAGCATCATCCATTGGAGAATCATACACGATTTATACTCGTAAATCATATATTTGATATGCAAAGAGTATTCAAAATGTCCCCCCCCCCCCTTTCCTTATAACTCTCATTCCAACAAGGTTGTTTGTGGAAGTTTAGATAAATCTAGAGAACGAAAATTGAGAAGCTAATATTTAGAAAATTGTTCAATATTTTGAATTTTTATTTTATTTTTTTAGAATTTCCAATTTTCCAGATATTCCGATTTTGGATATGAATTTGAGATTCTGAAATAATTCGGATCGGATTGAGAAATTTCCATTACGAAAAAATCATAATTTTTTCCAAATCCCCGTAATCAGATCCAATCTGTCCAAAGATCACCCAGACCATAATTAATTACCAATAGAGGTAGTAGAATTGATCTTAACCCAATCCCTCTAGCTACAATGACATTCCTACTATCTTGGAGTACCATTACCAAAAAGATAATCTCCTTTACTAGGCGAGAGCATGATACTTGTGATTCCGGCTTAGTTTGGTTCGATGCAAATTCATTGCAAATGCAAGTTCAATGCATTTGCAAATGTATTGCAATGCAAATCATGAGCTACAAAAGTAACACTCTGCAACTACATTTCAACCATTTACCTGCAATTTAATTCTCTTGCAGTTGCACATAATTTTCATTGCAAATCATTGGTTGCAATGCAACACAAATAAATTGTATTTACAATGTGTCGCAAGTAATACAATGCAACTTATTAACATGTATTTGGTTTAAAGTAACGTTTGTCGAGTGGAAACAAATGTTCATGTTTGGCTAAAAACATATTCACTAATATGTTACTAAACCATCAAATGCATGTATCATATAACAAAATCAATTGGGTAACCATCACATACATGAATCATATAACACAATCCATCACATAAACACCCAGAGAGAGAGAGAGAAAGACGGGCTTTAATGGTGATGATCTTGAGGCTTATTAGCAATGTGAATTGCACAATTTCTTTGCTGAAAAAAATTCTTTTAGAGTGGTGGAGTTGTAAAAACAACATCGATTTGGATTCCTATTTTGGTATTGGCTTTGATAGAGAAAGTAAATGCAGAGTAGAGGGAGACTTGAGTTGAATCACCATTAATTGTTTTGAGAGAGAAAATTGTACATGGACTTTGGGCATTTTGTTATTGTAGAGATGTGAAAATTTGGAAGAAAGATAAAAAGTATTTATCATATGGATTAGTAGAAGTGTTTGAGAAGGAGTAAAAGACTTCAAGTGATAAGCCATAAGAGTTTGAGAAGAGTAAAGCAGTGGATTGGATTTGTTATTGAGAAAAAGATAGGAGTTCTACCTAAGTACTTAAGTAGGAACATAACGGCCTGAGTAATTATTGATATATTTTTCTGCATGGAGAAGAGAAGAGTTGGAGAGTTGCAATATGTTGCAGAGATTTTTGGCTGCAACAGAAGGCAAAGAAAAATAGTTATTTTTCCACCAAATGCAAATTCTTTGCTTTTGCATTGGATAATTAACATTGAAACAAACACTTGCAACTTGTTTGTATTTGTTTTACGAAAACGAACCAAACATATGCAAGTGGTCAAGATTGCAGTTGACTTGCATTTGCAACGAACCAAACACCTACAAATGGTTAACTCTAGATTCATCTTCTATTTAAGTTGAACCAAACACCTTCAATCGGTTGGAAATGCAAACTATTGCTATTGCATCCAGTTTGCCTCGAACCAAGCTGAGCCTTCAAGTTTTTAGACCATGAATGAAAATGTTAAGACGTGTTGAAGTTGTACGACATAACCATAATACCAGTCTGGCAGGCATTTGCAAATGTGCATTTAGGTAGTTTGGGAAAATATCTAGTTTCTTGTTTGAAGTCTATTTCATCAATGTGCACCCCATGAAAATCCCGGATTTCTGTTAGAAAATTAGAAATCTCCAATGCATTTTATGAAGTCAGTTGTGTTATAATATTCATCGTAATTTACTCACCAAGAAAGAATTTCCTTGTTGAGCATAGACTAAAACAACGTAATTCAACAAAAACTAAGCCATAGCTATATATGGGGTACAAATTAAAAGGTCAACCTGCATTTCTATTTTCTACAAAAGTGAAAAGATCCTTTCTACAATATCATAGATTCACAGTTGATGCAGATACAAAACAAAGTTGTCGAGTAGGACTTGAGATTCAAAACAATTTTGGCAAGCCAAATTTGTAAGTGCTACACTCTCCAACAGGAAAAGTCTTATTGCATCTTTTGCCATCTCCTCTCTTGTTTTCATAACCTGGATAATCATCCTTACTAAATGCAACTTCTTCAACTAAACACAGCCCCGCCTTGATAGCAAGATCCTTGACCTTCCATTCATCGAATGGGTAAGCGGTCTTGTGAGTTACGTGGACTTCTCCATTCTTTGTTATCATATCACGGGCGCTTTTAAAGAAACCTTCCAAAAGTTCTTGGTGGAGCCTGCAATAAAATGAAGAAAGTATTTCAAATTTTACTAGTTGCACTTAAAGAGTTTCAAAAATATGTCTCTAATTTGAGGTAAAGTTAGGAGTCAGAAATACAAGTATAAAAGATAGAATCTATCATTTACTTAATTTGGGCTTTGTCATGCTCCCTTTGGTATTTGTAGCCGGCATGAGGAAAGTTATAAACAATTCTATCAAACTCCATCTGTTTCAGTGAACGATGTCTGCTCATAGTATGTACATTTATGTTGTACATGATGGTGCATCCCAGATCCTTCAGTTCTTTCAAGTTAGCCTCTGCTGTTGGATGCTTATCAAACAAATTAGCTATATTCAAACATAATGCATGTTAGATGAGATTGTGTATTGTAAGAGTGAGAGTGAGAGTGAGAGTGAGAGTGAGAGAGAGAATTACATACCTTTGCTGTGGAGAAGGGTAGTTGCAACCATGTTGGAGGCAGAGTCAAATGCATCTGCTAAACATGCAGAGAAGGAAAAATCTCCCTCTCCTACAAGTAGTATCTTCTGAAAACTGCTGTAGTGTTTGAACCATTTTTTTTTTCCTCATCTCTTTATCTCTTACTTTGCTAAGCTCAACTGTTCAAGTCTCTAAGCTTAACTGTTACGGAGTACTTAGCAGTAATTGATCACAGGCACTTATTAGTTATGACTTCCCAATGCATAGGTACATAGGGACTCTTAGGTTTTTTCAAAAAAGCATGCATGCAAAGGCAATAAAAACATTAAAAAGCTAGGCATTATTCATAAGGGTGATGATGTTATGAGGCCGACCTTTCCAGGTTGGCCCCGAGTTCAAGTGGAGAACCGTTGATTTGGTACGTGATTCAATGTTTCATTTGATGTGGATTCTACGTGGAATCAAATTAAGTAAACTGAGTAGCTGCTCCTATTTTTTCTCCCTCCAACACCCATCTTTTGAACTTAATGGACTCTTGAACTCCCTATTTCTTCTCCCATCTAAACTAATTCTATTGTAACGTGAATACTACAAACGCGGAAGCGAGATTCGTAAAAAAATCAGGTTGTATTTGAGAGTTAGCACTACAAGAAAATAGGGCATAAGCCACGGAAGACTTTTAGTTTTTGCTACTGTTTTCTTAGTGACAAACTACCACAAATAATTCCGTGGCTATTTGAGTAAAACAGTGGCCAAAAGGTTAGCTTGCAAAAATAAACTGATTATAAAAGTAGTGCTTTGGCAAAACTGTGGGGAAAGAAATAATAACTGTGGCAAAAAAGGTTGTGAATTATTTCACCTCTCGCGGTCCTGTTTTGTTCGAACTTCGAAAGAGAGAAATTCCTTTATACTCTCCACACTCTCTGCTCTAGGTATTTCCAAAACTTTGTTCACCTCTTTCACCGATCTCACTTTCACCAATTCTCTTTATCGATTCAAGACTCAGTTCTCTCTCCTTCGCTCCATCTCCAATCAAAATAAGGTAATGTTTGATCTATCTTGCTCTAGATTCTAGAATCGATTTGAGTCCCTATCGAAGTATTGATCTTCAATAGGGACTCAAATCGATTCTAGAATCTAGAGCAATCTAGAGCAAGATTGATCCCCCCCCCCCCCCCTATAACTAACTAAGGTCAGATTGAACGTGTGAAGAAAGAGAAGCTTTGAGGCAATTTTTTATCCCTTCCCATCTCCTTCCCACCACTAAGGGGATTCATGTCATTTGTTATTAGTATTTAACACTTAATTTTCTGCACCTTTGATCCATCTTGTTTTCAACGGCTAGATCCTGTGTTTGGCTGGAGTTAGGTCTAATTCAGAACTGTTGTTGTACGGTAAGGCTCTCCAATTACTGGCCGCTACCCTTTCTGGGACTCGTTCTATGGAGGACCGAGGAGGTCTCCTCCTTGATCCTGTGGGAGATTCAATTGATTCCTTTGAAAATCACTCCCAATCTTTACTTAATCAAGTTCCTGATGAGTGTGAGACAAAAAAACAGGATTTTGCTTCTCCTTCTTTGTTCGAGATCAAGCTCATGGCTTTGGGAATTTAAAATTATGATAGGATGAAAACCGTCAGCGAGGAGGAAAGTAGAATTGCTCGATTTCTCTTTGACATCAAATATAAAGATGCAGATGCATAAACAAAGAACCAATTTCTAACGGAGTTCAAAGCATTCCAAGCTACTAAAACTTCAGCCTCTGCCTCAGGATCATCGAAGAGTAAAAACAAACATTCGTTCTTCAGAGATGCCCAACGATCGGAACCGGGAATTTCTACAAGTGATGAAAGGGGACAGGTTAACCAAGGATTTACGGATGTTAGTCTCAACATACAAGACATAGCTGAACCTTAATCGATCAGTAATACACCGATCGAGCAGAGAATCATACCTAAGAAAGTTATTTGTCCATTTGAAACTTGCAGCTTCAAATCTTACGTAATGGAATGTGGAAATTATGAGAACAAAGAGGGCATTTGCTTTGAAAACTGCCATAATGCCTCAACACAGGAGGTTGAAGAAGGAGATTATTCTGACGACTGTACTAAAGTTTCTTGTTCTCCTCAAGATCCTGGCTCGGTTCGAAAAGAATTTATGGAAATCTCTGAGGTTATTAGAACAAAGGTGGATGAACAACCTGTATGTACATCTTATGCTGAAATTACTCAAACAGAAAAAGAATTAGACAAGAGAAAGCAAGTCCTGATCCTAGGCCTACCAGCTGAACTTGAAGGAGGAACGAGCAGCAACCCGAAAAAAGCACCTCAAACTACACAGATAAAGAGTTGGGCTTCACTTCTGTCTGCTCCTGTAACAGGCAAAGGTAAGTCAAAACTCTCATTTATCAAACCTGATATTGTTAATGGGAAAACTGTTATCAAAGTAGGTCCTGAAGAATTTAAGGAGAATATTAAGACTAGTGCCCTTTTTCTAGTTGGGTGTTTTGTGGGCAAGAGATTAGCTTACCCTTTTGTAAAAGAAACTCTCACTAAACTCTGGGATATTGGGGGAGATTTTGAGATGACCATCCAAGGCCTAAACATGTTCTTCTTCAAATTTAGTAACCTTGAAGATAGACAAAAAGTCCTGGAGAAAGGTGCTCAGCATATTGCTAGTCGAGTTTTCTTGATCAAGGAATGGAGACCTTTCATAGAAATGGAAACAACTAACTTCACTTCTATCCCAGTTTGGTTGATTCTCAGGAACATCCCTCACCACATGAGATCTATTGAAGGAATGTCTAGAATTGCTAGCACATTGGGAGTGCCTATGCATTTGGATAAATTTACTGAGGAACATATCTCCACTACTTCATTTGCAAGAGTATGTATCGAAATCCATGCTTCTTGAGAATATCCTAGCTCTATTCCAGTATTTTATGGAGATGAAGGTATTGCCTATATCCAGTGTGAATACCCTTGGATACCTCTTAGATGTTCTCACTGTACTTTTTTTGGTCATAACCTGGAGTCCTGTGACATGGCTCCTAAAGTTCAGAATTACTCAAAGAAAGTAGAAAACAAAGTACTGCAAGGCAAAGGCCAGCCTACAAGGAAAACAGATGATGAAGGATGGACTCTCCCAAGGGCTAAACAGACTTCCAAGCAACTCCAAGCTAACCCTAATAGGTTCAATGTACTGGAGATCCCAGATGATGGAGAAACAGAATTGATGAAGGATGTCGGACCTGGTGATAAAGTTGAACCTATCCACAAAGAATATTTTACTCCTGAAGACCAAAATAAAGGTAGTGAAGGATCAAAAACACTTACACAAGAGCAACCGAGGAATAGTTCTCAGAGGCAACAAGGTTCAGCTAGAAAAACATAAAATATCCTCAAAAATAAAGGCTCAGAAAAATCTTACAATAACTCTCAGAGTGGCAATAAGAAAGGCTCAGCCCAACAAAAGAGCTACTTCAAAGAAAAACCTTCAGTGGAGAAATACCAAATGTCTGAAGAAGAACTAAAAAAGGCAGCAGCTAAAATCAAACTGAGCCTGAACAAGAACAGCAGAGGAGAGAATACTGGCCCGAAAGCTAGACGTTTCTAATGTATATACAAAGCCAAAAGAAGAGAGGGAGGGAGGCAATTTCAACTTACCCTATAATGGAATCAATATGCATTGAGTGTGCGGGAGATTTTCTAATCATACTTTATGTTTTTCCTTATGTTGCAGGTCCCTTTATCCACATTAAAGATCAAAAGAGAAGTTAACAGCTGGATTAAAAGAAATAAATTATTTATGTTTGGTATATCTGAGCATAAAATCTTAAATGAAAATATTAAAAATACTGCTGATTACATCTGCAGAGGATGGACATTTACCTTCAACAACTCTCAAAATGGAAAGAGCGGGATTCTCCTCTGTTGGGACCCACAGATCATCCAAGTGGAGCAGATCATACGGGAAGAATGCTTGTAATTTATGAACTGCCTCCAAACGGTTGGGGGTATCCCTGTTTTACCTAACACTATTGTGGAATTTATGAACTTCCTCCAAACGGCTGGCCTTGTGAACTGTAAATTTCAAGGCAACTATTTAACTTGGAGTAATAAGAGTACTAGAGGCAAGAGAGTTGCTATGAAACTGGATAGAGTTCTAATCAACTCTCAGTGGATGAATACTTTCAATTATTCACAAGCTAACTTCCTTAATCCTAATGTCTCTGATCACTCCCCTTGCTTCCTTAATATTACATCACCCTCGTCTTCTAACCCTAAACCTTTTAAAAAATTTAACTGTTGGGCTGAAGAATATGAATTTCTTGATGTGGTTAAGAATGCTTGTAATTTTCAGATTGAAGGCAATGATACTTTTATTTTTGTCTCAAAGCTCAAAAATGTTAAAAAAAAGACTCAAAGAGAAGTTTTCTAAAGCTTTTTCTCTCTTGGACACACAAATCTTTAATGCCAAAACGGCCTTAGACATCCTTCAAGATAATCTGCAAATTGACCCCCTCAATCATGACCTTGTTGTTCAAGAAAAAATTGCTCTGATTTTATTTTGATTTGGTCAAAGAAGATGAACATATTAAAAAGCAAAAATCTAGAGTTCAATGTCTCCAACTTGGAGATAGTAACTCTAAGTTTTTTCATAATTCTGTCAAGGCTAGAAGAGCTAGAAATAGGATATTGAGTATTATTGACTCCAATGCGACTATTCTTAATACTGAAAAAGATATTTGCAAAGAAGGAGTTTCCTGGTTTGAAAATTCTCTTGGAAAAAGTCATGTTCCTCAAGTTAAATTTAATGATCTACAAAGCCTAAACATTAACAGGATTTCTAACGTTGATAGAGATGAATTAGAAAAGCCTATTTCTTCTTAAGAGATTTTTGAGTGTCTTCAGGACATTGGAGATGATAAATCCCCAGGTCCTGATGGCTTCACTTCTCTTTTTTTCAAAAGGGCCTGGTCTATCATTGGAGATAATTTTGTGAAAACTGTTAAAAACTTCTTCCATTCTCGTAAACTTTTGGGTGAAGTCAATGCTACTATTTTTACTCTTATCCCCAAAATTGATAATCCTACATCCTTTAAAGATTTTAGACCTATTGCTTATTGCTCTGTTCTTTACAAATGCATTTCTAAAGTTTTAACTTGCAGAATTAAACATGTCATTGGCTTTATCATTAGCCAATGCCAGTCTGCCTTCATCTTTGTGGAGGAATATCACTGACAATATTATGTTAACACATGAAATTGTTAGGAATTACCACAGAGATAAAGGCAGTGGTAGATGTACTGCTAAAATTGACTTGAGTAAGGCCTATGACATGGATAATTGGGAATCTATCATAGAAGTCATGCAAGATATGAACTTTCCTGGTAAACTCATTATGTGGATATGGGAATGTATATCTACTACTAGATATTATGTTGCTATTAATGGGTCTCACTATGGCTATTTTAAAGGAAAAATAAGGATTAGGCAAGGGGACCCTATTTCTCCTTACATTTTTGTCATGATAATGGAGGATTTTACCAAAATTATGGAAAAAAATGTAAGTGAAGGGCTCTTTCAGCTTCACCCTAAATGCATTAGGCCCAGTATCTCTCACCTATGTTTTGCAGATGACCTCATCATTTTTATGAAAGGAGTTCCTTCTAATGTTATTTGTCTAGTTCAAGCTCTTTACAATTTCAAGACCTTTGCAAGTATGGATATCAACCATAGTAAGAGTAGATTATATTGTGCTGGTATGAATTCCCTTGATATTGATTACTTTTGTGATATTATTGGTATTGAATGGGGATCTCTTCCAGTTTGATATCTTGGCCTCCCTTTGATCACAACACAACTTAAAGCTTCTTACTGTCTCCCAATGGTTGAGAGAGTGAATGCTAGGATTGGGTCTTGGAAAAGTAGATGCCTCTCCTACGCTGGGAAACTTATTCTACTTAAGTCTGTACTGGCTAGTATGCATACCTACTGGAGCTCTGTTTACAAACTTCCCCAATCTATGGTGAAAATGCTCAATAAGATCCTTAGGAATTTTTTGTGGGGAGGCACTGATCTAAACCATAAAAATTCTTTGGTCAGCTGGAACAAATGCTGTCACTCTTATGATGAAGGTGGCCTTAACATTAGGGATATTGCAACAGTTAATAAAGTGGCTACTCTAAAAAATCTTTGGACTGTTATTGGGGGGGGTGCACTCATTTTGGGCTGACTGGATTACAGCTAATCTGATAAAAAATAAAAACTTTTGGCTTATGAAAATTCCTAATGATTGTTCTTGGATTTGGAGATTTATCTTGCAGAACAGGACTATTGCTTCTTCAATTGCTCGCCATCACATTGGAAATGGACAAGCTACCTTGTTCTAGCAGCAACCTTGGCATCCTTTGGGTATCTTATCTGATCTTTTTCCTCAACGTCTCAGGTATGGCTCTCTTTTATACTTTAATGCTTATGTGGGTAACATAATCAGCAATGATAAGTGGAACATTCCAGATAATACTTTACAAGATCTTAGTACTATATGGCATCAGATTGATCAAGTTGACTGCTCCTCAGGTCACGAGGATGAGATTGTCTGGTCTATTTCTAATGATGGTGAATTTAACTTCAAAAATACATTTAACCACATTAGACATGACAACCCTAAAATCCCCTGGACCCACTTGACTTGGTTCCCAGGTAATATTCCTAGACAAAGTTTTATTACTTGGCTGGCCTTAAATAAGGCTTTGAAAACCCAAGACAAGCTAATCCAGTGGGGTGTGACTTTCCTTGCAAAATGTGTGTTATGTTGGGGTGATGGAGAAAATGAGAATCATCTTTTATGTTCTTGCCCTTTCTCTCGGATGATTTGGAATAAACTCCTATATAAACTTCATTTCTATAGATCCAATACTGACTGGGACATTGAAATCTCTTGGTGCTCAAACCATTTTAAAGGAACATCCTTAACTTCTCAAATTAGAAAACTCTCTTTTTGTGCCTTCATATCCCACATTTGGGGTGAAAGGAATTGCAGGATTTTTGAGAGTACAAGTAAATATGCTGATTTAATCTTACAAAAAATTATTCTTGATGTTAGGACTAAACTTGCTTGTAGCAAAGTTGTTTTTGAAGATACTAATGAAAATAGAATATGCTTGTAGGAATGGAATCTTCCTAACAGCCTGAAAATTACATAATCTATTTTTTGTAGATGGAACAAACCTCCTCCTGGTTACCATGCTATTAATTCTGGTGGTTCTCTTTCTGAAGTTGGTGGATTTGAAGCCCTTTTGAGAACAAAAGAAGGGATCTCAGTTAAAGCTGTGGCTGGCAGAGTGAGAGCTCAAAGTGTGATCATCCATGAACTTCAGGGCATTGAAGCAGGCATGTTATTAGGGCTGAGACTGGAGATCGAAAAAGTTATCATTTATACTGGTTCTGGAGAAGCCTACTACCTGCTCTACAAGGAAGGGAAGCCCCATTGGCAAGCCAAAGAATAGTGGAAAGGATTAAGAAATTAATGCTTTGATTTAGATCATGTATCATTGAACAAGTATTCAGAGAAGTTAATGCTGTTGCTGACAACCTCTCTAAGATCAAACCTGCGGAAGGGTTTTATGAAATGCTACCAACAGCCTTTTCTCATGAGCTTTTGATGATAATTGAAGGGGATGCTGCTGGGAAAATCTACCTGAGACTATGAGTTTACTTCAAATTCAGTCTGATGATGGGTACAAATTTATGGGGTTACGTGGTTGCCCCTCGGCCTATGTTCCATTTCTTGGATGTCTATAGGATTTTATTCATTGGATAAACCTGATTCTATCTTGATAAAGATGCTCAAGGAAAGCTTCATCCTTGATACTGATAATCTGACTGACTGTGGGTGCAAGGCGCCTGTTTGTTACAAAAAAAGGGTATAAGTATTTGTTGTAGTCAGTCAGGTTCTTTATCTTTTTACTATTCTTTCAATGCTGCTAGGACTAGTATAGGAGGGCAGGGCATTCTGAACTGTTGGGGGCAGGAATAAGAGTATTTTGATAAGTGGGTGCTTTGACTTGGAGTTTGGGACCCTTGTTATTATGAGCAGTTTCAGTACAGTGTTGTTCTCCTTTGCTTACTGTTACTCTATTGCTGATGATGGCCTCCTCTTCTACATTGATGCTAATGCCTCTCTTTGACTATGGAAGTAAGGTATTCATCTTAAGCTCTTTTGCTGAAGATTTGAAGTCAAATTTTTACTAGTGCTGCAGATTCTTTTTGTCCTTTGGAGTCTGTAGGTCATTTGCTTGTTGTTTTTTTTTTCTTTGTATTTTTATTTTTGAGCTTCTCCTCATTGAGAAGTTCACTTGTGTATATTCTTTTTTTCTTTCAATGGAGCAGGGGGGTCTGCTTTCAACCCCAGCTTACCTTCCTAAAAAAGAAGAAGTATTAATCTCTGGTTTTGATTGTTTTGCTATATGCAGTTATGGATTCGGTAAAAATTGGGATAAGGTTGAAGAAGAACAAATAAATTATCTTAGCGATTGCTTTGCTAAATGCAGTTATGGGTGGTGATGATCCCTTTCCTATTCTCTATGTACGTTTTGATTTAAACCTCTAATTTTCTTGATTTGATCTTTCCTTGAAGTTTTGTACAGTTTTTTCTACTTTGGTTAGAATCTCTAATTTATACTTGATATGTCTTTTTAACTTTATTTAACTGAAATTGTGCTAAACAAATGTGTTTCAGCATCATTCACTTTAATAAAATTGCCATAAAATATATTTTCTCTACAACAACTCATTATTGGGTCTTAGATGAATTTGGCCATTGCTACACAAATTGAATGCTTGTAAAACAATTAAACACTACCTGAAGCTAGTAAGAAATCCATAGACTTGGTAATTGTGCTTGAGAAATAATTGTTGTATAGTGGTAGCTTTTGTGCTCTTTACGCAGCCGGTGCACATGTTGCTTTGTTTCATATAGGTTTTTGTTTGCAGTTGCTTCTAGTAATTAGTTATGCTTAAATTAAAGGATCATATTATTTTAGGAGCTTCTAGCTTTCTTATTGAATGGACTGCATGAATATTTGAATCGTGTCAAGCTCAAACCTTACATTGAATTAAAGGATGCTAATGGTCACTCTGACGAGGAATTTGCAAATGAATGTTGGGAGAACCACAAGGCTCGAAATGATTTTGTAACTGTTGACGTTTGCCAAGTAAGTTGTGTACACTTTCTTTTTGTGTTTCTTAAAATTTAACTGATGTATGGATGCAACAAACTCTCTTTTTGAGATAATTATATGGCTTAGCTTCTAAGCCTATAAGAGGGCGTGTTCATTCATTTCAGTGCCAATATAAGTCAACACTGATCTGCCAGATTGTAGCAAAGTTTCAGTGACTTTTGATTCCTTCTTGTACTTGTCATTGCCATTGCCTTTAACGGTTACTCGGGAGATTACAGTAACTGTATTCTATGGCGATGACAATGATCTTCCCATGCCTTTCAGTGTAACAATGCTAAAAGATGGTTCCTGCAAGGATCTTCTTGAAACGTTGAGTGCTACCTAAGGAGTAACAAAACTCTCTTGCTTGCAGAGGTAAATTCATGAATAATCTTTAGGTTTTTATTTAAGCACATTCCCTGAAACAGAACACTGCTACTTTCCAGGTTCATGTTCCAATCGATGATGATTCTACTGATTTTCAACATTTGGACAAAGTTAAATTAATGAAAATGCCTTGACCTGGACTGATAGACAACTCTCATCTAATCATAAATGGAAGTGAGGGCGAAGGTCATGATTTGGAGCTAATACAAACCCTGATGGAAGGGTGTGATTATGTTTTGGCTCCTCAAGAAGTTTGGAAAAAGCTTCACTATTGGTAATAATAATAAAATCAGTTTCCCCCTTTAAAATGAGACATTTATTATAGAACTTTGTATTTACATCCCAATGAAAACTTGTAAGGTCATCATGTACTTGTCTTTTGATGTTTAGCTTGCTTTGGTTTATAAATTGATGTTAGTACGACCGCTTTTCAAATTTTAAGGTGTATCATTGTTCTCCTGTAGTTTGCTTGATTCTCTCTTACAGTATGGCTCGCACTTAAACTAAATGTATTGTCTTAGTAGCATTTCAAACTTCGTCATGTGTTTGTATGTCAACCATCTTCATCTTTTATGCATGTGTTTCCATCGTTTGCTCATATGTTTTGGTTTATTCTACTTCCTGGAGGTACAAAGGGGGGCCGACATTACCCTGAAGAATGATTCAACAAAGATCCCAGATCAAGTAATTTAGTGTGGAGGTTTACCCTCTTCGTCTCCAACTAACTGACGCTAGAGACAACAAACAATTTGTTTTTCATATAAGTAAAAAGGTATTGTACCCTCGTTTGTTTATTTCATTCCAAAATATTTGATAGCTATAAAATGGTACTCCAAAAGCGTTGGGCTTGTGGCACTCCTGATAATTGTGCATGCTCACAATTATAGAAGCTCTACGCCAGTCAAATTTGATAATAGAGTTGATAAAAAAGCTGAAACCTTAGGTTGTGGTCACCGGGATGGCTCATTTCAAGGTTGTTATTAGTTCACCTTTTCAGCACCTATTAGACATCACAAGAGATATCGATTTTCATCTATTTTTAGATGTTTATGAGCATTTTAAGCTATCTAGTTTACCTGGTTCAAGTGGGGTTTGGAAATATCTACCAGGAAACACACTACCCACACATTCAATAATAGTGTACGGTCTGGTGAAAAATCAGGTATATTCAGATCTGGAAGTTGCCTTTGTCATTTCTGAAGAAGAAACCATTCTTAAGGCGTTGTCCAAGACCGTGGAGTTATTAGAGGGAAATACTGCTTTATTTTGCCAATATTATTATGGCTGTATTTTCCATGAGCTTCTAGCCTTTCAGCTTGCTGACCGCCATCCACCTGCACAGAGAGAATGTGCAAATGCTAAATCCACTGAGATGATAGGGCTCTTAAGCTCAACTATTTCAGTCCTTAACGACCGAGTTTTCTGCCAGCGAGGCAGATAACTCTTCATTGATTCACATGGATGTTGATCAAAGTTTTCTTCCAGTGCCTGCCCCAGTCAAAGCTGCCATCTTTGAGAGTTTTGTTAGACAGAACATGATCGAATCTAAAATCGATGTGAAGCTTGGAATTCAAATGTTCATCAAGAGCAAATATGGTTCCCCATCTGATAGCTGTACTGAGTTCATATATGGGGACTCTCCACTGGCTCCTTTCAACAAGTTGGTCCTTTGTTGCATCCAAGAAGGTGGCACCTTGTGTTTTGCCACTGGCACAAATGGGAATTATGTGGCAGCGGCCAAGTTTTTGAAAGCAAATGTTGTGAACATTCCAACAAACATTAGCACGGGATTTAAGCTTACTGTAGATGCGCTTACAAAATTACTTCAAGAGGTTGATAAGCCTTGGTTTTACCTCTCAGGTCCAACAATTAACCCAACTGGCTTACTTTATAGCAATGAGGAGATCTAAGAAATATTATCTGTAAGTGCTAAATTTGGGGCTAGAGTTGTGATTGATACATCTTTCTCAGGGTTAGAATTCAACATCGAGGGTTGGGGTGGCTAGAATTTGGATGAGAGTTTGTTGAAACTTGATTTATCGCCCAAACCATCTTTTTGTGTCTCTTTGCTTGGTGGATTATCTTTTGAGATGCTAACTGGCGAGCTTGTATTTGGATTTCTGGTTTTAAATCAACCTCTTCTAGTAGAGGCATTTCATACCTTTCCAGGTTTAAGCAAGCCCCACAACACGGTTAAATATGCAATAAAGAAATTGTTGGATATGAATGATCAGAAAGCAGGAGACCTATTCAAAGTCCTTTTGAAGCAAAAAAGGAAGCTAAGGAGTAGATCGCTACGCTTGAAGGAGATACTCTTGAAATGTGAATGGGATGTAGTTGAATGTTGTGACGGTGTATCAATGGTGGCAAAACCATTTGTCCACCTTGGGACAACCTCAAATCTCAAACTTCATCTCAAACTTAATGACTCTAACATACGAGAAACCATCCTTAAGTCCATAGGTTTATGCATCAACAGTGGCTCGTGGACCGGAATCCCTGGCTACTACCGGTTAACATTTGCCTAATGGATGGAGTATTTGAAAAGGTATTAGAATGCATAACTCGATTCGATAAGGAGAACTTCGACTGCTAGGGGTCATTTCTTTCTTTGTCAAACTTTGATCACAGTATTTTTGAATGCGACAATGTTGTTGTCGGATTTGTGAAATCAATAATAAAAAAAACAAAAGTTTGGCTTATATTGAAAAAAAAATAGTTTTCATATTAGGAATATTGTAATCATCCTACAAGCTCACATGCAAAGCTAAGAAAATGCCCTCGAGACAATATCAATTTTCTATGCATATGTTAATGGTTGTTCTAGCTATCAAAACACCTACTCATCTACTATAAAAGAGTCTCTATAGTTTAAACAGTCATGAATACTAACTCATTATTCGTTTGATGCTCTGCAGGTGGGGTTGCATGGGACACGTTGGTTAACTACATGTGACCAGGTGCGTCTTCTGACCTTACTATTGTATTAACAGTTTAATACCGGGGTTTTATTTGTAAAAAGTTTGCTTCCCGTTGCAGTTAGCTTTCTTAGGAAAGGATGACATAGCACTATGAATTTCATTAGTTGTATATATGCCACGCACACACAAGTGTTTATAACATGGACCCGCAGTGTTTATAGGCAGACTATAGCGGCCTCACCGTGCCTTACTAGTATGGAGAGATTATCAGGTAGGTGTGTTGGAGATTTTTCCAAGCTTCCGATTTAATTTTCACAAATCTCAAATGATGAAGGATATAAGTTACACTGGTATCGAGTTTTATCTGACCTATATCTCTTTATTTTCAGACTTTGAATGTACTGATTTCATCAACGACATGAAAGTATCTCAAACAAGAAAGTGCACATCACTAGAAGTAAGTATCCGTACTAGAGCTTTCTTTTTAGTAATTTAATATAGAAACTGCCATAAAAAATTATAATGCCTTTCTATTTATTATTATACATGAAGGAAAGAGAAGTTTAGAATGTTAAAAGAGATAACAGATTGCAGTATAAGGAACTAATAGAAACTACAAAAGCATTGGAACGGTTTAAGAAGGACTACAAAAGCTCTGATAACCTTACTACTGAAAATAAGAATCGATGTAGCAATCTCAATCTGAACTCTGTGTCTTTCCTTCTCGAGGTATGTATTTTAGCTCCCTTACATAGTGTGGTTAAAGTATAATACATAAAGCAAAAGATTGTGTAATTGCTATAATTTCTAAAATAATATCCGTAAATTGTCCCAGAATGTTCTAAGAAGATCGAGCTCAACTATATATGTTATTGCGCTTCTTGCTTCAGGGCAAAGCTCCACTATAACGGGTACTTACTCTGGGCAGTATATCATGCAGGTAGTCACTTAAACTAAAAGATTTAGCTTTTAAGATCATTTTCTTCATTAAAAAAAATACATGCAAAATAATTTCTATTTTTGAAATAAATTTTCAGGGGTTTTTGAATCTAAAGATGAAGATGTGGGTGAGAAATTTGACGATGCGGTGCATTGCTATCATCCCCAGCCCGATCGCCTCCATTATTGCAAGATCCTCCGATGTTGGACAACTCATCATCGTTGCTTCGGTTCGTAGCCCAACTTCTTTATTCAAATAATTAATATCTTTGTCTATGACTTCTTTTTTTTGTTATTAATTTGCAGATGATATTATCTTTTGAGCTCCCCCATTTGCTCTCATGCCACTTCTCAAGTTCAGCAGTAGGCAAAAAAAAATTATCTCATTTTTGTGTATATAAAAACATGCTTATAGTTTATTTCGTGTATCATGTTTTTATTTCGTGTATATAAAAACATGCTTATAATTTCTTATTTTTTGCATATTTTTGAAATAATTTTTTTTTTATTATTATTATATGTTTTTGCTACGGATTTTGTAGTGGTGAAAGTAGGTTTTTGCCACGGATTATGTAGTGGTAAAAGCAGGATTTTGCCACGGATTATGTAGTGGTGAAAACATGTTTTTGTCACGGACTTTGCAGTGGTTAAAGTAGGCTTTTGCCATGGATATTTCAGTGGCAAAAAAAACCGTTTTCCACGGTAAAAATAGTGTGAAAGCTTTAGCCACCCCATCTATGGCCACGACCCTAGCCACGGTAAAAAGAGTGGCAAAAACCTTTTTGCCACAGATTTTTCAGTGGCTAATACCCTTTATTCTTGTAGTGTAGAGAAAACTAGGGTTTCAACTAAACAAATCAACTTACTTTCATCAAAATCAACTGAGAAACAAATAACCTAGACCTCCCCTTTTATACAACACAAGGGGGTTAGAATTAGGAACCCTAATTCTAATTGAAATAATATTATGCTTAAATTGAGAAACTGCTAATAACTCACATTGGACCTCTCTAACAGAGCTTTAAACTAAAGCATCAAATAAACATAGGTCACACGGTGAGTAGACAACCCTATGAGGGACGATTCGTATCAAACCCTCCGTCTGAGAAGATTTCGTCCACGAAATCAAGGGGGCGGTGCTCCAGAAGACTTACGTACGTATGTAGTACGCATCTCAGTCCCTTCATATTCATCCCATAGATCGCACACGAAATTTGTATGTTGGAACTTTTCTGGAAATCTTAAAGTCTTCCGCGGAATTATCTATACCCTGCGATTGTACTCGAGGTCTTTAAATCCCAATGTTGAAGAACGTTTAAAACTTAAGAAAGCATAGAAACCTGCATCTCGAACTTTGCTAAACACCCCCCCCCCAAAAAAAAAAAAAATGGATCGATCAACGGTGGCTTTTTGGCCTTGCTTTGGCACGTTTCTTACTTTGTGCATTGCTGGAACACATCATTTATTTGATTTAAATTACTATTGGCATGCCACCTAGTATGCCCTAAGGCAAGTTCATGCATGCCCAAAAGTCGGCATGCCTCGGCATGCCATGAGACATCCCCAAGAGATGTAACAAATATTTCAAACTTTTTCTTTTCCCCACCAAAATTTGAATTTTGTGGTATGAGTTGGTGGGTTTGGGTGAAGTTAAAGTATGGCACGCGCTTGATTATCACGAGCAACTTCATCTTCTTTCCCACGAACTGTGTTTTTCTCTTCGCGAAACTCTGCAATTTGCTTTCTGGTTTCGCTGATTTGGCCCAAATTTTGGTAAAAACTCGAACCGGAGAGTTCCACTGGACTTTTTGAGGAACTCCGGTGAGTCCGTCTTCATAAAGCCTCCCTGCACTAAAACCTCGATTACCGGCAGCAACATCGGCAAAAACATCGGTAAGTTTTTCGGTGTATTCCCCGTCACAAATTGTTTCTTTTTAAGCAACTGATTCTTCACCTGCAACGACCTTAAATAGGGTTTATAATTCGATAAATTGTGCAACCTCACCGGTGAGATCTCCATGGCTGGCAGCGATGTCTAGATCTGGCTCAGGTGTTGGTTTCAGCCTGGAATGGATCTTTATGGCTTATAACCCATACGCCACCCACGTGAGTGGTTCTACACACTAGATTCTCGTGTCTCTTCTTCTTTCGTAAACGAATTGTTAAGTTCGTCGCTCCTCTCGGCGATACTTCCCTCTAGAGAGAGATCTTCGGTAACGCCTAACGGAGGTGGTTGGGGGGGGGAGAGGGGCGGGAAAAAGGCTCCCATACCCAAAGCCTCGTTAAGCTTATCAAACTTATCCTTTATCCTTGCTACATCTTGAGCTAGAGTAGGCTTCTTCATCGCGAATCTTCCACGAGGTATCTTTGCTCTTGAAACTAACTACACTTAGATCTCACGCAGCTCTGGTACCAATTGACGTGAATACTACGAACGCGGAAGCAAGATTCATAAGAAAATCACGTTGTATTTGAGAGTTAGAGAAAACTAGGGTTTTAACTAAACAAATCAACTTACTTTCATCAAAATCAACTAAGAAACAAATAACTTAGACCTCCTCTTTTATACAGCACAAGGGCGTTAGAATTAGGAACCATAATTATAATTGAAATAACATTCTACTTAAATTGGAAAACTGCTAATAACTCACATTGGACCTCTCCAACAGAGCTTTAAACTAAAGCATAAAACATAAAACATCAAATAAACATAGGTCACACGGTGGGTGGACGACCCTATGAGGGATGATTCGCATCATATTGAGTTTGGTACTCTCTCTAACTCTATTTTTGACATAACATCCAACTTTAAAATTATGGACAGAATTCCATCTATGATGATCACAAAATTTATATTCGATTAATTGTGATCTACCTGGAACTTTGTTGGCATAACTTGTTGAAAGAAATATTTCAACTTTGGAACCATCTCATGAGAATTTTTGAGCAAAAATTGTTGGACTAATTTCTAAAAAATTTATTCTGGGCAAAGGTGTGTCGGTATATCCTGCAATATTATTTGTTCAATCCAAGTTCTTCAACCATTGATCACAATATCCAATTTTCTTTCTGTAACTGAAAGAATTTGATCACACATACTTAAATTTTAGTATATAACCACAACCTACCAATAAATAAGATACACATCAAAATCAAACTGATTGTGCATACATAATGACAAAGGAGATGTATCAACATAGACCCAAAAGAGCATTTGCAACACTTTCACTACTTCTATATTTTTTTTCTCAGGGATTACCATTAACCATAGTACTCTTTTTTCTTGGATTTCAGCCGTCCATTTTCGAGTCGCAATCAAATTTGGCCAAAAAAACGAGTCTGAGTCGTCGGATCTAAACATTTGTCCAAAAAAATGCAACCCAACCGTTGATTTCCCAAGTTGATCTCGAGGATCCTCGACTCAACTTAATATAGCTCTTCCCATACCATACTATCTCTCTCTATCTAATCTTCTCCCTTTGTAACCCTACTCTCGATCTCTCCCTTGCTACAAAATTGCTGAATCAACAATCTCCCAAAGGTAATTCTTTCCTTACTCAAATCATTTAACCGTCTTATCCTTCGCAAGTGCTCTCTTTCACTCTATCTCTTCCTCAAATTAGTGTTTCAAGCTTTGCAATTGGGGTTTAGTTTGATCAGGGTTTTAATTATTTGTTTGAAATAGCAGATGAAGCTTAGGTGTTTGATAAGGATGTTTCTGTGAGCGATTCAAGCTTGCATTCACATTAAACGAGCTGCCAACGAAACGGTACGTGTTTGGTAATCGGTTGTGGATGATATTGTTTTACCCTTCTCTTTTCATATTAAATTGGGGGTTCATAATTAGTTGTTTAAATAGTATTTAGATTAGGATTAAAATCTATGATGAAGATTTAGAGTAGACTGTACTCTGGTTTTAGTAATAATTTAAGGATTTGTATGTGTTTTAAACTTGGTTTTCTTACTGAGGTTTGGATAAGTTACTCTGGGTTTTAGTTTTTAATGCTAATATTGAGGTTATGGGGTTCTAGTATTTTACCTATTTTCTTATTGGGGTTTGGATAAGTTTGTCCAAGTTTTAGTTTTTGCTGTTGATATTGAGGTTATGGGGGTAGTATCTATTTGAGGTTGATGGTTTTGCTAAGTTTTAGTTTTTACCCATTTAGCAATGTGTTTGTAAGATGATTTTGTTATGTTTTGTTTGCAGTTAGTACATACAAATAGACTACAATTACGTGTTAGTGTTAATCATTATAGTAAACGGAACCTTGAAGCTCCTCTATATGGGGTTTTATAGTATATCATGCGTTGGTATTGTATATTGGTATTTTATCCTTTGCTGAGTAGAACTTCAGTTTATTGAGATAACATTTGTCTGTTTTTATCAATAATTGGATTGATATTAGATCTATAACAGGAAATTTAACTCCACCAAATCTGCTTTTATGTACTCATGTGTGCATATCTTTGGTTTTATAGGTAATGATCATGAATTACAAGCTTATATACCTTAGTGGGATACTATGTTGATCAATAGCTTTCATACAAACTCAGACGCTGAGCTTGTAGGATAAGTTTATAACTATGGTAATATTTTTCTCCTAAAGATTATTCAGCTTATTTATATAAGTAAAAAGTAAGTATTCCCTATAGTGGAATTTGAACTTAAGAGTTGTAACCAATTTTAGGATTTCTAAAAATCTTTAGTTGCTTCTATGTGTGTCCAACACTTTAGTTATCAGATTTCATTAAGTACAATAGCCACAGGAATACATTCCTTCTAAAGTTGATCCACTATAGATTCTCTTTACGAGTATGCATGTCTTTTACATAATCCATCTTTTTAAAGTTATTTGTATCTCTAATCCTACAAACATGAGACTAAAAACTTGGATTCTACAGGGTTTTTTTAGGAAAGGTATTTGCAAATCAGAGAAAACTCCCTCTATTCTTTATTAATGGGATCTTCGCCTTTTGTGGAATTCATGTCTGTGATTCTAATTATGACTTTAATGGAGATTTGGGTATTGCGAAGATCAAAAATCTCAATTAATGTCTCAAGGTTCATTCAATCTCTCTGACTCATCTACACTTGTTAAGCTCCAAAACCCAATTTATGGAATTATAAAAAATTAATCAACCACTGAAGTTTGATTTGAGGTATTACCATGATGGTAGAATCAGGGGATCCTTTTGGGGAGGGAAGATAATGATTGGGAATGAAGCTATTTTATTACATTGGGATTGAAGAGACTTGAAAAGTTCATCAAATCACATGTTTAGGGGCAGTTGAAGATGAACTTGGAGGTATCTTTGACCTCAAGATAGTATATTCTTCCCTAATTTAGTTTCACCTCAAGTTCTGAAATAGCATTTTGACTTGAACCCTTCAGTTATCAAGGATATAAACAATTCGTTGTTTTGGATTTGCTTAAAGGTGATTTTTTTTCTCATGTTAATTAACATACATGATATTAGATATGTGGTCTTCTCTTTCCAATTAACCTACTCCGTTATTGGCCTAAGGCATTGTTATCTTGAAGATATCTAATGATGATACGTCTGGCTAACTTGTGCTTTGATATAAATCAAACATTGTGGTGTCATATTGTAAAGTGAGATAAATTGTTAAGTCTAAACTTTGATTTTTTTTATAGATATACTTGAGATAAATTATAGTGGTTAATCAAAAAGTTTGTGTAATGGCCTAATTCTGTAGCTCAAAATAGCTCGAAATTAGATCTTACACTAATTGTACCTGTGACAAAAATTAATATAATACAAGAAATGACATATGTGATTTAGCGTAGAAAACTTTTGAATAGGTAAAAAAACTATGACCTCGAGTTGAGGGTTTAGTAACTGTAACTTTTATTGCTTAAGGCTGATATCATATTACAAGTAATTTATTTAACTAGAAATGTTTGATCTTGAAATAAAAACTTTTGCGGTGTTTAGAATCTATAAATTCCTATGTCAGAATCTAAAAAATCTTATTTTTATGGTCCTTATCTCATCTAAAACTTTTTATATATATAAATCTTACCTGCAGCTCGTTATCGTGTAGAAACACGTTATCCAAATAATGAGGTAAGTGGTAGTTGAACATGTAACTGTTAGTTCGTAAGAGACAGGTATTTTTGACTTGTTCATATTTTACTGTAGTGCTCGATCCATGTTCTTTATTAGTTTGAGGTCTAGGTGTCAATACTGATTGTACATGTCGCGTGTGTAATGCATAAGTTTGATATTGAGGTAGTTTGAGTTTGGTCTAGGTCGAGGGATAGGTCCCTACAATTGTCCCCTCACAACTGAAGGCACGGGTGGCTTTGGTTGAGAAAAAATCTTTTGACTATTGGTATTTGAAGTTGGAAATTTATGATGTATTGATGGGGAATTTGACTGGTTGGATACTCGATATTTCGTTATGGAAGACTGTATCTAGCATTTATGGTAGAAAGGATTGATGTACCTGACGTTTGGGGCTCCCAGATAAGTTATTCTTTGAATGATGATTACTTTGGAAAAGTATCTTCGCATTGAATACGGTTGTGATATAAATAGTGTATGTACTGTAGTGCATATCATATCGGTGAAAGTACCATATTGTTGTGAATATCTTATGTTTGTACTCTGTTTTGAGAATGGTGAAGACCAGGCGGCATGTATATAATGAGAGGGTGGCTACTAAAGTTCAGAGGCTGCAGTTGCTCTACTTTGGCAACCAAACTCTGGAGATACCCACGCCCATTCCAGTACCACCAACGTACTATGGTATGACGGAGGAGGAAGCGGCTGAAGCTGAAGATGATTACTACCACATATGGCGGTTCCACTATGTGATTATGTTTGGGGAACAACGTCAGATATGCCTTCGCCTGTTGACGGAGGACAAGGCTGAGGAGACAGATGTAGAGGCTGGCGTACATAACAGAAAGTATTGCCGGTATCCTGCGAGGGACTGGGTTCTAAAGTAGGATCCTCCTTTAATCTCAGCCAACTCGAAGTTAGTGGGGGTTATGGAGAAAGATACGGTGGTGGTAGAAAAGGGAGACAGAGATTAGAAATCTTCTTCTGTACAATCATCATTTTTCTTTTATAAAGAGTGCTTCCTGTTAAGTTTGGTTCAGGCTCTTTTACAATTTGCTTCCTCAGTTTCTTGTGGAAGTAAATGGTGTTGGAGGTGGGCTCAAGATCTGTGACAACCATTGCCTGGACCTTTCTTGCAGAAGAGTTTCAGAATGAAACAATGTTGAAAGCTAAAATTTAATGTAACCCTTAGATCAATCTGTAGAAATATCTAAAAAACTTGTTCTCTGTAAAGTATCCTGTAAACAATATTCGAGCTAATGAAAAAGATATTTGTGCAAAAATTGTGTTATAGATCGAATTAATAGTTAGTAGTTAAATCGAACTAAAAGAAAAAGATGTTGGAGTACGAAAATGTAATGTGCTATTTTTAGAAAACAAACTAAAAATGAGTATAATAAGTTGAACTGTGATAATGTATCTCAGTACAACGTATTAGTCGACCTATTGAATATATATGTGAATATGTGAAATAGAGATTTGTTGGACGAATATCGAACTGATGAGGTATAAAGAATCGAGTTATAAGACTAATCTTATGTAGAATAGAATATTTTGAAATCAAAGATAGAGCTTTATAGGAATTTTGGAAATATATAATAGAGGGTAGAGATTGGGAGAGTTCGAAAGGTAGTGAGGTCGATTTGGAAAGATAAGTTTAAATAACTTTCTATCATGATCTTAGGGTTTCCAGTTATGAAAAAGTTGAGTAAATAGATATTATACTACATAATGTAGGGTTTTGATGTTATCTTCAAGAGCAGTATAAATAAAGCTAGAAAGGTTATGCAGAGAGGAGAAATAAATTAAAATGGTGAGGACTCGTTCTGAAAGAGTTCGTCATGATTCAGAGGGGCACTTGGCAATAAAAATTACAGAAGTACGGGAAAGGATCTTCAGGCTGTTAGATTATGATGCTAACTTGCCTGAATCTGAAATTCGGTTTGACGGGTTAGATACGAGGGGGAGGAAGTACGAGATTGGGGGTCACTTTTATTCTGAGATATTTTGTGAAGTAATTTTGGAGCCTGGAGCTCGAAAAACTACTGTGAGGCAAATTGTTGAGGAAGAAATAGCTGAGAAATATTAGAGGATTGTTGGGGGCGAACTGATTAGGTGTGGTGCTCCAGAACATCTTGGATGTTTCACGTATGATTATGTATGAGTGAGTGAACTCAGTTAGATCGAATAACTAGAATTTGAATGTAGGTAGAGTAGTTCTTCTGAATTTGTTCCTGTTATGTTATAAATGTTGTTAGAAACTTTGGTGAATACAAATTTAAAATTTGAAATGTGATAATATTGGAAATGACGTCAGCATGTTTATAAATAGTAGAAGTAGGAATGAAAAAATCATATCAGCTTTAAATTTTATCTTTTGTATAAGGGTAAAAAAAGTTTGATTGCGTGTGAGTATAGAGTCATCATGAGTGTGGGAAGGTCAGAGAGAGATTTGGGTAGGAGAGAGAAAAATATATTTAAATATAGGATATGGGATAATGATGGGAATGCATTTTTGCCAAAAAGGTGTGAAACATCTTACATTAATTGTGGAAGGGACGCCTCGGTTCCCAAACTGGGGACGGCTTGTGGGAGGCTTAATAACTTTAGCTGTTAGAGAGAGAATGTACAAAAAATAGTTCCTCTTCTTCATTCAAATATTAATCAAACTCAAAAAAACAAAAGAACAAAGGAAGAGAAAATATAGTAAGTTACAGAGATTCGAGTGAGAGATTGGACAAAGGTAATCATCGTAGAAGGAGAGAGAAGGTTGTAGAGACATAGTCAAGACATTGGTTGCACAATGCCGTGGTGAAAGAGGGATTGGGCGTTGCTCCTTACTCATTCTCAAACATTGAAGGTTAGCGATTGAGTTAGATTTTGTTATTGTGAAGTTTGAGATAGAGATTACCATATTTCCAGCAACATGTATATCCACATATATAATTTACCTAAACCTTGTCTCGTTCATATGAAACCAGACAAAACTTGATCTGTTGAAATTTTGTTGGTGTCCTTAAAAATTAAAGAGTTTCAGGTCTTTTTTATTTACTAATACAATATTTTTATGGTTCAAGCAGTAA
Organism: Kingdonia uniflora; assembly: GCA_014058105.1. NCBI lineage: Eukaryota > Viridiplantae > Streptophyta > Magnoliopsida > Ranunculales > Circaeasteraceae > Kingdonia > Kingdonia uniflora. The sequence goes on from JACGCM010000918.1 coordinate 72,705, forward strand.
AAGAAAGAACCGCAATGCAAGCCTAAAGCAAGCAGCTATTATACGTACTGCAAAATTTATGGGGAGCAAGATGAACCAGCAACCTTCAGTTAATCAATGGATGTCTTTTTTTTGGAACATATGTTATTAATGCTTGAATAATGGATGTTAGTAATGTTGTTTTTGTATGGATGCTAGTAATGCTTTTGTTTTAAAATGTGTGGATGTTTAGTAATGCTTTTTTTTAATGGAATAATGGATGATGTATGGAATATGAATATGTGGGGGGATCCGGGGATCCTCTAATGTCATTTAAATGGGGCGGGGATGGGGCAGATTTGGGGATCCCCGCTTATTTTAAATGGGGATCGGGGCGGGGATGGGAGGTGGGAACTTAAGTGGGGATGGTATTGGCTCCCCCTCCCCAAATCTGCCCCATTGTCATCCCTAATGTGAATATGTGGGAGGTGATAAATGTCTGTGATAATCTGAATAGATTGCGGGAGGAGAATGAGGTGGAGAGGAGAATAACTCTTGTAGATATTTTGTAGTATTATGCTGTGAAATATTATGCGGCAACTGGGGGCGCATATTTCTGTTCTAGTTCGTCTCGACCTCTACTCTTCGATCTGAATTCCAGCAAGCGAGTTTGGAAACGATAATATGATATGGGTGAAAGGTGAGTGTCTTCAGTGAATAGACGAGGAACCCATGGAACTTGTATTACTTATACCACATATGACGTCATTCCCAATGCTACACCATTTCAAAATTTAAATATTTATTTGCAATAACATTCACAACAAGCAATGAGCAAACTCATCACATAAATGTTCTCACTTTATTTTACTTACATTTATTCGAACTAACAGAAGTTTGCCCTCTTAAACATAGTCATACATAAAACACCCAAGATTCTCTAAAGCGCCACACCTAATCAGTACATTCCCAGTAATCCTCTCATCTTCCTCAGCTATTTCTTCCAGGGTAATTTCCTTTACCGCAGTTTTTTGCGCTTCAGGCTCTACGATCAATTCACGAAATACCTCACACCAAAAGTGATGCCCAACCTCGTTCTCCCTCGCCCTCAAAGTTAAACTGTCAAACTATATTACAGATTCAGGCAAATTGGTATCATAATCTAGCCTCCCAAATGTCCTCTCATAAATTGTAGCAACCTTTATCGCTAAGCGCCCCTCGGATGCATGCCGAGCTCTCTAAGAACGAGTTCTCACCATCTTTCCTCCTTAAAGTTACTATTTCCAACTTATTTATACCCAACGATTGTGATCGCGTTAAATCCCCCCAATTCAGCAGATAGGATGATATGTATCCAACCCCCTTATCCCAAAATTCCACACCCTAAAATCCAGTTAACATTTATTTGATTCCATCTTCTCGGTGCGAGCTTACCATATATGAGATATTCAACCTATGTTATGCGAACTAATCTAAAACTCTATTACACATGTTTTACCTTCTTTACCCGCATATCCACACAGATCGAATTTTTTGGTTTTAAGCTCGGTCACATAGACTTTCAGTTCGATACAATTAACCATTTTGTACATTCCACATATATTTTTTCACACACCGATCGATCTATCAAAATTTTAATTAACCATGTTAATTTATAGTTCGATATATCCACACATAATTACGACAAAACTTTTCATTAGCTTGAAAATTCCTTATAACATACTTTACAGATAGTACAATATATTAGAAACTTCCTACAGATCGATCTACAAGTTACAATATACAGCACTTATCAACAATACTTCCACTCCAAAACCAAAAGCTTCTCCCGCATGAAACACTCCAAGAAAATGAAGATGGTTGTAACAGAGGCATATTTTCAGTCTGAAGACTAGAAGCATATTCTCAATCTGCAACCACCACTATCGTCTCTTCCTCCGTAACCTCCACCACCTCAGAAAGATAGATAAAGAAGAATTGATCAACTCCTACAGAGCCCAGGATATACTTCATGGGATGTACACCGGCTTCCTCATCCGCTTCATCAATGGCATCCTCTACAAGAAGATGAAAACAAACCCGACGCTACTCACTTGACAGGATCACATGATGGAACCACTATATCTTATAATAGTCATTCTCAGCCTCCGCTGCTTTTTCATCCGTCATCCCATGATACGTCGGAGGAACAGATATGGGAGTGGGAAAATCCAAAGGTTGGTTGCCAAAATATCGCAACTGGAGCTTCTATAGTTCAGCAAGAACCCTGGCTTCGTATACTTGGCGTCTAGTAGTTACCATTATCATACATAAAAATAGAGACAAAGTACTTTCAGAGGATTAACCGATGATACCGTATCAATAGTATTTATAGAAGAACAACATTCAATGCAAGGAAGAATTTCCAAATCAGTCATCATTCAATGCAGCACTTACTGGGAAACCCGAAAGCCAAATACATCCGTCCTTTCCAACGCCGTCAATGCCAAATCCATTCTTCAATACAGAAGTCACAAGTCCCAAACCATTACAATTCTACAGTATACATTTCCAAATTCTAAAATACAAATATTCACCAGACGTTTCTCAACTAAAGTCACATGTGCCTTCAGTTGCGAGGGGGCGATTGTAGGGATCTGTCCCTCGACCTATGCCAAACTCGAGCTACCTTAATACCAGACTTACACATTATACACGTGACATACACAATCAGCAATGACACATGGACCACGAACTGATAAAAACGTGGATCGAACACTACTGAAAATATGAACAAGTCAAAGCCGACTTTATATTATTATTATTATTTTTTGCAAGGCAAAGCCGACTTTATATAGGGATCTGTAACCTTGAGTTTCCAACCCCATGAGGTTTCGAACCCACGACCTCTCTCTAAGTGGAGAGGTTTGAGTAATACTATTATACGCAAAACATTTTAGATAATGCCATGAGGTACGAAACATTGGATTCAATCTTTTAAAATGGTTAGATCAATTAACTTGACCACAAATAGGGAGAACTTTCTAATTAACGGCGCGATGAATACTACTTACCAAACATAAAACCTCTCTCATTCATACCAGAGACAACATTGTTTTCTTCCTTGCCAATAAGGATACCACACCTTGCATAATTTCTAACTATAAAAAGTTTTAAGAATTACAACTTACAAATTGTCTCTAGAGGAGTGTTTCAATCCAAGTTAACCCAAATTTTTTGTTCTTTTTCTCCATATAAGGGTGAGGAAGTGGGTAGACATGAAAAATATGTTTGGGACTTCATAACATGTATATACCATACCGGGACATCCAGATTCTGAAACTGAGAACGACGAGGGACCAATGATAGGCATAAAAAATGCCTATGTTATAAAAAATGCCTATGTTTGTCCTTCAAATTACATGATATATAACCTTATTTCATGTTTTAACTTGGTAGTCAAAATTTTGCTAAAAGATCTCCACAATATCTTAGTTGTTGAGAGTTATGATGATTTTGTTAGGTTATAAAGATAAAGTTGTTAAGAGAGATGAGAGTTATCACTTTTTTAACCACCGTAACTTTCTTGTATTGAGATAGAAAAGAAAGAGAATTTGTATTACTGTTTGGAGTTACTTTTTGGAGTGATCTTCGTCAATCAATGTAAGTTCTTCTTAATCAATGATCAATAATTGTTATAGTATATTGCAATTTTCAGTACTTAATTTGATAAAAGGCACATGAATTGATCTACGCATCCCTGAGAACGACAACCCTAATCTATATTGCAACATCCAATTTGATACGGTCTATCAACCGAGAAAGAGAGCTCTGTCTCCCAAGCTTTGTACCACGTCCCACCCCATTTGAGAACCGTTAAGCTTGTAGACATCTATCATGTTCTTGTACTTTTTTGGGGTGTCAAGTTGACAATACTCATTAACCAGTTAGAGCTCTCCAAAAGACTCGAGCATATATATATCTCTATTCGTCTCGAATTCATATCTGATGAGAATAGTCCAAGTCCGTTCAGCTGCGTCAAAAGTACCCAATGCACCTTCACCACTACAGAAATTGAAGCATCCATCCCTATAAACTACATTCCTCCTGGGAGTAAATTTGAAATTCACATTGAAAGTGCCTGTTGTCCATGTTTCATCCCCCGGTTGAAGTGCGCTCACTCTAAGGAAGTAATCAAAGAAGTCACCAAGAGAGAAGTTATCAAGAGAGCGGATTTCCTCAAAAAGGCAGACTTTCTCAGGGCGAACTTTCTCAAAAATGTTCAATGATGAAATCAACGCAATTGGGAGATGTTGGAGGAGCAGTGAAGGTTGCACAGTAATGGCGCTCAAACTTTTGAAAAGGAAGGTTTATCTTCACCTTAGTGAAGGGGTTGAGAAAAAACAAATCAGTTAGAGTTCTAACTAATAACCAACCGTATTTTGAAGCAATAACGTCCATATTCAGTATAAATGTCTTTTAGATGAGTATATGCTTCCTTATATGAGGGGTCAAAGATGACATGTGATGATGGGTGACAAACAAGCTTCTTTGCAATCATCAGCAATGGCAGCTTTGAAGAGGCTGCACGTATAGATAGTCATTTCTTACAGACTGCACGCGCACATACTTTCTCATCAATCAATAGTTTTTGCATAATCACTTCCATGGCTTCTCGAGGAAGATCAGACCATGTTCTCACATTTTCTTCCTCGGAAACCCCTTGTCGGTTCTGTTCTTCTCCGTTTGACATTCTGCAGATGATCCCAAAACTAATTGTCACATACAAATAAACCTCAAAATTTACAAACCTTTACCAATTACACAACGTCTAAACCGATAACTAATTAGTCCACTTATCTGAATTAGGAAAACCTTGGTTGAAACAGGGTCTTTTTCCTTAGCAAAATACACAACAATCAACCTCTACTTAAACTACAATTAAGCATGTTTTACTAAAACCAATAAAATTTCAGTCATATTTACTGTTAATTATAGGATTAAACTTGATCGTCGACAATGAAAAGGTTTTATGCGCATAATTTTCTGATCACCATCAAATCATATTATACCAAATCTATTATATCAAATTATGTCTAATTGGTAGCTGCAAAAACCTTAGGGTCCAAGTCTATTATACTAAATTTGACATCGGGGTCCAAACCTTTATCACTATTGGCAACCAAAGTATATGTTTAATTTTCCATCATATGAAACCCTAAACCCTCCAAAGTATATGTTTAATTGCCAGTATAAGCAATCGCCAATCAAAGCATATATATGTCATGCAATTCATCATAATGAGACCCTCTCTCCCCGCCTCCAGGGACACTGGGAGTAGTAGGTACAAAACCATAGGCATACATAAGCCCATGCGAGCACTTCTATTAGAGCATATCTAGAGTATTAATATGAAAAACTTCCATAGGCAAATAATCTAATAAGTAAATATGAATAATGACCTAGTTATTAGATATAGAATAGAAGAACTTTAACTTCGATCCAACCTGACCGTTCATGATGAACAAACTCTGAAAACAAGGACTCCCGGCTGATTTCTTTATGATCCTACTCCCTCTCACTGCAAGAGTTGAAGTGAAACAACATATATAGAGAGAGAAGTGTTGTTGTTACTAAATTAGGGTTACAGTGTTACAGTTCAACTCAACTTCTGAGTTTCTGATTATGTTCGGAATTTCATCATCTTTAATCAAATTTACTCTTTTGCCCAACTACGATAACCAAAATTACCAACTAACCCTTATTTAACATCGTCAAAAGATACTTTTGTTCCCGCTCTTTTTTATTCTTTCCCGCCAAACCTTTCCCGCTTTAAATCTCCCGCCAAAACTCACACCCTATCACAATAAAGAACCAAACGTAGCCACAATTGTCCCCAACTCTCTCTCTCTCTCTCTCTCTCTCAATTGGATCGATCGATTGCCATGGTTGTCTCTCTAGGTCCAGGCAAGTTCTATGGGAGCAGTCTTCCTCGGCCCTACATCTACACAGATGTGAAACTAAACTCAGAGCGAGTCGATCCGCCGATGTCGGTCATGGATCCGTTCCTCTCTTGGGCAAATGAGGCTCATTGGTCAATGGGTGGTCTCAATTTCAATCGTCTTAGACTCCAGGGACGGATTGAAGGCAACATTGTAAAACTCAGATCCGAACATGAGAAGAGAATCAAAATCGAGATCATTGATAGCCCCTCTGCTTCTCCTTCTCCCGCTGCCAAAAGGCGCCGTGTTTTTCGCCTCAATGACGAAGATGAGGAGCCTGAGGTGGTGGTTGAGAAGGTTGTTCCAGTGGAGAAGAGCAATGGGCTTCGGGTTTCTGCGGCTAAGAAGGTTATACCAGTGGAGAAAAACAATGGGGTTAGTGTTTTTGTGGCAAAAAAAGCGGTACCAGTGAAGAAAAACAATGGGGTTGTGGTTTCTGGGGCTAAAAAGGTTGTACCGGTGGAGAAAAACAATAGGGTTGGGGTTTCTGGGGTGAAAAGGAATGTACAAGTAGAGAAGAGCAATGGGGTTGTGGCTTCTGGGATTGAAACGCGTTCACGTCGAAAGCTTGCTAGGAATTTAGGTGATGAATTTGATAGTGTTGCTTCTGAATCTGGAATGATAGTTGAAAAAGAAAGTCCAAATGGAAGTTTGGTGAAGAATGGTGAGAAATCGATTGAGAAATTGAAGTCGAAGAAGGTGAGAAGAAAATTGGTGAAAGCAAGTGAGATACGAACCTCGCCAAGGCTTAGAACTTCTACAAGGTTGTCGTAATTTTCTTTTTCTTTTAATCAAATAGATCCTTTATGTTATTGTAAGAATGAAGATTAATATGTAGCACTCTTCTGATTTGCTAATTTTGATTCATTAAAGAGTCCCATCTTTTCAGTAAGACTGATTATTAGCATTCCTACATTCTTTGTCAAAATTATCTTCTGATTCTAGTCATAATCCAAAATTCAAGCACAGCGGTTCCTTTGTTTCGACAAGCTAAACACAGCCTTCAGAGTATCACTATCCAATAGAACAAACTTTTACACTTTTTTCTCCCCAGTTAAGTAAACTGCAGGTTCATGTGACCACGTAGGCATTGCTCATGAAAATACTGGAATATGAAGTTTAACAAGAAGAGTATCACATACTAAAGAATATATGGCAGGCACAGCTAATGTAAGATGAAAAAAACAAGGCATTTCTTGTAGGAATTAACTGAACACAGACATTGTAAGAAGAGTCTGCATCAAACCTTCACTTGTGTATTATGCATTAAACAACCCAATCTAAGGGGTTTTACCAATGTATTTACACCCAACTTTCATACATGGACGGGTCACAATTTGTAAGACCCAAATACAATCTAGATATAATCAGATAAATAATCTCAACTAAAAACTTGGTTAAATTATCGACTTGCAATCCAAGAATCTCTAAGCTGTAATTCCGCAGTATCACCAAAGCAATTAGCCCTTACCAAACAGAAATGGGTACAGAACCCCAATGAAGATCTGACTCTGCATGTCTTTAAAATGTAACAAGCAGCATAATCAACGCCTCTACCTTGGACAAGTAATCCCCAAGTTCTTTCTGTAGAATGAGACTTCAAACTGCTAAGATTAGAGTTGGCATTGCCATCGCCGCCGTTGTCAATCTGTTCCACCAAAATAACTCCATCAGGCATCGGATTTCCTTGTTTCCATCTCCTTCTAATCCGAGGCCAACTATCGGTTACAGCCTCCTCTTTCTCTATTTCCAATCTCGGGGATGAAGACCCCACTTTCCCTTTGTTGTTTGAGTAAACATGCATCAGGAAAGGCGCTTCTCCTATATTCCTCACAATCTGATTAAGATCAAGAATTCAACGTCCATCAAAATCCACTATATTCAACACATTGTTCAAATATGACAGAACTGTGAAAAAACGCCTTACATAAATCCAACACACACATTGTTCAATTTCATAGCCTTTCCAATTGTCTTACAAAAAATATCACTTAAAAAATAGCGATCTTCAAGTATTATCTAGAGTGCCAAAATTTGGTGCCTTCAGTGCTAAAAGGCAGACATCATTCAAATGGGGTTTGACGCTTCCGAATACCATTATTTTTCTCTAGATTATTAAGATGTCTGCTTTTGATCCCATTGATTGTTCCAAATATATATTGACCATGGCTCGTCTTGTACGTTGAAAATCCAATTTTTTCAACTATGGTCTTTTACTTTCAAACAATATATGAGTCAATTTAGTGAAGGCAGACATTGTGGACTAGCAACTTATGAGTTAAGCTAATTGGAACCAATTAGAGTCCAGGGTTCGCCTAATTAAATCACCCATGGCTGACCACAATATTCCCTAATTCTTTTCTAGGTTTTAATTTAATTTTCTAATTCTAAATTACGGAAAATCTCACCAACAAAAATTCGAAAATTAAATCAAATAATCGGAATTATTACCTCTGAAATAGAATTTTTAACCCATTCCTCGAGAATCCCACTCGAACCCACCCCTCCCTCATCAAACCCAAACCCACACATTTCTTCGCGATCAAACATCAAATTCATGTCAATTGGACTTGCAGGAGAAGGAGGAAGAGAGAGATAACTCGTTGAAATCGTCTTCGATGATGATGATGATGGTGATGATCTCCCATTAGCAGCAATCAAACAGGCTCGCGCAATCATCTTCAAACCCCTTCTATGGTGAGATGAACTCGACAACCCCAGACGACTCTCGTGATCCTCAGTGGTTGGGAATGACAAAGGGTTTCCACCAAATCGAAGACCCAATGACTCCATTTTTAGGGGGGGAGAGAAAGGTTTTTCTTGGTCCTCTAATGGCGTTTGAAGGGTGACGTCACTAAATAATTGTTTTGGAGAGGGAGAGAGAGAGGTTTGCGCAATGTTTTTGGGTACCGTCTGGAGTTGGGTTATATGGAGAGATGTGATGTGGCGTACGATGTCTGAAGAACTCATGTGTGCACGTTCCTGCACGAGGTTGGCTTTTGCTAGACCTCAGCCATCGTTTGTGAACCACTGCTGGACCACGTTTATATGTACCCCACCAAATTGGAAAACCAATAGTGTACATCTTTTTTTTTTGGTTCAAGGTGATAAAGCGGTTTGCATCTCAAGGCCCGAGCCGCAAGGTGTCAATCTCACCACTGGTGGGGTTTGAGGTAGGTCTGAGCATATTGATTTTGTGTTGTCCTTATCGATTTGTGTGGTTTGCGGGCTATTGCACGAGCTCTAGATGATCTAATCAATAGTTAACGGTCTGATCGGATGACCCGGTGCAACGATCCACCCTATACTCGCTCTCACTGATATTGTCTACATTTAACCATTACGGATCTCCAACAGTGTTGAGGTTTTATTCGGCATGGGAGCGGCTTCCCGTGGATCATCCATCCCATGACTACTCCCGCTCGAGCATGCTTAACTGTAGAGTTATTCCAACTCCCACAACCAAACTGGCCTAAAAGGCCTAGATGATAGTTAGTATATGGAGGATAACAACATTTGTTCCCCGATACTTCTAGTTACAAAAAAAAACAAAAACAAATAACACCTTAGTGATATGTGAGGTGGGTTAAAACTACCCAAAATGCCAATTTCAACTTCTCTAATTGGTTGTTTCCCTCACCCATGACCCAACAGAACAGTATGATTGAGTGCCTTCAAAACCATTTTAAACTCATCATGCAGGTTGATTCAGATACCACGAGGGTGGGTTTAGGCTCTTAATAAGATATGAGTACGACTAAACACAACTACCAGATAATCACATCACGAGCATACTAGTTGTGGATATTTAAGTGCGCATAAGGATTATCTGACATGAAATAATTCTTATGACATTTTTACTCTATAATACTGTTTTGCGAGTTTACTGCATCGGCCTGGTCGAGCCATAGTAAATTTTGTTTAATTTGTAAAGCTTTGTTTAGGCCTCTTTAGACTGCACCCAAACTCTTTTATGATTCAACGTGGCGCATCTCTATTTTTGTGGTACACATATGCCTAATATTTTGGTTGGTCTTGTAAGTGGAATAAAAATATGTATATCATCAGTGGATTCCACGCAAGCGTTACTTATGTAAAGTGTGTGATAAATATCATATAATTTAGCCACTTATGCGAAGTTAAAGCAACAACAAACAAATGTGGGGTTATAGTGACGCGGACGCTTAGGTGGGATCACAACAAAAGCAAATATCCGTTTAGCAACTTTAGTTATTTTGAGACATAGAGGCCATATGACTTAGACGTCAAATGCTAACTAACTAAAATGGGACCCTTTCAAACCGAACGAATCTTGAACAAATACGCGTGAGAATTGAGTTGATATGCAATGAGATAAATGAAATCGATTGAGGATTTTTATTGATTTTGTATATAACGCGCATTAAGCGTATACTATAGTTTTTTTTTATAGAAGCACATGCAATTGATGGGGGATTATTAAATTTTTATATACTTTTAAATATGTTTTTCCCTACGTTATTCAAATGTGATGGTTTGATTTTGAGAATTATTTCAAGCAAGAGAATGAGTGTTCCCTTTCTCCACTTTTCTCAACTTTCACAACAATCTAGCTCAAATACATTACCACTCAACAAAAAAGTGTAAAAAACAACGCATTTCAACAAGCTAGTTATTGTCCACGAGTTCTACCTTACTAAAAGCTCCCCCATTTTCGTAGATTCCACGAGCTAGGGGGGAATAGTTGATAATAAACTACTATTTTAACTTCAAAAGATGATAAGTCGAAGGAATTTACTAGCCCACGTAGTATAGCAAGCAGTAAGTACACCAAGTTACTACATGTAGTGAAATTTTCTCGATATTAAAGTGTGTTTTTTAGCCATTTGAAGTCTATATGATGATTTAAATGATTAAAGGGGTTAATTTTCCCAATAGTATGACGTAATCAAACATTTATTTATTTATTTTTATTAAAATGTTTTTTTGTCAGTATTTCAAAATTTTCCGCCTCCTTTTCTCTAACTAATCTCCACCCTCTTTTCTTTCTTACTTACTTTCTACTTCGATCTCCCTCATCAATCCTTGATCTAAAAGCGTAAGCACTATCTCTTAAAATTTTAATTTCAAGGTTTTTTCGTTCTCTCTTCTTCCATGTTAATTTTAGGATTTTCATATGAGTTTGTGTCAATTGTAATTGGGTATATATAGCTCTTGGAGATTTTAGAGTATCATGGCCCCTCTGATTACCAAAATACTAGTATGAGACATAATAAATTATGGAGAATTGTTATCATTCTAACAAACAAATAAAAAAAAGAAATTATCCAAAGAATATGCCCAGTCAGTTAGCTTATTTCTCAATATCCTCCTCTCCCCCCTCTTCTCCTCCAATACACTGTACACCCAAAGATTTATATAAAAAATAATAGAACAAAGAGTCTCTGTACTACACGCCTCTCACGTTGTCCTTTATTTTCCCAAAACCCCCAAACCCCCAAAACCAACCATACTCTCTCTCTCTCTCTCTCTCTGTTTGTTTCAACATCACTCTCCACATCAATCATCTTACACCTCTCAAAGATTCTCAAAGTGGTGGCGTCCAATTTCTCTCAAAACTTGGTGCTATATTTGCCTGCATCTACATGCAAATCTCGGAATTTCAGGGATTGCTGTTTTTCGCGAGTTCCGGTTACCATGACGACTATACCCAAAGAGCCAGCGCAAGTTATGAAACAACGAGTAGGATCTGTGCTTGGGAAGCAGACTATTTTGAAGAGTGACCATTTTCCTGGTTGCCAGAATAAACGATTGACTCCTCAAATTGATGGTGCTCCCAATTATCGCCAGGTAATGTTCCATTTGTTTCTTTATTTGCATGCTCTGTAGTCTTAATTCGTTTAGCGTAGTTGGGGATGGAGAATTGAACATTCCTAGTGTTAGTGTGCTGTTTGTTAGCTGTGTTTAGTGTATTCTTTGTTGCATGACACTTTAGTTAGCCCATGTTGGTATTCTGTTGAGGGGTTGAGATGAAAATGTAGTGTAAGATCATCCTTACCCCGCCTTAATTTTGCGGTTATGTGGGGTTTGAGGTTAGAAAAAACAAATCCATTGGCCTCTATGTCTCAAAAGAACTAATGTTGCTCAGCGGATATTTGCTTCGGTTATGTGGGGATTGAAGATCATCCTTACCCCGCCTTAATTTCACGGTTATGAAAGTTTAAATCCTCTTCAAGATTTAATCGCTTCAGATTAAAGGATCAGTTTGGAGCAGTGAAGTGCTTATTTGACTCCAAATCTTTGTCATACGTTGGGTTAGGTGTGGGATTCTGAAGTCATCGAGTCTAGGGAGGATTTGGATTTGATCAATCCAGTCCAGTTTGAATGAACTTTAATCCCAATGTATTTAAACTTGTACATACTACTTTGTTTTATTATTAATAAATACTTTTTACCAATTGGATTCAATTTAGATTTCCAATATATAATATATAGTTGGTAGTATTGTGATTCTGATTTTACCATATGCAATTTCATTTGGTAAAATACCAGTTTCAATGGGTTTGCACCAAACAAGTCCAAATTCTATCCATCGTCAATCCCCATATCTTCCAAATATAAAAGGAAAACCTTTACCATCTGTTATAATCGTTTGAGTTCTTTCATGCATAATAACACACTTTATGAATCAAACGACTACATAATTAGAGACATGTGGAATATAAGAATGAAGTTTTGCCTGACTAGCAAAACATGGTTATATAGTTAATATATGTTTGCAAAAGACATTTGGTTTTACTTGTAACTACTGTGTCTACATCTTATATCTTCGACAATGTTGTATGTTGTAATTTTTTTCTTCTAAAAGCTTCATTTTCTTATGCTCTATATCACGTCTCCATCTTTATGTAATGTGATTGAAACATTGCAAACTTTTGTGTTTCCTTCTTAGATTGCTTTTATTTTCTCACTAGTTATAACTATTATTAGGCTGACTCCTTACGCGTTCATGGTGTGGCAATACCGACTACCGAGGGTATCCGAAATGTACTTGATTATATTGGTGCACAAAAGAATGGGAAAAAAACAAAAGTGCTCTGGCATAACCTTCGAGAAGAGCCGGTCAGTCTCTTCATTACTTAATATCTACTTTTTTTTCTTCTTCCTTTTTTCTCCATGTTATGAATATTGTGAGATATTTATTAAGACGAGTGAGATAGCACGAGCGGAATAATCTCTTTATTACTGCAGATACCACAGATGTATTTGGTTCCGAGTGTGTGGAACTTGTGCTATGCTCTAAACAATGACCATATGTGTGTTTTTCTTTTGCGCTTTACTGATATTTTTGACACATTTGACTTGGGAATTCTTAGATTAACTGATTCTTTTCAATTGTAAAATAGGTTGTGTACATAAATGGCCGGCCATTTGTTTTGCGTGATGTGGAAAGGCCCTTCTCCAACCTTGAATATACGGTATGTTGATTATGTTACCTCCAGGCAGAAACTTAATTTACTATTTTCTGGCTGCTAATACTTTTTTCATTATTGCTTATCAATTTTATTGTCGAGCACGTCCAAGGGTATGATACCCCATTGGGTTAATTAACCCTACCAGAATGGTGAGTATAGCATAATCTTAAGGATCACAAGCCTCATAAGTCATAAAGCTTGATTGTAAGATGGAATAGCATCATTTTCCAAAAACAATAGGAACCTCTTCATAGTTGGTAGCTAGCGAAAAGTAAAAAACTGCAGGTCTATGTATTGCGCACGTGACTTCTTACGGCTAACTCATAGTCATGCTATTTTGACCTCTAAGGTTAAGCCAAACCTGTTACCTGTAGGGCTATATTTTATTGAAATGATTTGGAGTGTTGTCTTGCTTATATAATTAATTATTACTCATGTCATTACAATTTTCACTTAAAACTATGGGATCAATGATTTTGGGTTTGGTAACGTTGTAAAGAAATAACCTTACCGCTGATGATGCTCTTCAAAACTTATACTTTGTGTTTTGCTGTGTAAATAATTTGAATTGTCGGTTTTAATATGTCCATCTACGATTATGGAGTTTATGCCTGTTTTGCTTGGGGTTTGAAAAACGAGTGTCTTTGCTCAAATTAGGGAATCAATAGGGAAAGGGTTGAACAAATGGAAGCTCGTCTAAAAGAAGATATATTGCAAGAAGCTGCACGGTACTATTGTTGTTCATTTCTCTACTTCAATTAGTTACAGCTTTCTGAGTTATTTAGAGACCTAACAACATCAGTTCTTCTTTCTACCCCCGATTTCATAGTTTCTGCTCTTTTGACTTGGCAGATATGGAAATAAGATCCTTGTAACTGATGAACTACCAGATGGTCAGATGGTTGACCAATGGGAACCAGTGACAAACGATTTTGTGAAGACACCTCTGGAGGTATACTGTTGACATTTTTCTCAAGCAAGTGTTTAGAGGTATCAGATGTCTGATTCCTGTTTCTTTTGTTCAATTTTGTTGTGTTCTCTCGTGTTTAGGTTTACGAAGAACTTCAAGTAGAAGGTTACCGTGTTGATTATGAACGTGTTCCTATAACAGATGAGAAATCACCAAAGGAGCAGGATTTTGACCTTTTGGTTAGTGGCTCTATTTCACTTCTACTATTGTTTTTTTGTTACTAGCTCATAGGTTGATAAGATGAATATCTTGGTAATCAGGATAGCATCCCCATTTTACATAATGTTACACAATACACTCGTACATATTTTTCTGGTCCCCCATTGGCAATTTCAAGAAAAATCTTATTAAGTTTTAAGTTTTTTCTTACTAATGAAACTAAATAAATATCAAGTAAGATCTGATCTACCAAATGTAGATACTTTCTCAAATTTTTGGCTTATATTTAGAAAGGCTTTAGGCACCAACTGCCCTGCCAACAATCAAGCTATTGTATATGTATGCTAAAAAGTTGTCAAGGAATCATAGTATGGAATAGTGAAAGTAAACTACTACTTGACCAGGGAGATAGGGATACGTTTACTTGGGCCATTGTTGTATTGTCATATACTAAATTAATGATTTGTGGACTATAAAATGCTAAATTTGATTTTAAGAATTTAATTCAATACCCTAATTAGAATACTCAATTTTTACTAAAACTACTTTTATTGTCCATAACTAAATTCATTTAAACTGATCACAGTGGTGGAGCAATGTCCTATTTATAGAAAAACTAAACCTCATTCTGATTTGGATTTGAAACCCTACTACAACTTTTAACCAAGTTAATGGAGATACTAAAATAAAAAACCTCTGAAAAGGAAACCCAAGGGTACACCCCCGAATAAATATCCGGATAAGAAATATTTTATTTATTTGAACATGACGACAAGGTGGATTATTTAGATTTGAGATTCACGACTCATGTTTCCACAGTATGGATTTACGGCTGTTGATGGCTTACTGAAATCCGAAGTATGAAGAGACAATGTTATAAGGTACCATTAGCGGTTGACACTATTTATTTTATAACTTTTCAGGTTTATAGAATTTCGCAAGCAGGTATGAATACAGAGGTGATTTTTAACTGTCAAATGGGGCGTGGAAGAACTACAACCGGGATGGTTGTTGCGACTTTAGTTTACCTAAACCGAATTGGAGCATCTGGTAAGCTGTATAGCTATTAGTTGTATCTCTAATATCTTGTATAATCTTATAACTTATATTCTCATTGCCAGCCAATATAATGAGATCATCAACTGTAATTGTAGCAGACTTGTTTGTTACTTCATATAACTATGTGCCTTTGGAGGTTTGAGGTGGGTGAAATGGAAATCCTAATCCAGGTTTTGAATATGACAACTTGGAAAAATCTTATATTGTTTAATAAGTGAAGAAATTTTATTGTATATGTATGCATACTAGGATATCACCATGGCTCGACGTGGAATACAGTCGGCACTATCTATATGTTGACCGACCTTCGGCCCAATTTATGGATCAATAAATACATTTTTAGTAAATTGAAATACCCAATCAGTGAAGTCCGCTCTATACTGCATTTATATTCTTGTGTGGATAAATGCCTTAAGTACGCGTGGTCTTATTTTAATGCAAAAGAAAGCTGGGGATCTGGCATTAGATATAAAGCCCACAGCTTTGTTACTTTCTCTGAACACATGCTTGATGATTGACCCATCCAACTCTCCAGCCATAGGCCTAATCTTCTCTACATAGTGCTTGGCTCTACAGGTAGGCTCAACAGTGCCTTCTATCATTTCTACTGCAAGCTAAGAGACAAGTCCAATTCGAAGTTTCCTGAACCCAAGATTTTTGGCGTATTGCTGCCCTTCCAGCACTGCCTTGACTTCTCTTCTTGGATAACAGTTAAATCATTCCCGAAATGATCTCTACAAATTCCTCTAATGCCAGTGTAATCATCTCCAAGGGAGCCATCCGTGCTGATCATAATCCAGTCTTCAAGAGGCTTTTCTCACGAGCAACAGCACATAACTTGTCTGGCAAAGAATAAACTCTTAATTCCAAGCCATCCGTGATGAATCTGATGATCATAATCCAGTCTTCAAGAGGCTTTTTGCACGGGCAGCAACAAGTTACTTGTCTGGTAAAGAATGAACTCTCAATTCCAAGATGAGTTATTGGTGCCCTATTATCTATGTTGTCTTCTATTCTCATTTTAATATCAGCTCATTCGTCTCTCAAGTCTCTTAAGATGCTAGAATTTAGCTGCTTAGCCCTCATGTTCAATGTTTCTGATACCCCTCTCCTTCCATATTCAATACACAATGGCAAATAGGGCAGCTTGAAGAACCTTTTATTCTAAATCATTTCCTGCCACTTGAGCTATAATCAGATCCCATTTCATCTTAGATCTTTTGAATCTTCTCTTGATCCCCAGCTTTTCAGGGATGCTACTCCAAATTTTATAAGAAAAAGGGCGTTAAAAAAATAGGCGTTGGAGAGATTTTCCCACAAAATTTCAACTGGTACGAGGGGCATGTATCTGATAGGTCTACTGGTTCTTCTATGGACAATCTTGCATTTAAGGAGTCAAGCATAGGAAGCTTGGTTCCTATCAATGATAGCCTCACTTCCTCTTCTCCTCCTATTGATACTGCCGATGATGTGACTTAGTTGGTAAATATTCATAATTCTGTGACCAGTTCGATATTAGATCTGAGATGGGCAAAGATATTCCCCATCAAGTTTGTGTTGGGACTTGGTATATAATAGCATCCTTCATAACAAGCCAAGTTATAAATCCATGTTTCAGGACAGTGAACTTAGACCATACTACTTTGACCTGTTTCTCCTTGGGATATTTCCTTCTAGTTACATCATAGGCTATCTTCATACTGAATTTCCCTTTTGGATCAGAAGTTCGTATAACTTCATCTCTTCATGTTGGTGGACTTCAATTCTATTTATCTGCTCCCAAATAGTGTTAAGTTGATGAGTAGTAGGTTGGGGGGACTCCAAAGATCGTCTCTCACAACATCACTAATGTTGTTACTGACTTACTGTTTCTTGTTCTTTTGTTGCTATCGGTAAGCTTGAGAAGAGCCCCTTGGGGATGTCAAGGGCTGTGCCAGAAATCATGAGATGAATGAAGTGAGGTTTAGCATTCTTCCTTGCCTCCAGAATTCCTCTCCGGGCCCAATAGTACTCAGTTGGAGTAGGCACAAGTTGGAGTAGGCACAGTCTAGAATAACAATACGCTCCTTTCAAAAGATTTTTGGTTGGACCCAATCTGAAAAATCAGTTTACAAATAGAAGCTGTATCTAACTTTTGTAAGGCTTGACTTTAGCTCCTCCTCCTTTAGGTTTGCAGACGTTAGGCCAATTAATATGGTGCCATTTTTGTCCCACGTTAGGACCATCCCAGAGACTCTTGTTGCAGATCTTGTTCATAGAATCAATACCAGCTCTAATCCATTAGTCGAATGGCTAAGTAGAGATATTGGAATTGTCTTTGGGAGGAGGACTCTATCCATTTTAACAGAAACATATTTGTCAAGGCAAATGAAAACTATTGGGCTTGCTCTAATAATTTAAGTTAAAGAGTAAGGCAATCCTGGAAAGGTTGATGTTATATCATCTCCAACTTACCTCATAAGTGTTAGTATTAAACATTGCCATTGCCATTGCCATTGTTTTGAGTTTATTGTTTGGATTAGAGAAATCATTCTCCCATTTGTTAGGGAAACTAATTACCGTTGCTACGATATAATGAAAAGTTAAAGTCAAACTTAAGGTTTCAGTGATAGGATATAGAGGCTGTTGAGATATATAGTCCCACATTGGGCATATTAAGCCTTACACCTTTAAATTTAAGATCCTGGGGCTACTCCTCTCATTACCAATTGGTTTTAAGATGGAACCTCCAGTTCTAATATGGTATAGTGGGAGTTTTCTTCTATGTGTTGTGTACCCGACGGCTCCATGTGCTCCCGTCGACCAAATATTCGTCCACAGGAATTACGCCACACGCGAGGGGGCGTATTGAGATATATAGTCCCACATTGGGAATATTAAGCCTTGCATCTCAAAATATAAGATCCGATCCCAGGGCTACTCCTCTCATTGGCAATTGGTTTTGAGATGGAACCTTTAGTTCTAGAGGCAATAGGACAATCATTTTTAATAACTTGAAAGCCTATTATTTAAGTCCTATTTATAGGATTAGGCAAACCCTTGGGTAATTTGTTGAGGAAGTTAGATAGTATGATGTGATACAATGTAACCGATACTAACTTTGGTGTCTTGCATTGTACCATTCATCTGAAGACCATACACCCACACCCACTGTAACACTCCCCCTCATGCTATAATATATACATACTATGAATCTAAGTAAACTAATTTTTTTATTCTTCTTACTTTGTTTAATGGTGCTCATGCAAATAGGTATTCCAAGAATATTATCAATAGGGAATGTTTTAGATGCTGGATCTAACGTTCCTGAAATTTTGCCAAATTCTGAGGATGCCATACGTAGAGGCGAGTTCACAGTTATTAGAAGCCTTATCCGGGTCTTAGAGGTGATGAGTGAGTCTTACTTCTTTCACTATGGATATCTTAGATTCCTTTTAACACGATAATCAATTTTATTTTACATGCTTTCAGGGTGGAGTTGAAGGTAAAAGGCAAGTTGATAAAGTCATTGATAAGTGTGCATCTATGCAGGTGATTTTATCGAATTTTGAGTGTTTTTTAAGTTTATGAATGGTAGAGAAATTTTCTACAAGAAGTCTAATGTCGCAAACTGCAAATACACTCCAGTGGAAATTGGGAGTTGGATTTTCACTTTTTAGTTGGATATTCAAATTATTTTCATGTGGATTGTCTAACAGAACTTACGGGAAGCAATTGCTACTTATCGCAGTAGTATTCTCCGTCAAAAAGATGAGATGAAGAAGGAGGCGTCACTTTCTTTTTTTGTGGAGTATTTGGAACGGTATTACTTCCTTATTTGTTTTACTGTATATATTCATACGGAGAGAGCAGCACTCCGTCCCGGTTCCACTTTTCAGAGAAGTTTTGCTGACTGGATGAGTGCTAGGCCAGAACTTTACAGTATTCTCCGCAGGTAAATACATAACTTGTCATATAGATACTTTGTCTGTTTGGGTCAATAATAGTTTCAAATCTATGCCATTTGTCAAAACTTCTAACTAGTAGGTCTGCATTCAATTATAATCAACTTTTGCAACCAATGGATCTTTGATACTCTTAACATTTGATCTTAGATTCGAAACAACTATGAATGATTCTTGAAACCTCAAACCTCAATCATTAAGTTTCAGATTGAAATATCCCCAACTTCTTGATATTAGATCTGGAACGTCCCCAAACTGTCGGTTTAATAATCACTTTATGGGTGATAAGTCAATAACAATAAAACATTACTGAGTTAAAAGAAACTTGGTCTTTGGTTAGTCTGAAGGAGTGTTGTGTAGGATTGTTTTGGTTATACATAAAATGAGTGCGAAGGTTTTATGTTGCCTACAGATAAATAGGTGGCGATAGACACTCCAACAACATTTAGATTACGGATCATACTATATAGTTTGCTTCTGTCACATGATAGCACTATACAAATATTGAAAATAAGAGTCATTCATTTCGGCAGAGTTTAAACAACTGTTAAATTTTAAAATATTAACCATGCAAAAACTTTCTGTAATGTAATGTGAAATTTGGTCAAAAAAGTGAATAACTATCAAGAAGAGGTAGTGGCTTGATTAGTTTTATAAATGGATACAAGAGGAGAGTGATAAATCACAATGTAGCCTCTGCTTGGTATCCCGAAAATTGCTCCACAAATCAAGTGTTTCTGTTTATTTCCGGCGATCTCACAGTTGCTAGCCATTAGATTCGGTTATGAGAGCACAGTGGATGTTTCCGAGATACCAAGTGGTGCCCTACTGTAGATTTAGCCACCTGCTCAGTTTCCAAAAGGGGGCTGAGGTAAAAATTAGCTCTAAATTTCTTTTGGAGATACATGTTCTCTCTCTCTCTCTCTCTCTCTCTCTCTCTCTTTCTCCTTGTTCTTATTTTATTTATCATGTGCATGTGTTTTTTCAACATGAAGTAAATTAATTTTCTCTATGTAGGCAATTTTTGGTGTTAACATGTGTTCGATACTTTTGTTCTTATGGTATTCCAATGTTCTGCAGGTTGCTCAGGAGAAATCCAATGGGTGCACTTTGTGATGCGAGTTTAAAACCTTCTTTAATGAGAATCGGTGAATCTACTGATGGCCGTCCTTGTGAAATGGGTGTAGTTGCCGCTTTGAGGAATGGAGAAGTTCTAGGAAGTCAGACTGTTCTAAAAAGTGATCACTCTCCCTGTTGTCAAAACGTAGCTTTGCCAGAAAGGGTGGAAGGTGCACCTAATTTTAGAGAAGTTCCCGGATTTCCTGTTTATGGTGTTGCTAATCCAACTGTTGATGGTATCCGAGCTGTTATTCAAAAAATAAGTAGCTCTAAAGGTGGACGGCCAGTTTTCTGGCACAATATGAGAGAAGAGCCTGTGATCTACATCAATGGAAAACCATTTGTGCTTCGTGAGGTGGAAAGGCCATGCAAGAATATGCGGGAGTACACGGTAATTTTATGTTTCCTTTGTTCATGCACCAGTTAGTGGAAAGAACAAGAGTGTGCACACGTGAGATACAAATTAGGTTACACATTCATGTTTTATCTATGATTCCCTGCATGATAATTTTTATTTTTTATTTTTTGGCGAGTGTAAGCTTTATTGATGGAATAACGAGCACAATGTTCAAGCAAAGCACAAGAAAATAGAAAAAAAGATAGAAAGGGAGTAAGTTCCCATCCCGTTGAGTTCTTATTCCAAAAGGTCAAAAATAAAGAAAAAATATATATGATGAAAGCCGCCAAGATACCACCCCTTGACACCAAGACCCATCAAGTGGAGCTGGTGATCGTATCCTTCCACTTAACTCAAAGAATGTCCTCTTCATTTTCGTCGCGGCTTTAATCCACTAGTAAAGCTTTAATGGAAATTAAGTCCGACGTCTTCAACCTCTCCTTCCCTTCAAACTTCCTCGCATTCCATTCGAGCCTTACAAATAATTCTTACAAACTGATTAGATCACTAGCCTTGGTAAGAGCCTCTATTCAGTTGATCTAAACAATGAACTTGTCATCTATCTACTACTGAATAAATATTGTTATAGTTGCCTTACCACAATATAATGCGAGCTGAGCCGTAGAACCCAACTCCCGTAAAATCAAATGAGGTCAAAATATCTCTCAAACACTAGCCAATGCTGGTAATTTTGCTTCGATAAATGAGCTACATTGTTAGCCTTTTCACTCTGCCTAATGTCTAAATTTTCTTTGACCGTCGGACCATAACCAAAAGTAGCCAATGTTCGGTAAACATAAACCACTGATTTACGTCTTTCAAGTTTCAACATGCAAGTCACCATTCTTCAAAGAAAATACTTTGCCCAAACATTGTGGTGGAGCAACCTTGCGGAAGCTTATGTTTTAAAATACCCAACAATTAAACATCCAAAATTAATAATCTCTCTTTTTAATTAATTTTAATTTTTTACTATAACCTTATAAACTAGAACTTCAAAAACTAAAGAACAATAAAACCATAAGCCTCCTTTTATAGAACATAAGGAACCTTTAGTTTAGAAACTACCCACATGAAGAAAGGCATTCTTCATGTCTAGTTGATGGTTTTCCCATGAGTTGTTTGTCGCTAAGGATTACCGCATTGGAGTTCCTCTTCCTAACAAGCGCATACGTCTCCTGATCACCATATGTATGGGAATAAGTCCTCAAGATTTTCCTTGCAGTACTAGATGGAGTACATCATCAACATGACGTTTGACCATTAATACTCATATCCACCTAACCAATCTATTACCACGATATAATATGTTAAGATGCCACAAGTAATTCTTTTCTTAACACCTTCATCTTCCCATTCATTTTTGCCTTCTACTTTCGATTTTTAAAGCTTCTACAGTTCTAAAGCACTGTTGGGAGCCACTAAAGAAAATTACAACAATATGAAGGTGAGAGATTGTCATAAAAACAGAAATTCGGAAATACGAGGAGATTTATAGACACACTTTCTGGTACTCTTACAAGGATGAGTTAATTGAATAATTAACTCAAGCCTCTCAGTCTATCTTTGTAAGAGGCTTGAATTCGAACCCTCGTACAGTGTTTTTCGCCTTCTACTTTCGATTTTAAAGCTTCTACAGTTTTAAAGAACTGTTGGGAGTCACAACAGAGTCCACTAAAGCAAATTACAACAATTTGAAGGTGAGAGATTGTCATAACAACAGAAATTGAGAACTACGGGGAGATTTATACACACTTTCTGGTACTCTTACAAAGGATGAGTTATTGAGTAATTAACTCAAGCCTCTCAGTCTATCTCTCTAAGAGGCTTGAATTCAAACCCTTGTATAGTGTTCTTCTATTTCTCTAAGGCGTCTTTTCTATGTGTGGCATCACCTGTAGTATAGTTCTTTAGTTGTACTCATGGTATGTTAGACACATCTAGATGTAAGCCTTGTATTATTTCAGTTAGCCTTGGACTCAAGTAAGTTGTCACTTGTCTGTAACTTGGATACACAGATCGCTTCTTTACTTTAGCTGTTGGGTACTCTTGGAATACCACATTTTCATTTTAGTGCATAGACGTTGAGCACTCATGGTTCACATTAAACACAGGATTTTCTCTATCCGTTTCTTCTGGTGTTCTCTAATTCGCACATATTATTTCTTCTTTCTTTCGACTTCCTTTGTGAATGTCTTGGTAATCTAAAAGATCCATCTAGTTAATCAATTTATCGATATGTTATCTCTAATTCTCCAGAAATTACTTGTTTCCTGCATATAAGCTTATACAATATGGTGCATAATGAACTTATACACTGAGATATCTCCATTGCAGGGAATAGACCGTGAGAGAGTTGAAAGCATGGAAGCGAGGTTAAAAGAAGATATCCTTCGGGAGGCAGAACGCTATAGTAATGCTATAATGGTAATTCATGAAACAGATAATGATCAAATATTTGATGCTTGGGAACATGTGCACTCTGAAGCAATTCAGACCCCTCTAGATGTTTACAGAAGTTTGAAGGCCGAGGGTCTCCCCATTAAGTATGCACGTGTACCGATCACAGATGGAAAGGCTCCTAAAAGTTCTGACTTCGATACATTAGCTAGAAACATTATCTCTGCTTCTAGGGATACTGCTTTTGTTTTCAACTGCCAGGTATATTTATGCCTGTTGCACTCGAGTTATTTCAGCATCCCTACCTCCTGCTATTTTTGAGTCATTTTTAATATCCTTGCGAGTTCGATAGCAAGAGCTACCCTCATTCTGCCGCCAACAAACTGAGTTAGCCTCCTTCATGTAATACTATTATCTGTTACACTTTACTCGGGGTATCTCCGATCTTTCTTCACTCATCTGGAGGAGGAAGAGGAGGGGGGTCAACTCAGTGTATTTTGATTAGTTTGTTGCTTATGTGCATGAATGATTATAAGATCTTGTCTAAGAGAATTTCAGTGAACTTTTACTCCTCTCACTAGTATTGGTATATTGTTTGCAGATGGGTATAGGAAGAACAACAACAGGTACTGTTATTGCTTGCCTTCTAAAACTCCGAACTGATAACGGAAGACTTGTAAGAATGCAGCAGGGATGGATTCCCCATGAAGACGTTGATAGTGGTTCCTCGAGTAGCGAAGAACTTGGAGATGACCATACTGATTCTAAAGCAAATATTGTAAAACCGGGAACCATAAAGGAGCCGAAACACGCATTTGGCATTGACGACATTTTACTGCTAAGAAAGATAACAAGATTATTCGATAACGGGGTGGAATGTCGAGAGGCTTTGGATGCTATCATCGATAGATGTTCAGCGCTTCAGAATATTCGCCAAGCAGTTCTTTATTATAGGAAGAAATTCAATCAACAAGATGAGCCCAGGCAAAGGAGAGTTTATTTGAATCGTGGAGCTGAGTATTTGGAGCGTTATTTTCGCTTAATTGCATTCTCTGCATATCTTGGAAGTGAAGCATTTGATTGTTTTTGTGGAGAAGGAAAATCCAGGATGACTTTTAAGACGTGGTTGTATCAGAGACCCGAGGTCCAAGCTATGAAATGGAGCATAAGACTACGCCCTGGAAGATTCTTCACTATCCCTGTAATTCTCTTGAAACCTTTCCAAAAATAATGGTAGGAATTAGTGTTAAATAAAAATTTTAAAGTTCATGGATGTGTCGGTCAGCCAACATTTTGACACATCTTCAATAGATCGGAACATCAGCCGATATAGCAACTGGTGTTACAAACTAAAATTTAGTGATTTTTTTTATTAAAAAATTCAGTACATAATTGATATATGCGTCGATGTTGGACACCATAATTTTTCGGATATATCACCGCATATGGATAAATTATTTGTATGTTGTAAGTTCACATTGCTCACAATATCTCGGTCTGATATACCAATTAATTTCCTGCAACTCATACATGATTTTTATAGAAAACAATAAGGTCTACTATATTTTTATATATATCTCGGCAATTTGAACCTAATCAGCTGCATGTCATGAGGTATTACCTTGGTTGAATTTTCTTCTAAGATATGGCTGGTTTATTCCAGGAGGAATTGAGAGCACCGCATGAATCTCAGCATGGTGACGCAGTGATGGAAGCTATTGTGAAATCTCGAAATGGTTCTGTTTTGGGAAAAGGTTCCATACTCAAGATGTATTTCTTTCCTGGTCAGAGAACTTCCAGCCACATACAGATACGTGGTGCACCTCATGTTAACAAGGTATTGTTTTTTTAATATTGGCACATGCAATACCCCACAAAACACTCAATTGCTTATATGGGTATCTACTATTATATAAGTTGAGCTGTAGGAAAAGATTACTTTTGATTAACTTTGATGCTAAATATTACAATGACAAACCTATTTATAGCCAAATCTAATATAGGAAATCCTAGTAGTATATGTGACTGCATCGTAACCACGGTGCTTTACACCATATTCTCTAACAATCCTCTATAGAATTTTCAATTTGTTCAGCTTGGAATTTAATTGCGAAAAATTAAGCATAAACGCTCTCATTCACAATGAGTTTTCAAATTCAAATGCAACCATAGTCTAAACCTTTGAAGTTCACATTTCGGGCTTCATATGCCATTAAAAATAAATCTTTTCACTTGTAGTGAATTGTGTTGAACTTCAATTAGTAATTACATACTCAATCTTGAACAACGTCAAAAAATTGTAGAATGCCGTCCACATCTTGTCTTCGACTTATCCAATGAATTTTAAGGATTTGTTGTGCTAACTTTGAAAATTTTATGAGGTAACATAAAAGGTTAACCGATGAGGAAGATAATGACATCAAGAACAAACTTTGGTCAAAATTAAAGAAAATGATGGTCTACGATTGTGAATCCGTCACAGCCACATCTTTAGATTTTTTTATTAGTAAAATGGAAGATTTGGTGAATAAAAGGGAAACACAACTGCAAAAAGAATATACAATAAAAGCAAAAATGACAACACCCTTCAAGGACTAGCTTAAAACTTGACTGTCATGATAACCTCTTTTCATTTAGTCATAAGAGAGTCGAAGAATACCCCTTTCATGTCAACATTTTTTTACTCCGCCAAATATTAAAAAATATTATTGCGACAATAACTCTCTAGTTTATTCTTTCCTCCAAATTTCCCCAGATTTTGCTCTAACCAAATTCCCTAATTAACTAGAAAAGAGACAACAAGCTGCCACATAGTCTTACCCCATATAGAAAGATTAGTCAAGCTCCAATCTGATAAAAAGATCATTATGCTACCCGGATGAGATCAATTTAGATTGGGTAAAGAAGTCACTTTAGAGTTCCTGGTAGAAAAGGCTGGTCAATGGATTCCCCATCTCGTTTACACATGGAACAGTAGTTCTTTGCTATAAAATTATGCTTACTGAAGTTGTTAATAGTGTAATTCTTTTTTAAGTAGATAGTCTATGTAATAAAAATAACTACTGTGGGAGTTTTGGGCAACCAAATAGTCTTTTTCTTGATAGCCAAAGGACAAATTAGGGAGTGGGATTGAAAAAACATTTTAAATGAGCTTGCTGTAAATACACCAATAATTACAATCCACCTAACTTCTACTATCATGCTTCTGTGGGTGTGGGTGAGGATTGAAGTATCACTTTACTTAAAAAGGAAAGGATGAGATGCGGCCACTTGGTGATCTTGAAACAGCGTTGAAAACAAAATTCCATGACAAACGTGTAGGATTTGATAATTATAATTTTGTGTAGAGATGATGTGCAGTGGTGAAAAAAGAAGGGTATTGAGTAGAATTATGAAACCACCAATTGTCCCAAATTTCTACCTAATATTCATAATCTTATGCTATACTCTACACATTTGACTCTACCACTTTCCTTTGCTACCTGAAAATTTATATCAAACTAAGAATAAGATAGTAATTTTTTTAATCCTTGACGATCAGGGCGAAATTTCCATAAGCACTTAGGAACAATGCTTCATTCATTTGCCGGACTGAATCCCTAGTCTCCCGTTACTATCGTTCTACAAAATTTGTAACAACCCATACAGTTTGTATATGGTCATCCTAGGAAATATTTTCATGATATTTAACAACTTCTCCACTTTCTTGGGCAAGGATAACAAGGAGATATACTATGTAGGTTATTTGGAGAAGATACTCTTCAGAGGGACTACACTTGCCTCTTCTGTAGGTTCTCAATGTTCTAACCGCTTTGTGTACTTGTGAATCTTCCGATGATAATGTACCTCGAGTAAAAGCTCAAGTGCAAGGCAGCGCTTATACCCTACACCTTCGGGTATTAGCCAACCTAGAAAGTTTTAACACCTAATCCACACCCATACTCGTATTTTTCGTTAAAATAAAACTAAGACCTTGTACCATCTTGGAACAACGTAGGAGCCTCTCCGCATTATGAAGTCCCCACAAAGATCAGCATATCATCTGGATGATGTACTGTTTACGTGTAATCTTGGCCCACGATGAACCCTTTATACTAAACTCTCAGCCGTCCTGTGGATCATCCTACCTAAAGCCTTATCTACTGCGATATATAGGTAAGGAATGAAGGATGGCCTTGACATACCCCTCTCGAGCTCCTTTAATTACTTACTGGAGAACCTTTCACCATCACATAAAAGGATGAAGGAAAATGTTACCCCACCCCACCCCACCCCACCCCATCTTTCCCCCTTAATATTCAGACTGGAACACGTCACAGTCCGCATGCATTTAATATTCAGACTGGGACATATCACAGTCCGCATGCATTGACAAAGTCCCGGCTCATATGCTAGAAGTGTCTTATTTGCGAGAAGAGTATATCACCTGTGTATTGCCTAGTTTACTCACTCTCAAGAAAGATGCAAGTTGCAGCATGTGTGGCGATAGCCATCTTAGGTATAACCGTATCGGTTCCCTGTTCCATGAATGGAGGAAATGCTAGAGTTATATGGGGGCCACGGTTTTCTCAATGTTGGACCTTCGAGTGGATGCACAAAATCAGATGCAGCCTGGGGCTGAGTAGAAAAAAAATCTTTGAAACTTATGCATTTTGTATAAGTGGATAATGATGTCCTTTGGTTTGTCAAATGCCAAGTCCACTGTTATATGTTGGATGACACAGATTTTGAGACCCTATATGGGTAAGTCCGCTTTTATAATTTATATGATATTCTGATTTTTAACGGGTCAGTGGTAGAACATTTGTGGCATGTGGATACTGTATTTGGCATTTTTCCACCAGAGAGGCTTTAACTTCAGCTGAAGAAGTGTTCTTTTACGTTTGACTCGGTTCAGTTTCTTGAGTTTATAATTTGTGTAGACCAAACTATATTTTGGTTGATGAATCAAAGATAAAAGAGAAGCCCATTCTTACGACTCTTTCTCATGTGCCGAGTTTTGACGGGCTTACGTTTTATGGTTGGTTGATCTTGGCACCGTTTACTGAACGTATGGGTGATAAATCCTTTTCTTAGATTCCTGAGTCTACTAATTTATTGATTAAGGACATAATGGTACAACTTCATTTCTTACTCTACTCGATTTTATACAGCTCTTCCAAGTGACCTGCGTTGAGTGCAAGCTTGGTATTGTGCGGTCCTTTCTCAATTGCAAAAAGGCAGTTGTGTTCTTCAGTTAGAAAATCTCTGGAACCCAGCTATGTTATTCGACTTAATAGTCTGGAACTCTTGGCAGTTGTACACGCATTGAGGCAATATCAACTTAGGGAGTTCATTATTTGATCTGACCACAGCACTCAGTCACATACACAACAAGCAGAAGGTTTCTTCACATAGGCAGGTAAGGTGGTTTAATTATTTATAGGGTCTACCTTACATCTCCAGTACTTAAATGGGAAAGGAAACGGAGTCGCAGACGCCTTGAGTAGACAGTTACACCTGTTGGTTATGCTTAATAGTTCATGCCGCCTTGTTTGGTTCCGGGGTGATGCGTGAACAGTATGTTAATGATCCATATTTCAGCTCTATTCTTGCAAAGAAAGCTGCATGATGGCCTGTATGGTGCTTTCTTATCACAGTATGGATTTCTATTTCGCTGGTCTCCCTTGATTGTTCCTGTATTGTCACTTTGGGAGAGGTTTATGACAGCGAGGGTGCAAGATTTGGCTGCACACTTTGGGGTAGCCAAGAAAATGACATCTGCCTGAGAGAGATATTGTTGACCTGACCATTGGGCTCTTGGCCCAGTGGTGGTTGTGACCCTCCACCAAGACATGAGTTGTGGTTTCAAAACCCCATGGGGTCGGAAACTCAGGGTTACGGATTCCTATATAAGACCAGCTTGCCTATCAAAAAAAGAGAGATATTTTTGGCCTACTGTGTACAGTGTGACATCAACAAATTATTTGCCTGTTAAATGTGTCAGACAGCTAAGGCCACTCGTTCATTCGCGAGTGCAGTTATCGATTTCTAGATATCCTTGGCTCGATGGATTACATTGTGTAGTTACCTCGCACTGCGAATGATAGGAGTCCGAGTTTATTGCGGTTAAACAGTTTTCGAATATGACACACTTCATTCCATGTCGGAAGGCCAGAAATGCTTCACATATTGCCTACCTTAAATTCTTGAGAGAGCTATGCTACATGGCGTGCTCATAGTATAACGTAACACAGGGACATCTAGTCACACTTTTGGAGGACTTGTGGACCTTGTCAAGTGCTTTAGAAAACTCATATGAGGAACCAGCGAAGCTTGCATTAGAAAACTCAAAAGTGATTGCCAATCGTCGATCACATAACCAAAAATAGTCGTAAATACTTGTACTTACTATTGAATTAGTGGGCAGGAAACTTCAGGATATAGCCGCTTGGGTGCAAGTGTCTACTGACTCCTTCCAGAAGTCACTATATCTAATGTAGATAGAAGTCAGCTTGGTGAAAAAGCCCTAATAATTATTATTGTCAATTTAGTGAAAAGCAATTTTTTGAAATTGTGGGACCAGTAGTCAGTAGATGTCAATAGCTGAATGTTTGGGCTACGTCTGAGACATTCTTGGACTTCTCAGAAGTCAGTTTATGTTGTATCCAGACTAGCTTGATAACTAGCAAACTTAACTTAGTAAAAATCCTCACATGGTTTATGGAAAGAGCCTTTAGGAATTATAGCATCTGTTTTCGTGCAAATGCACCTAAACCCACATCTTCACTATTAGGAAGTCTTATCGCTTGTAAATGTAAATTGGTGCCCTCTAAACTACTCGGTAGTTATTGTACAAGTATGTTTGTGGATGAACTTGTTGAGTTGATCCAAATCTTACTTTATTTCATTATCTGACATTTAGATCAAATGCACTTATACTTGGTTACTTTTGAAACTCAAATCTGTAAACGTGCAGACAAGTTCATATTTTATATCGTCCACATCTTTTATCTATTACGTATGATCAAGGTAGTTAATGCGTGTTGCGATGCAATGCGATCACGAGCAAAAAGTTGCTACTGCGAATATCGCGAAAACTGCGACGTTATTGCGAATATTGTAATACAATAGGCAAAAATTCCATATAATCCTAATATATGTGCATATAAATCAATATATTCATTAAAAAAAGGATATAACATATAATATAACATAACTAACAAATTTAGGTAATCCAAAATGGAAATGAATAGCTGAGATATCTACATATCCCAAGTTCCACATATCCCAAGTTCCAGCAAGCAAACATAACTAGGCAATTCAAATATGTCATCAAATTAATACATCTGGTTGAGGGGAGTTCTTGGAATGTATGTGTTTTATATTTTAGGTTTTACTTTGAATAAGGTAATTAAGTATCTCGTTTTCCACATCTCCTATCTTAATCTTATTAGGAAGCTTATACTTTTAATTGTATTATATATTAGTATCGTATATTAGATTTAGCAATTGTTTATTATATAAGGTCTTTTTCGCATAGTATTAGTGTATACTCGCACACTATTTTCCTTCTTTGTGTTTTCTATCGTGCTTCAGTTGGTTTTTCGCATTTGCATTGCATTAGAAAATGCGATAATATGCGGAAAAAATCGACAAATGCAACGAAATGCGACAAAATGCAACGCATCTGCATTGCGTCTGGTCGCATTTAAGGGGTTGCGATGGATATACGATGCGATTTCAGGTCGCATTAAACGTATCCCTCGCATTTGCGAGCGCATTCGCATCTGACTATCTTGCGTAGGATACATAAACGACCTTAGTGCTTTCTAATAATTTTAAAAGCTCTTATCTTTCAGGTGGACGGTTATCCTGTTTATAGCATGGCAACTCCAACAATATCTGGAGCTAAAGAAATGTTATCATATTTAGGTGTCAATCCTACTGCAGGGAAAACTGCTTATCAGAAAGTGATAGTAATGGATCTGAGAGAAGAAGCAGTTGTCTACATTAATGGCACACCTTTTGTCCTTAGGGAACTAAATCAACCTGTTGACACACTCAAACATGTGGGAATAACTGGGCTAGTGGTAAGGCACCATTTTACTTCATCTCTTGACTTGAATCTTATTCTTTACAGTATTGAAGGAAGATACCCTTACTTTTCTTTTTACGATATTTAGTGCATTTTGACAATTACAATGTTGTTGAACTAACAAGGAGAATATCTCCGCATTATGTATGTTGATAAACCTTTGTAAGACTAAATTCCACCTTTTTTTTAAGAACAATATTTATCTAAAAGATTCTAATTCAAACATGGAAAATGATTTGCGCCTAAAGGGGCCAAGGCCCTCGGGAATTACTCCAATTCCTGAAACCTTGACAGACTACCACCTTTGTGCCAAAATATCAGTTTGATCTTGCTCTGATTTTCCTTTAGTCAGCTACAGGGTTTGGTGACATTTGTTTGCCATAAATTCACAGTAAGCCCACATTGTTTGCCAGCAAGATGCCTCTATTGTCTGGTTGGATTCTTTAATAATAATAAAAAATTCAATTTCCTTAAAGTTCTAAAAGAGAAATGCTAGCTCTGGTTAAAAAACAAATAATAAATGACTATGAATGTGAGGAAAATACAAGTCTTCTTTTGTCAACAATATTCTCAGTGTTTTCCCAGTCAAAGCGTACTAAATACTCTGAAAGCAAAAGGTGGTTGCTGCGGGGAATATGGGTTAGATTAGAAAAAAACCTCTTACTCTATTGGCCCTATCGACGTTTATTTATTTGTTCTTTTTTTAATGACTTGTGTAGGTAGAGCACATGGAGGCTCGGATGAAAGAAGATATTTTGGCCGAGGTCACACATTCTGGTAGCCGGATGCTCTTACATCGTGAAGAGTACAATCCAGCACTAAATCATTCCAGTGTGATAGGATATTGGGAGAATATTTTAGTAGAAAATGTGAAAACACCAGCTGAAGTATATGCTGATCTAAAGGCTGAAGGCTACAATACTGAATATAGGAGGATCCCATTAACTAGAGAAAGAGAGGCCTTAGCTGCTGACATTGATGCCATCCAGAACTGTAAAGATGGGTATGTGTCATATTGTGCTTTACTGGTTTTATTCGCTTTAATTATTGAAATCTAGCATGCTATACCATAAGCTGCATACCTGGTCGTGCAATGCATGTGACACATCAGCTCACTAGTCCTAATTTCGAGTTGCTAGGCCCTCCCTGAGATAGTTCACTCTCTGACGTTGGAAATACTATGTTATCATCCACTCTTACACCTTGATATGACGACCAACCTCTGTGTGATTTGTCTGATCATGCTTTCCAGATTCTGAGCAAGTAATGATGGGTGGCTGCTTTAATATCAGAGTGAAGGGCCTTAGACTGGTCATTGGAGAGCTGTTCTTCAAACAATAGACGGACCAGATCTACGCTAACACCACACACATATTGCACTCGACTGCGCAATGTCAGTCTACTATTTACTACATGAAAATACAACAACCGGTGATAAACCGAATATTAAATAATTCAGCCATCCCATTCAGCACTATTACTGGTTTCAAGTCTTAAGTGGTCATTGTGAGAAACAAAGTTCTTGGCCAGGGGATTTTCAGTTAGCGGATATCAGGGTGAGCTTCTTTTAGATGAGGGATTCTGGGAGTCTCCACATGCTCACTGATGTCTTGACTGCATAAGCAATATTCAGCCTCATGAGGGGCACAGATCATCTATTTATCCATCAAATGTTGAAACTGACTGGGATCGTGAAGATGGTTAAAGATAATATTCACAAATAGAAGTCTAAATTTCAAATAGATTAAAGTTACCAAGCCAAATTAGATCAAACTAATTAACTTAACAATGAAAAGGGAAGAATGAAAGCTCTGGTTTCTACTCAAATCAACAATGAAAAGCTACATCCCCACTTCTGACACTTATGTACTAAATAAAAGGTCTTATTGGAAATTAGGCATCAATTAAAAATAAATAATTAAAATAGGGAAATTGCGTAAGAGATGCATCAAGGATGTTGTTCAAGAGAGAATCTAAAATTTCTGAAAGATAAACTTGAAGAGACGATAATAAATTATTATTCTAGATGAGCAACCATCTCCAAAAGAATTGAATGTTCTATTTTTGTAGGGTTTTTGAAAACAAAAGCTAGGGCTCGCGATTCAGAGAGGTGAAAAGAGTTGAGGATCTAAAAGGAAACATACCTTATATTGGAGAAAGATAAGAAGAATTTTAGGGAACCATTGGGAGTAGTTTTAATTAAATAAAAAAGTGGTATGAAAAAGCCGAATCGATGAATTCGGTATACGAGTGATATTGAGTAATAAATATGCTTGAGTTAAAAGGTAGCTCACTCGAAGTACCAAATGGTACCAAATACAAAGTAAAATATAGAACAGTCGGCGGAACCAGGACTTAAGTTCAGTGGGGTCAAAAATTACTTAGGAAGCTTCGGGGCCGAGAGCCCCCGAGAAAATATTTACTATACAGTAATGGTGTTTTTGACATTTTTCTATAGCTACATTATAATAAAAAGACTTTTTAAGCATATAAAGGATATAATGAATTAATCATTACCTGCAAATATATATTTGAGCCTTAGAGGTGATGATAATCGGATGTTTTGCTTAAAATTAAAAATAATTGAGGATTAGAGGAATTGAACCATGGACCAACCTGTCAAAACAGGACCCTCAACCACTGAGTTAAAACCTTTGTACTGGCCAAAGTTGGATGGTGTCAATTATACTTTACTACCAAAAAAATTGTCATACGACCAAGCAAAAAATGTCGATTTTTTCAAAACTGAGTGGGGTCAAATGACCCCGCTGGTCCTCCCCTCGCTCCGCCCTTGGGTGTATCGAGTAGCCCACCTCACGTAAAGAGTGGTATCTTGTAGTGTAAAGAGTATACACCATGTAGGCCACTTGGTTTCTGTGGGGTATGTAGTACTATACCAAGTAATACAGGTAACTCCCCCAGGTGCACTTGAGGTATTTCTTGGTGTACCTAGTAGCGACTATTAACCAACTGCTGATCAGCCTTAAAAATTCCCAAAAATATATCCCAATAATTACTCAGTGCTACAATATATACAAGCAGTGCTCAGACCAACTTGACTGATCAAATACTTAAAATGCTAAACAATTACTCCGCTGCATGTATGTTACGGATAGCAAGAGTTATATGTTTACTTGACACGTCTGACCCAACTATCTAGATCCTTGGTTAACTGTGGGTTAGCTTTGGTTGGTTACCCTTTTTGTATAGATTTATAGCAGGTATAATCTGTGCAACTCCACACTAATGCTTATGAGATCCAACCTAGTTTTGGTCTCGGGGCACAATTCTTAACCCCATTAGTGAATTAAATGCATGGTCCCTATTCTTGATACATGCGTTGCTACAGGATAATAGTTCTACACTGTATATGATTTGGCTAGCCACGATATGCACTTCTTATGTTGAGGAAGAAAGTTGCGCATCTCTATAGATGTAAAAACATGTCTTGTTGCTGATTATTGTAGAGTATCAGCAGGATACAAATAATAACTTCATGTTATGTATTTCAAGGATGATGGGCAACAACGAAGTACATTACTTCTGTGTTGGTACTTTTTTTTTTGTTTTGGTGGAGGGTAAACTGGGGTTAGGTCAGGCCCCAACCAGCTTTTATTAAAAACTAGATAGAATTACATCGCAAGGTACTGTTTACCAGTAGCATTTATCCCCACCAGGTCATCGAGATCAAGAGGGAAGGTATTAGGGTTATACAATCTTTCACCTATTATAATATCGGATGTAGACAGAAAATCTGAGCACTTATTAGCCTCTTTCTAGTCATGGTAGATCCCAAAGCTTGGAGTTTGCCAATACTCAGTCTTTAGAGGCATTCATGTCTGCATCTCCAAGGTGGAGGGCCGCCATCTCGACATAAAGGACCATGAGTTTAGAGTCAGTGACTCAATGGAAATCTTCAGGTTGAGTGTACCTCGATCACTAGTTTATCGTTCCTCTCCATTTCATGACAGACAACAAAGATAGATTCTTGGAGCCCTGCAAAATCGCAAACTTAGGCTTCTCTTGGTGATTCATGAAAAACCCTCCCTCTGAATCTGAGAGTGACCCATCTTTATTGAGCAACTAAGTATCAGGATCTGGGGGTTTTACTTTGTTACTTGTCTAGAGACGTTAAACTAATTTGCTTTTGTTTGGAAGTGTTAGTTACAATTAAACTATGTTTATTTTTTGCAGATCTGCAGGTTGCTATCTTTTTGTTTCACATACAGGGTTTGGAGGGGTTGCCTATGCAATGGCTATTACTTGTCTTAGGCTGAAAGCAGATGGACAATTTGCATCAGACAATTCGGGACAATTGCTTAGTACACAAAGCATGTCTTCAACATTTAAAGGCACTTTAACCGGTCGAGTACCTTCTGATGAAGAAACATGTAAACAGGGTGATTATCGAGACATATTAAGCCTTACTAGAGTCCTCTTAAATGGTCCCAAGAGCAAATCGGAGGTTGATATTGTCATAGAAAGGTATGTCATCTTTTGGGAAATTAAAGAATTTATGAATATAACAGTAGCTGTTTCTGACATGTCTAGTAGGATTGTGACAAGTTTTTCTTGTATAAACATAAAAGTGTATAAGAATTTATACAAAAGAAATGGGATTTTGGCTTTCATAGAGGAAAAGTAAAGAAAGTAGGTTTGGGCAGTGAAATTTTATCTGCTTTATTCCTCCGAAATCTTGGATTGTCTTTGTAACAAAAATATCCACCAGACCACCTGTAATCGATCAAATCAAAGCTATCTGTGAAATCAAAGAGTAAACAGATAAAAAATAACATTCGAAAGCGTATATGCTAGACCAGAAAGAACAAGTCTTTTTAATGACCTGAAACCTTGAAATTCCTACTCTGGGCTCAACTTAGAATTCCAAGCATACCGCTAGTACCTATTGATTTAAGTCGTACAGTTGTCTCAGTATTATATTACTTAGTTTTATTCTAGTAGCATTGACACGGGTACGTGTGTCTGTGTCCGACACGGGTATGAGGTGTTGGACACTGCGGCTTAAAAATAAGTGAAAACGCGGACTCGGCCATACGCTTACACAGATAATTTTTTTACTTTTCCACATTTCTTGTACTGTGTTTTTTATTTGTTAGAATTCTACACATACTATTAAAATGTACAGATTAGATAGACATTTAAAAGATATGCCTCAAAGATAACGAACAACAAACATGCTAAAGGTAATAAAATTAGTAGGATTGAGTAACATGTATAAAGAATTGGACAATATAAAAGATGTCTCAAAGTTGATGATCTTACTGAGTACCCATTGGAGTGTCCATGCGAGTGTTGGTGTGCCCAACACTTAGGGACACGTATTTATTTCTAAATATGGAGTTTCCATGTCACATTGGTTTTATTCAATCTCTTTTGTTCCATTATTGTGCTTATTAGGTTATTCTTACTTTATTACTATTCTTATCACTATCATATTGTGTAAAATTTTGTCTATGGTGATTTCCGAAGTCATTAATCAATATATTAAGCATGCATTAGTACCAATATGATAATATCGTATTTGGATATAGACAACAATAAACCAAGCAAAATGAAAGTCTAGTACTTCATTGTTCATTGGTGGTATGCTCATATAGAACACCTTGCTAATTTCTAATAATAAACTTAGTTCACTTGCATAGAAACTAGTTTAGTTTATATTATTGATTCCTTTCTAGCCAAAAACAGAGGTTGATATAGAAACTAGTTTAGTAATATAAGCATGTTCACCAGCTAAAAATGTCAGTGTTGCATAAAGTTCCAAAAGTTAGTGAAGGATCATTTTCCACAGAACACGATTTAAATATGACTTTTTGTGAATGAAGAATAAAAATATCTATACTATGCTCTAAACATCATCATGAAACAATCAACTAAATAGTTGTGATAAACATGACATATGTTGAGTGTATAACTTTGAAACTTTGGAACAAACACAACCCATTTACTGAAAATAGATCATGCTAGACAAATGTCATATCACATGTCGAAGTATTTGTTGCATAAATTCAGAGATTGTAAAGCTATAAAACATCATGCATTGAAGGAGACGATTCTTCATAGAAAGATTAAGGATAACAGTAGAGCTAGTAATGGGGAAGAAAAATTACTATGAAAACTCTACCAAAATAATGGCCCATCTCTTTTATTGAAGAAAACTCGAACTTACAGTTTTTCTTCTAAAAAAAAACTAATTTTTCATGTAACCCTAGCCTAAAAAAGACCTATTTTTTACAGTACCATGATTATTCTGAAGCCGCCCATTATTTCGTAGTAACACGAAATTATTCCAAGCAATAACAAATAATCTTTAAGAAATCATCAGTTAATCAAGTGCCTATTAATCTCACATTAGTCCAAAATTATGAAGAAAAAAAAAATCCTCGGCTTTCTCTCCCCTCGCTCACTTTAATATGATTTTAATAAGAATCTATCCTCTCATATCTCACCAATTAGAATTTCTCCTCACTTCAAACAATTTTCTAAAGAGAACTCTCAAAACAGATCCTTTGAAGCAAAGTTTCTAGAGAGAGAAAGAAAGAGTTTGCTAAAAGATGACAAAGGAAGTGAATGAAGAATCATGCGTTCATAAACATTGGAAAGACAAAAAATATCCACCCCCATCCTATTGATCGACATGGCTAAACTCAAGCTCTAATCCTCCTATTCCTCTTTCCCTCTCCCACCAGTAAAACTTTCTCTCTTACTCACTCGCACGACAACTACTTATCTCTTAATAGTGTTTAATTTCCATCAACCCTGGATGGTTTATAAAGGATGAAGATACATAAAATTAAACCCTATTAGAGAGGCTAATTTTAATTTTTAAAAGTTAATTATGGATATTCTCCATTCCTGCCATAACATTCATTAGAATTTTGATCTTAAAGTTTGAAAATACAGATGCAAAGATTGAGTAACAACTTTGTTAGGGCGGGTGGGTATTCCCTGTCTTTTCGGTTGGGTTGCTTGGAATGATCACGATATAACTAAACTGTTTAACTATTTTCCCTTTTTGAGATAAGCATTAAACTCAATTAAAGAAAATTAGAAAAATTTAGTGGTTTGGGAATAATTTGGGTACTACCAAAAACAACATATTTTAAAGGAAACAAATATTTTAATCTTAATCTATGGAAACTTCTCTTATTCTTGAAAAGTGAAATGTAAATACAAAATAAATCATAATTTCGACAACTAGGGAGAGAGAGGGACCGATACGGGTGGGGGACATCCGGTTACATCAACCCTTTTCGGCTTTGAAAAATTCGTCCACTAACTTAATGTTGTAGTTACTCCTCCAATTACGAAATTAACATTTCAACATGCGGATCATCTTCGAATCTTGTCATAACTAACATATCTTGTACTACATAGATGGAATATCACATCTCCAACAAACTTACCCCACTTACCAAAATCCATTTTGGAATAGGCTAGGCATTGTAATTGGAGTCTTCCTAAGTACCTACCAAATCTAATCGTATAACCTTCCCAATTGGGTCATATTTAACGCTTTTTGATTTTTGTGTGTGATAAATTTGAGTGATCGTATTGTAAAAGTTAATTTTTTCACTTTAAGTTGTGAGAGATTTATAAGGTAGTAACGATTCGGGTGGGTGGGTGGGGGGATTGTTATGTTTTTATTTTGGGGGCTTACTTGTCATTAGATGTTAAAAACTTATAATTAATATAAAAATACTGGGTTAAGGTCAGGTTTGGGGTGTATTTAAAATTTATCTTATTAATAATTTCCGGTTTAGGTTATGGGGTGTACTAAAGGCATGCTGAGGTATGATTTGCAAGTATGTCGATGAGGTTTTTCTTGGCATGCATCAAAGTTGCCAATCCCCTCCCCTCTCGAGTAA
The DNA here is from genome assembly GCA_014058105.1 of Kingdonia uniflora. Classification (NCBI taxonomy): domain Eukaryota; kingdom Viridiplantae; phylum Streptophyta; class Magnoliopsida; order Ranunculales; family Circaeasteraceae; genus Kingdonia; species Kingdonia uniflora. The sequence continues at coordinate 112,112 of JACGCM010000918.1, forward strand.
TAAGACCACGTGCCTTCTCTTTCTTCCGTTTTTGCGAAACACCCTCCTGCTCCCTCGGTTGTAATTTCCTTGCCTTTCATTTCCTTCAATCATGCAATTGAATCAAGGTTGATCGTCCCCTTCATTAACTTCTTTGTGTCAACTATCACATCTTCTCTGCCAATTGCTTATTCTGTAAGTTGGAATTTATTCCCAAATCTAAAGGGTTGCCTTGTTGGGTTTTTGACACCATTGTTCTCTCTTTCTTCTCCTCTAGCATCTCATTTCCCAAACTCAAATGGCGATCAAATTTAAGATGGGTGCGATGAAGGTGGTTGAGGTTTTGGGTTTTCAATGTGGCTTTCGTAGGGCCCCACTTATACGATAGGTTTTTTCTTTCACTTATAGTTGGAAGTGCGACTTGCCCCCCCCCCGTTCTTGCTTTTTTGATCACTATTCCGTGAAAAACTTGACGGTGACGATTTTTTCGATCTCGTCGGCATTGGGTGTTGTTGCTAGTAGAATCTTTGACCTCGAAAATCTCACAATACGTTGTCTCCAATCGGTGGAACTACCTGCTCATATTAGGGACCGATTCCTCTCGTCGCACGTTAATGACCATAAGTACCACGTAGCAAGCATTAATTGGCTGAAAATCGTTGCCAAACTGTGTAACGAAAGAAACGTCATCTTTTCCAAATCTACTATTAAGATCATCAACCTCTTTATCAGAATCAACATGATTCACTAACGATTCATCATTGAAATCATCAAGAAACTCTTCTTCTTTAGAATATTCATAATCGAAATACCGATAATAGTCATCTTAGCCATAATAAGGATATGGCGTACCATAACAATAATCGAATCGATTTTAGGGGTTGGATAAAGGAAACCAATCTTCCTAATGTATGTTAAATCAGTCTGGTACCAAATTTGGTAGAGCTAGTAATCCGAAAGCAAAATTACTATAAAAACTCTATTAAGATATTGAACTATCAATATGTATTAATGAAAACTCAAAATTGCAACTTTTCTTTCACAAAACTAACTAATTGTCCATAAACCCTAACCTCCTTTTATAGAATTAGTTGTTTAACAAAAATAGGAAAAACTCTTAAGGAAACAATTTGTCTAATCCTAATCTTATTGGAAAACTTCTCTTATTCTTGTAAAATCAAATATTCTAAAACGAAAGAATATAATAATAATAAAATCCTAACTTTAGCAATTAGAGAAAGGGACCGAAACAGATTGGGTGATGTCCCGTTACATCAAAAAACATGAAAAATATCAATGTTACATTGAAAGGTGAGCATTAAGAAATTGAACAAAAGCCTTCATTTTTCTCCTTCAGTTTCGAAATGGTAATGCAATTATCACCTGGAACGGGCCAGTTATTTCCCCACCTCCATGACCAGATGATTTTATTTCTATGATTAAGAATTTCTTTTGGACCTTCTTAAGCACACTGCTGTAAGATGGAATACCTTTTGTGGAACATGAGATAGTGTCCTCGCTTGACTATTTATCATTCCCGATTTTCTATTTTTGTTTGTTTTCTTCACTTTAGCTCTATTTTTGGTCATTTGATTTAAAAGATCTTAGTTTAATGAAATATACAATTATCAGTAAGTCGCAATGATACACAATACTTATAGGTTGGAAAGCAATATGCACATGTAGTACCATTAATGCGTTGAAAACTTTGTATTATGTATCTATTTTTCTTAGAGCAATTTTAAATACACCCCAAAATCTAAAAGCTCACCCCATCCCTTTATTTTAAGTTCATTACACCTCTAAATATTTGAAGACAAGTATGCCCTAAAATAAAAAAACATTAACTATTTTTCAATCTAAAAGCTCACCCCCTCCCTAGTTCTGACGGCCTTAATTTCTCTTAAACGGTTAAATCCAACGAGTTCCTCTACTCTAGCTTAGTAATGAGAGAAGGACAAAATAAATATTTTGAATGTGATATAAGTTCGATTAGTCTCATTTCTCTACATCTAATTGAACAAAGTAAGCAAAGCATAATTAAGAGTACAACACGGCGTTGGGGGTGAGGGGTTACTTGAAGGCTTACAAACTCTCAAAAGGAAGAAGAATGCTAAAGGAGCAAGAGTGGGGTGAGCTATATAGTTAATTTTTTCCTTGACTTCATTTTGTATTTCTAAAAAAAAATGAGGTGAGCTAATTAACCTAGAGAGTACAAGTGGAGTGAGGTTAAACCGGGGTGAGCTAATTAAAGAATGAGGTGTATTTAAAATTTCTCTTCTTCTTAACACCGTAACATACTACACAATACTGTTAGTTGAAAAGCAATGGAATAGAAAAGGTCACACTATACGCACATTTAGTAGTATTGATGCATTGGGAACATTATAGTATTTTTCGCATAGGTTGTTCATTATTATATTTGGGGACCATACAGAGTGAACTGTATTATAGTTCTTTTCCATACAATTAAATGGTATTATTTTTCTTTTCATTTTAAAGGTGTGCAGGCGCTGGGCATCTAAGGGATGATATTCTTTTCTATAGAAAAGAGCTAGAAAAGTGTCCCAGAGGAGATGATGAGCACAGGTCATACCTTATGGATATGGGTATAAAAGCTTTAAGGTTAGTATGATTTCATAATAATGGTGTTTCAATTCTATCTTTCTTTACTTTTTCATGCCTACAAGTGAGCCAGATTAAATTATCTCAATGACCCAAAATGGCTATATGGACCCTACATATTTGCACTTCATATGAAGCATTATTTGCCCTCGATTGGCGACGCACTTTGGCGGCTATTAGAAAGGGGAAATTTCTGATTTCATATGCTTAAATGTGTAATTGCAAGGTTGGAGCTTTTATCACCAAACAATATTCTTTAATATGAATATAGTCTAATCAAGAATGAGTTTATATGAAGAAAGCTGGTGAAATTTATTTCTCATTATGGATGATTGGGTTGCTCTGAATTAACCTTTCTTGTGACTTACAGGCGATACTTTTACCTGATTACGTACAGATCATATTTATGCTCTTATGCTGCTAATGAGATGAGCTTCACAACATGGATGGTGGGAAGACCTGAACTTGGGCACCTTTGTTATAATCTGAGAATCGATAAATGACTGATTTTCTGGCGGAAGTGTTCAACAAAATGAAAAGTCTGAGATTCTTGATTCTCTCCAAAGTTATATGGAAAATGTTCTTTTTACTATGAAGTGCAGAAAGCTCGTTACCATATCAAAAGTCACAATGAAAGTATTCTCCCCATTATGTATATCTCTGTAAATGTACAGCGAGCAGTTATTTTTGTCATAGTTATCTTTTTTCTTCCACTCCCCTCTCTATGTATGTAACATTTTCTTATGGAATAAAATTGGTAAAGCATCCATGATCAAACAAGTTTATGTAAAGAACCTCTCTGCAAGGTTTTCAGATATATTTAAATGTCTCACGTTGTTCTACATATTTTACATGCTGCCTTTGTCTTTCTACCATGTCGCTTCTTTATGCATTAATCCTTTATTAGGCTTCATACAATATGGTTTTGAGATAATAAGGTTCAGTATACTGTATTTGTAGAATAATCTGAATTTTCCTACCTCCTCTTTTGGTTGCAGCATAAGAGCAACTCCGGATATACGGTAGCAGGAGAATAGTGTGAAATGTGCGGAAATGTCTGCATTTTTACCTTTTTTGGTTTCAGTAAGAGAATTATGTAAATGTAGTGTGCAAACTTCCAAACTTATTTCAGTTTCCAATTTTAAAGGGACTAATGGAGATGCCCATCTTTCGGAAAGATCATAATCGCACGACTCACTCATTGACATCCCTTATTACAATAAATTGCAAAATCTTTGGACTCTTCACGTTATCAATATGCCTTGTTGTTTCTATAAAAATTCCAGTATATGCCTAACAAACAGTTTAAATTAAAAGCATGTCTTTCACAAAAGAAACTGAAAGTGACTGTTGTTCTTCATATTTAAGTCTTTAATGACCTCGTAAGAACACTTCGAGAGCTTCTAGCTTATAAATAGACCCCAACGTTGTCAAACAAATGCAGCTATTTTTTTTTATTGGGCAAGGTGAGATCGAACCTTTGAGCTCAACAATAACATCAACCATGCCTGTTGAGCTCAAGACTCGATCCCATCTAGCGCTGCAAAAGATGGTGGGATCAATCTAAAAATATCTCCAGGTGAGATTAATCAACAATGATCCTCTATAAGGTATTTAGGATATCAAAATAGCGTATTTGGGATATCAAAATAGCGTTTACTCAACAATAAACTTTCAATTCTATTCATCTGTGAAAACTGAAAGCTGTATAAGTAGATAATATTGTCAATAATCATCTGGGAAGTCATGTGATTCATTGTGTTTTTATTAATTTGAAGCGTGCCTCTGGGCTAAATTATCTACATAATCGACATGCCATGCATAATCTATGGATGAACCCATAACCCGTCATTCTTTATGAACAAATGGTAGTCAACTGCAAAGGGATTTGAAATTACGAGCACGAAGGCAGCTAGCCCCACATTTCATTTTTTGTATAACCTTTAATTGACGCATGTGTCTTTATTTGTGTTAAAATTTACTTGAAAATTATTTTTGTGTGGGCTGGATCGAATTATATTGATATGGGTTGCAGAAACCCAATATTAAAATTGTAGCCCACTCTGATTTTGGTCCATTGACATTCGGAGCTATATGGTAATGGAAGCCCATTTAGAGTTTAATTTGAGTTGGGTCTGAATATTATTATTATAAAGGAAAAAATGGCTTAGTAACATAAACCTACTACTAAACTTAAAAGTTCATTGTTGTAACTATGGATCAGTTATCATCTTCTTCTTCATAACTACCATTTATTAATAGGCAATGATCTGGTATGCCTCAATAGTTCTATTTACCATGAACATCTTCCTCTATATCTCCTTGAGCTGTGGTATGTTTGTCATCAGCTTCTCTGTCACCACCATTTAGTTGGAAAGCAATCATAGTATCTTGTGAAACAGCTAAGTCTAGAACAGTGGATTGTTTATCATCATCTTCCTCGTTACTAACAAAAACTATATCGCGATGATCCAGATTGTTGCGAAAAATATATTTATAAATGTATTTGACAGCGTAAACGCTGGCACAAACATTTGAATTTAAATCTTCCACTTTTACAATCTTCAGAGTTTGATAATTTAGATGTAGAATACCTTGCAAAGCAGCCAAGCGTAGAAGATGGGATTAATTGTCATCAACTTCGTCATCACTAACATAAACTATTTGGGGATGTCCTTGAACTATAAATCGTATTTTGCATTGGACAACTGTCATAACTTTTTTGTGATTTTGCTATGATATTGTGATTTGTTTAAAAATAAGTGTACCTGTCTGTATGTATTTAACATTCTCTAAAGAAAGAGCTTGACGCTTTCTTCTTCTTCACTGGTCTCTGTGTATGTATGGAATTATTGATCATTATACTTGTTCAAGGTCGCGACGAAGATTTGCTATCACTATAGCAATATATCTCACTTACTTTGATGTTTCCTATCATGTTATTTACCTCAAAACGCCTTATGATAATGATGTTCATGCACTTATCGTTTACGTCAATATGCCTTACGATATAACATTTATTCAGCTGAAGGTGGTGCTATTAATTTATTATGTATGATCCAAAACAACAGTTTAAAACTTCTAATGGTATTAATGTGATTGAAAACACATACTGATTTAAAAAATACTATTGATGTTTCACAAGGCAAATCAATTACTTGGAAAATGTCTCTCAAAAGTATTTACATTGTTGGCATACTTAACGGTAATTACATGACAGAAGACGTCAACACAGGTTAGCTAGGACCATATGAAATAGCTACACTACTAAAACAACTAAAATTAAGAGCATTATCCCACAATAGGACTGCATGGCTCGGCTACTAAAAATGAGCTAATAATTGCTAATTAGCTAAGCCATACGTTGGCCTAGATGTCCCTAACTCCCAGCTTTCAGTCCGCTCATACCACTCCAACAGATATCCCTCTTCTTTGAGTCCCTCTAAGAATGAACTAGAACTAAGGGAAGATATTTACTGTATGCCATATTCCTACATCATGGCATTTACGCAACAACTTAGTAATTAAGTTATACAGGAAGTACCTTTGCAATCCTTGTATTGATCTTCAAAAAGGAACAAAAATGTTTTAAGAATGTAAGTAACTCTTCATCTTTTTTCATTTTTCTTCTATCTTCAAAAGTTGTTTTTTCTTCCTCCACAATCCTCTTAGAAACTCCAATACCTGCATCTTATTATGTAGATGGAATACTAGACAGAAGATGAACATTAGTAAAGTCATTGAAAAGCATAAAAAAATTGAATGCCACCCAATGGCGACACCATGGATATTTAGGAGAATTTAACGCAGTATACGCATATCCATCTAAGAAAGAGAAATTGGAGATCTGAATTCTTTTTTATGCTAGCAAAAAACACATAGAGACCCTATTTAGGCCACTTGCAAGAGAAATTAGAGATCTGAATTCTTTTTTATGCTAACATATCTTGTCTAGGATTAGAACAACCTTTGCCTCATCGGGTAATGATCCAAAACTGTGCATATCTTGAGAAGGAAGGATACCTTTAATATATCCTAGATGGCTGGATTTAGACACAAAACTGTACCAATGCTCGAACCTAACTTATACTCATGCATTCTAATAAAAGGAGCATCAGACATATTACCATGAACCTAGACCTAAGAAGCTATATCACCATCAAATAAATGCTTAAACACCATCAAAACAGCAGCTACACTTAAATGGAACTTGAATATAACATCTTTTGATGAAAGTCTCAACAACGACAAAACCTTGCTGTAATTTCCAATTAAAAATAATAATTTTGGAGAGATCGTCAGAGTTACATAACAGTCCCAAAGCTCCCATTAGGGTCAGAGACAGAAGAGATGACGAACGAAAATGATGCTCTCATCGACGGATATTAAGAAGCCATTACTAAATACAAGGTAATGCATAAGAAGTAAATTTCAATAATTTGATGGAAGGGCAAAAAAGTTTCGAGCAAATACTGAATTGGACCTTGGACCTGCTATTATTGACAAAATTCACAATATTTCAAGTCTGTTGTTGATTTGGTAGGAAAAAGCCACAAGTCAGGATACTGAAAATGAGCATGTTGTTATTGATGGAAGTGGTGAGGCTAACAAGACACTTGGAAACATTTGATATACCAATATTGCATACACAAGTTTAAAGAATGTGGAAGAAACCAACGATTTGCATCCTATTCAAGAAGATCGTCATGAAGAGTCGTGTCATGAAAAAAAAAAATTCAATTTGTCCCCAGCCACAAGAAGCACTTGGCGGCTATACAAATTCTCAAGGGACCATGGAGTATACCAATTTACGTAACAAGTATACCGAGGCTGACAATCAGAGTAAAATGTCCTACAAGAACTTCAGCAAGTTGGTTCTTGGAATTACCTGTGTTCTGGTGAAGGTTATAATTATGCTTTTCAAGATTATCAAGATTCATAATCACCATGCGACCATCCATCTTTTATGTCTTCCTAATGCCTATATTCTTGCAACGATTCATGGCCTTCCATGTCTATTGGAGAAACTGGTACAAAAGGTCCTGAAAGATTCCAATCTCTTGAAAATTACAGCAATAGGAGCTACAGAAAAAAGACATTTCTTGCATGAAAATGATGCTCAGTACTTCCAATATATATATGAGGGCAAAGGTAAAGAGAAAGTGGACTCACATGGTCTTCGAAAGGAGAAATGGCAGAAACTATCAACTCTGAGACGGATGTTGCTAAGTTCTGAATGCTTCATATCCTGCAGGCATCTTTAAGGGGAAGTATCCGTCAGAGCAATCAATTGCAAAGGGAAGGCGTGATTAAGCATTCTCCATTAATTCCAATACGGCCTCAACATGTTATTTTCATACCGAAAAAACATTGTTATCACAATCAAAAGAGCTAAGTAGAGAGACATTTATAACACCAACCAGCGGATAACAATCAGTTCAACCCAGAGAAGATAGTTCAGGTATGCTAAAGGACCAAATGTGGGCATCAGTATTGAGAGCTCGCTGCATTTAAACCTAAATCGAACACCAAACTCCTTAAAATCGAGCAGTAAATCTAACATATTTAAACCAAATCGATGTTGGTAAAACCCCTAAATTAGAGCAAATCAAACACAATTACCTGGAAATTATGGAGATTTTAAGCTCAAACATCTTTGGAAACGATCTACAACTCTAAATATCATGTGGTTAGATAAAACAAGGGTTTGTAAAAATGAAAGCTTACATAGACTTGGGTGAACCGGTCCTGATAAACATGTTACCGAGATTGAGTGAGATGATTCGGTCGGTTCTGTTCTCACAGGTGAGTCCGGTCCAGTTGCTGTAAGATAACTTACAACCCTCAAAATTAGAAACACTCACCTCTGCACAATGTTACAAGATTGATCTCCGCCATTAATGCCCTCCTCTAACTTCACCGTCTTCACCCTCTGTAACATCACCTCCTGATCTGTTTCTAACTTGACCTATATCATCAACACAACACATTACACTTGAGAAACATTTGAAAAACAATACAACTCATACACCTTGTGTAGGTGAAAATAAAGATGAAATAGAGAACCATAGAGGCTAATTTGAAGAAATCAAACTACTATTTGATGGTTTAAGCTAAATACATCACCAAATCCTCAAATTTTCATAATTCATCCAAACCCCACATCTTTTTTCACCAAATCCATAAATTTAAAACCAAAACAATATACCCCAAATGGATTCAAATGCACCTAATTCAAACTTTCAACCCTAAATCATCAACCTTAATAAGAAAATCATCAAAAAACAAAGGGGTTTCAAAAACATTACAGTGATGGCGATCATAGAAGCATAAGCGCAAACAGTTTCTCCAATCGACATCATCGAACAATCGAAGGAGAGAAGAATGCTTCAAACCATCGAAGGAGTGAAGAATGCTTCAAAAGATGCAAAATCACGAATTGTGCCGAATCATTTGGTAAAATGACACACTGAAAGTTAAAAATCAAAGAGAAGCAATTTGGTTCAGATCGGACAGCTGTGTTTTAAATTTAACGTTTAAAGAGGCCTCGACGCACGAGAAAAGGGTAATCTACGGCCTCCATGAGACGTTGGCAAAAAGTATGTATCGGTGGTAGTATAGATAGATAGATAGATAGTTTGGGGAATTGGGGGAAATTAGGCAGATTGTGGAAATTTGAGAGATGGAATTTACAGGGACCATGTATATCTCTCAGGTATCACTAGATCTCCACAATTTTTAGTTTGTGTCAAGTTTTTTGAATGGGATCCCTCAAACTGCACAAACATGGGTAGGGTCTGCCCTTTTCTACAATAATATCCAAAATAATGAGAAAAATAAGCGTGTATATATCATGAAAGCCCCCCCACACCATCTTGGTTAAGTACGTACATTTGAACGAAAGAAATTAGTCTCTCCTACAAGTGAAAGCTGGGTTCCCTATAAACACACAATAAGCTGCACCAGGAATACATACAACAGCAACAGCCATACATAAACTAAGAGCCAAAACAGTACGGTATCTGCAAAAGCCTCTAAAGGGGGTAAACAAAATCTGTAAGTCAAATCAATTTCTTCTAGTTCTTGTGCTGTCATCTAGGACCAATATTTCTGGCTGAAGGAACCTTATCAGGATAACTGGAAATGTCCAAGTCGACGAGCGAGAGATCATATGACGTTGCAAAGTTATTTGAAGTATCCATCAACAGAGAAGATTGCATTGTCTCGGGATTTGTGGAAGCCTGTAATGCGCTCAGATTCTTAGGGGTGCTTGTACTAGAAGAGGAGAGACTTGAATCATCTATCTTGTTTCCAAAAAGTTTATTTTTCCTCACAGCATCCATCTCCTGGCCTGTGGGAACAAAAGTGCGTGATCGGTACTTCCTTGGTCCTTCCTCTCCATCACCATGGTTGTAAAGTACATAGTCGTGATAAGTAGGAGCAAACTGTGAAAAGAACAAAATCTCCACTTCAGGTGCTAAAGCATAAAAGGCAAGGCTTATAAAATTTAAGGATATGCCATTTCACAATATGGAATATTTGGACAAGGAATACACTGAGCAGTCTGTGGCTGACCTGATGAACTGTGTCATGATAAAAGTCACTAAACTTTAAAGCGTGAGCAAGGTTTCTGGTAAAACCGCCCGAGGCACCAATATTTGCTCCCGCGTACTCTTTATATGGAAATGCATAAAGATGACCCACAGCTGCAATAAGCATCTCAATGCATATTATGAAGTTTTGGAACTGGGCAGCTTCTTCTGCAGTCTTTATCAGTCCAGACTTGGCAGCAAGAAAAACTAAAACCCCCTGAAAGACAAGTACCACTTAATTCCTTAAACATAAACCCTATAGAGCTTCAATGAAATATTATAAATCCAACGGACAACTTCAACTCCAATCTAAGATCATGCAGGGTAAAAGTACATACATTGGTAGATACCACACCAAAACAGGGTTATGTTTAATGTAATTCTGGTTAGCAAATAATTTTCACTACTTTCCACCTATTATGTATTTACAAGGAAACCTAACAGGGCCTAAAGTGTATCAATTATTCTATCCACCCTTCTACAGTAAAACTTGTAAAATTTAATAAAAAAACAAAGGCTTACGAAATCTCTGTGGTACGTAATTAAGGTTCAGGCTATCTCAGAAAAGAATGCAAGTGTTTGGAGAATGGATCTCTGCAGTCTACTCAACACACTTTTAAGTCCCGATAACAAGGTGGTGTATTTTGTTTAATTTTCTAATGGACGGTTTCAGGGAGGATTGTGTTTAAGAGTCATGAAAAAGGTGTTGATTTGCTCACAGGGTTAACCCCTTTGAGCTTGACATCTATTAAAATGAAAGAGCATGTGGGTTGTAATTAGATATTCCGAGGTCCCAGCACTCTCAAAACTCATAAAATTGGATTTAGAGGAGTTTGAGGTAGCTCCTAATATTTTCCTTGAGAATCTTTATTCAGCTAATATGCCAATGGGATCTGACTCTCAGATATTTGATACCATCTGCGATTTCCTCTTCACTTCTCCAATACTTAATGACACAATAATTCTCTAGTACTTAATGACACAATAAGAAATGAATGTGTAAGAATAAGAGATCGTACCTGCCAATATGTTAAGAAAACGACAGATTTGATCATAATGAACTTTGGAACAGGATTGAATGGCCGAAGCAAATCTCTGCAGGCCACATAGAACAAGTACAAGGCATAGAGTGCCATCGTATATGAAATAGTATAAATGATGGTGACATATAGATATCCTTGCTTTGCGCTGAAATTCCCATCTTCATATTTTCCTTTGGCATAGAGTATGAATGTCACCGCAACTAAAATTGGTTTCAGAATTACAAACTGCAAACCACCTTGCTTACACCTCCGAATGAATCGTCTGCAAAACTCCAACAATTTGAGGAATTAAATTAAGGAAACAATATTTTGTTTTTATTTCCAGACTTCTAGATACATAAGGCAGAAATAATTGTCTGACAAATATTTGCACTAAGAATCAGAATGTCTGCATTAGACAGCTAGTTGGATATGCACAGACTCACCCGTCCAAAGGTATTGAAGGAAAACAACATGTCATCAGATACCATGACGGTTTCAAATTGCGACCACTTAAACTTAATACAACAGCACCAGGTCCGCCCACCCATGCCAGGCACAACGAGAGGAAATTATAGATGACCCATGCTTCATACCTGAAACAGTTCAAGAAACATTCGCATTTATAAACAGTTCATCCAAACTAATCTTATAAACATGAAGCATTCATCTTCACAAATTAGAAGCTTAGAACATTACTAACACATTCTTAACGAAATTACTAAAGTGTAAGTTAGAGCAGAAATGATATGTGTAAATCAAGCCTATACTCCTTCAACCCTAAGAGATTTTGCACCATTGTAATCACGATTTCTTACGTAACTACATTTAGCCACATCTCTAGGTCGCAAATAGTAAAAAGGAGATCAAAAGAGGATAGAAAATAGAAAAGGAAATGAGAGAGAAGATCACAACTGTGGACGGCAGTCTCTTCTCTACAGTTTTACTGATTTAGTAATATAATAAAGCAACTACTATATTATAATAGTAAGTCGCTGTATAACCCTACAATTATAAAGACACTCCCATTGAACTCCCCCTCACGTTGATGCAAAGATTTTTAACATGCCCAGTTTGACCAACATCTCATCTTCTTTGGGACAAGAACTCTTACTTCGCTTTCCATGCACTTCCAGGGCACGTAAGTTTTGCAAATCTTTAATTGAAGTGTGAGATGCCAAGGTAGAAAAAAATTAGTTGTTGCATAGAATTACATTTTCAAATATGGGAGAGGAGTCAGTACAACGAATTGGGTTATTTCCGGGGCGTAAATAAAAGAAAATAGGGGCACAACAACATGAAAAAGAAAAGGTACATTTAATTACAAATAATTTCCAGTTTCTAGACCAAAATAGATTATTTATTTAACAAAACTGTATATATAAGATAAAGTACGAAGGAGATTGGAATTTAATAGATAATAAAACTAATGACAAAGAATTCACGGAGTAGAAACCATATTACATTATGATGACGGAAATCTTTATAAAGAAAAACATTAGTTATTAGCTTAAGGCGTAAGGCGCTTCTCAGTATGCATGCTTTAGTGATTTTTTTTTAAAACACTGATCATAATTAACATGGCATTATAATTAAGAGAACTCTCCTAATTAGAGTCTAGCTAGGGTTTCTATCTGTACTAGGTCTCTTCTCCTATAAAGAGAGCCTAAGCTTAGTTTATTTTCGATGTTGGTTTGAGTGAGAGAGAAAGGTTTGGCTTTAGAGAGATAAGTTGAGTTTGGGGTAAAACTCATAAACCCTAGGTCTTTGACCTTTATTTTATGCAATTAAGAGATCATAATTTTAATTGAGATTAATTTAGCTTCCGCAAACGTAGTTTTTAACAGAATTACTTTTTCAAATATGGGAGAGGGGTTAGTACAACGAATTGGGTTATTTCCGGGGCGTAAATAAAAGAAAATGAAGGCATAACGACAAGCTGTATTACCGAAAAAGAAAAAGTACATTTAATTACAAATAATTTCCAGTTTCTAGACCAAAATAGATTATTTATTTAACAAAACTGCATTTATAAGATAAAGCACGAAGGGGATTAGAATTTAATAGATAATAAAACTAATGACAAGAAAATCACGGAATAGAAGCCATATTACATTATGATGGTGAAATTTTTTAACATTAGTTATTAGCTTAAGGCGTAAGGCGCTTCTCAGTATACATGCTTTAGTGCTTTTTTTAAAAACACTGATCATAAGTAACATGTCAATTGCTAACTACTCAAACGAGATAAGAGATATATACTCACACTTCTCGTATGGAGTTGAAATAGATTGAGCTTTCATTTAGTACAAGTGACAGAAAGGACATTAACGCGTAAACCTGTAACATACATAAAATTTCTAATAAGACAAGGATAAAAAAAGGTTAATCATTCAGGCTTAATAGGATTAAAAAAAAAGTGAATACAAAAGAAATTGAACGGTACATAATGATATAATAGTAGAAAAAATTATATTGGTGAGCAATAAATACTAGAAACCTAGTAGATGTAACATCAGCAATCACAACGTTTTTGGGGAATCGCCAGAAATATACATGCATGCTATTATAAATGCATTTCCTTTGAAAGAAATAAAAGGTGTAACCTAAAGTTTTTTTTTAAATGTACATGTATTGCATATAGGGTCAGCACCAGGTGACATGAAATTTGACATGAAAGGTTTGAAATTACTGAAAAGGGTGTGTTTTTTGTGTGATCCTGGTGTATATAGTGAGGATGATAATCCGACCACTCTAACATAGCACTGAAATTCCACAAACTTTCATCACTTAAATAGAGTGTTGCAAGTCTTCCAAAACTGTTTTTTTTTGCGAAGATGACCTCCTCAACAAAGAGACTGTTCACAACAAAAATACCGTCATATAAGAACTTACTTTAACCTCCTGTCAAATCAACACGATTGACATAGATCAAATCTCACGGGCCACCTGCCACTGACCTATATCATATACATGTGCAAGGGAGTTTTCATCTACGTATATGATGTTCCATTTTAAGAGCTTTTTTCATATATATACTTTTTTTTGTAGCTGTAGAGTTTTCTATAAGAAAGATAAAACTACTGTACAAAGCTAAAATGGGAAGATGAGATGACTAAACTCGTGTAAGCCAAGCAAAAATAAGAGACTAATTAATACTACCATGAAATAGAGGCTCGCATTGAATGCAAATTCCACCAGGCAAATTAATCAATAAATTTGCCTGTCAGAGTTACAGTTCTGGGGTTGGCAAATTGCCTTTAAAATGTATCATCATGTGAGTTCAAATTTCTTCTGCTTACAGAGAATAAGATTGGGTGCTAACAGAACTTTCTTATTACTAACAAAGCCCAAGAGCTATTCTAAGGTGGTACAGCCCCTATTCAATTCTTAACCAGGGGTAGGCGGCTGGGAGAGGTTCTGAGAAGATTAGCTGCTAGGGGTAGGAAGCCCAGTATAATTTAGGCTGCAAAGTCATAAAAAATGCAGCTAAAGTTGGCTATACATGTCTTCTTTTTAGATGTCAAATAAAAGTGAGAATAGACAGACGTTTTCACTATGTTCTTCTTGCTTTCCATCTTCCTTCGGGATTGTAACTAATTTGATTGACTTCAAGATTAAGGACGAAAGACAACATGTTGACTCCATCTAAGAAAGAAACACAATGAATTGTGTGCAAAATTAACTTTCCAAAGACTTACATTATCCTTAGATGTGGTACCAAGACAACCTATAACCTATTCAGGCCCCTTTGGAGTAGAAATTTGAGACAAAAAGTTGTTATCAAAAGGAGGTTGGCTTACACGAATCAAAAGTGGCCTCAATAGTTTACTCATCTATTACTAATCTCGAATCCACTTACCAACATTGCTGAACTGACTCAAACCCAGAGTTGGGAAAGATTCTTAGGAATTTATTTAGAAAGACATTCTAGATTTAGAAAGACATTGACATCATAGAAAGCTACTTTGTAGAATTAGGGCGCTTGAGTCTATAGCTTTCCAGGACGTCAATGCAACCATAATAGGGAAGTAGTCTTGGAAATATGTATGCGAGAGGGATTGCCTTTAGGTCAAATGAGCAATGCTAAATATGGTACGGGGGATTGTGCTTAACTATCTAAAAGCAACTAACTTATGGTGCGGAGCACCACCACTATAAGTATGTTGGGTATTAAATAGGATTGATGATTATATCTTTTCTTGAGAGAAAGTCCAACATATCTCTAGATTTTACCCTCAGGGGTATACTTGTCGGCCAATGTCGGTCATCGGCCAATGTCGGCCAATCGTCGGCCAATGTCGGTCATCTTCTCTAGTAGGTCTTCCATCTACATCTTTTCGAAGAGAATCATCCACTCGTCTTAAAGATTAAACATCACTAGAGGAACATTTTTCTCCAACAATGGTGGGAGACCAATCCAAAATTCGTCGACCTGAGAAAGTGAGAACATTGACTGCTTGAGCTATAGATGCAACTAAGGCTTTCCCTCAAAAGAAAAATCTCAACTGAAGAGGAGAAGATAAATTGCTCTCTAATTAGTACAAAAAGAGGCTATGAATAAGGCCATTGAGGCAAAAGTTCCGTATGAAGCTAGTGTGAGAGCTAAGACTCTTGTTGACAACGTTGATGGTCAAACGTATGACGAGATCACTTATGAGATTTTTCAAATTGATGGGATTGACACTTTTGAAAATGGTTTGAATGAAGTCGAATGGAGAGGGTTAACTCTAGTCATGATTTTAATGTTGAGAAAAATCAAATTTTGCACGACATTGTTTAAAAAAATTGATGTCCAATCAATTGCGATGGAGGTAGGTTCTTTTGATTTGAATTAATGAAATCCCCTACATTATTGTAAATTAGGTGGGGTTCAAGTGAATATGATTACATATCAAATGTTGAAGTTGTTGCTAATGTCATAATCGAAGTGGATTTTGATTCAGTTGGTGAAACTCCTAAATTAAGTGCTAATAGTAATGTTTCTACCGGTAATGCTTCTACATAGCTCGGCTTTCTATTCTAGGTATTCCCCCAACAAAAAAGGTAGGGACTATTATTCGTTCAAGGCGGAAGAATTTACAAAAAGCATTAAAAAGTTTTATTCTTATTTGGATGGTAATTCTTTAGGAAACATACTAAATAATAATATCTTTGTTAGAGACACCACTTGGAAATTGAAAGGGTCAATTGAGGTTACTATCCATGAAAACAACATATTTTTCTTTAAATTTTCTTCAATTGAAGACAGAGAAGAGTGCAGAAGATGAGACCCCAATGTATTATTAACAGCTTATTCATCATTATGCCTTGGAGGCCTTATATTGAGATTGAAGAGTCAGATGTGAGATAATTCTCATTTGCATTCATCTCAAGAAAGTTCCTTCCCACTTATGGACTCCGCATTGGGATTGGTAAGATTGCTAGTTTCAATGATACACCTTTATTCCTCGATAAAGCTATCAAAGATAGGACTAAAATTTTATTCATTAGAGTTTGTGTTAAGGCTGTTAGTAACAAGGATCTTCCAAGTATCGTCCCTATTACCTATGAGGAATTAGAAAGTCTAACGAGTCTAATTGGATCCCGACAAAGTATAATGAGTCCAAAGTCTAATTGGTAGCTTCTTCACCATATTATCTCAAAGATTGATTAGTTTTGCCTGAATATACCAATCTGTCAATGGGTACGAATATGGTTCTTTTCGGATCAGATCGGAAATAAAGTTCTTCGAAATTTTTCTAATTTTTTTCGGATATCAATATTGCATTCCGATCTGATTTTTTTCAAAAATCCAAAAATTATTCCGAATTCGGAATAATCAGAATTTTTGGATTAAAAATTCAGAAATTTCAGATAATATTTGTGAAAATAATGAATCTTTGGCCTTTTATATGTAAAATTAAACGTAATGTTCCAAAATCAAAATATCAAACCCTTACTCATACAATGGTAGCATCACCACATCTCCATCTAATAAAAAAAATCATTAAACTACAAAGAATACATTAAATATTGAATAAGAAAATTCGAAAAATTCGGATCGAATGTTATTCGGATTAAATCGGATCGGATGTTATTCGGAATAATCGGATCGGATGTTATTCAGAAAAATTAGATCGAAAATTTTAGAAAATCGGAATGGCAAAAAGTTATCCAATTCCGATCAGATATTTTTTGGAAAAAATCGAAAATCGGAAATCGGATTTTTGAAAATCAAAAATGTAAAATAGGGTTCCAAAATCGAAAAAATCAGATCGGATTTCGGAAAAAAGTTGCAGCCCTAGGTGCGGATAAGTGATATGAAAAAGTACCTCAATGATTAGATAGGTGTGCACAAAAAATATTACTGTTGTTTGTGTAGAGGACTGATACAATGAGAGTTTGTGTAGGATAGATAATATGGATCCATCTCCACGTGGAAAATTTTCCACAGTTCTATGTGGTTTTACAATAAGGAGAGATAGATTAGTGGAATCTTTTATTTTTTGGAAGAAAATAATTCATCTTTGAACCAAGATTGTAGGTCAAGTTTGAGTGAACGGAAGATTAGTATTACATACTGTGACGTTCGAACATTTCTTCATTTCCTGTAGCTAGGAGCATAACAATGGAGACTTTAACTGACTCGAACATTTTTACCATTAATTATCTCCTTTAGCTGTTCTTTCCTTGCTACAATTTGGGTGATTATAGAAAAAGGTATACCATATACAAGCAACGACCATATATATGTTTCTCTTTTGCACCTTGCCGTCAGTATTTTTGACTAAACGGGTTCATTTCACTTTCTCCAATCTAGAGTATCCAGTAGGCGATTATACGACCTCCGAATGGCCCTTTCTACAACTAAATCCTTTAAACTTGTAACACTAGAACATAACACTATAAACACAACTTCACAGTTGAATTACAGAAATGGGTAAGATTAAAACACTTACCGGAACCATAAAGATGATGCGAACTATATAGCGTTGATAAGTAGGTTCTGTATAATTCAATAGATGTCTATATATATGAAGTATCGCCAAACAAATCGCTCCAACCGTAAATGGCAACGCTATGATTATAAACAATATCGGTGCCATTTCTTTCCCCCAATCACATAACCTACACCAATCAAAATCCCTCAATTTCAATCAAATTCGCTCAAAACAAGTGACCTTTCGACCTAAATATCCAAATTATGAGCGAATTATACTTACCCAGGGAAACTTGGAAGAACCCTAGAGAAGCGTGTGAGTGTAAGTGAAGAAGTTGGGAACCCTCTCTCTCTCTTTGAATTGATGATGACAGACAGAGTAGCACAACAATAATGTTGGGACTTGGGAGGATTCAAATGAGGTCAACATGGATCATACCTGGAGGATTAGACCGGATCTTGTTTCATTTGGATCCGGTTTAAAGCACATTTGGATCTGACACAGCGAAACTCAGTGATATGAGGGAGGAGATGGGGGGAGAGATTGGAGGAGAAACAAGAGATCAGGATGATGATGAAGAAGAGTGAGAGACAGGTGGACATTTTTTGAGATTTTAACTATGCCTATAGTAAAAACACTTTCTACGGTTGTTTGACCAGTTTACCATGAGGCTGTGAGACCCAAGTTTTGAGCATTAACATATTGATCTGGACTATGGAGATATAGAAATACGAAAGTAGAGTACATGAGAGCAAATGGGTTTTGGGTAGAGAAATTTATTTCATCTTCTTGATTGATATTAGTTTACAAAGGGCAAAATACTTTGTCCCGAATTACTTTTGATAACCAGGAAATGCCTGAAGTTGCAGACATACAAATTACAAACAGGTTCACCTTACTGAAGTCTTAACGTTACGATACTTTGAAAGTGAGCAGTTTTGCAACATCGTGCCAAAGATGTTTCAAGCCATCAATTGAAAAACCGACTGTACATAGATCTAAAGAAACCTTAAATCCTACCCAATGGTTGATGAAACAAAATCATTCCTCATACTTAGAATTACAAACTGTACTGGCATGGATTAAAATATATTGATCTAGGTTTAATCATCAAATATGCGACCATATTTTTGTAGCAATCCTGCTTTAGATTAAACTTCAATACTAGGTGATTTTACAAACTTTCTCCTATACACAAATACAGCTGAATTGAGCAAAAGAACTAAAACTCGGAAATCATTTTTGTCACAAGTTAGAATGATAACATGATTTTGGAACAATAAGTGCATTCTCATCACAACGTCGAAAGCTTGAACAATTCCAAACACAAAATAGGTGGAGTTGACATGAAAATGTCTTCTCCGTTATTCCGTTAAGGTTAACCATGTCTATCCTCATCTACGGCAAGCTAACCTCGGCAAGCTTTCACCATACAAGATTACTATGGAGTGAGTAGCTATAATCAGTATCATCCAAGACTGTATAATTATTCATAGTAATCTTCTTCTGCAATATTAGCCATATGTTAGCAGTTGAAGGAGAATGATATTCATATATTTGTGATGTCTTAACTAATAAAGAGAGATTTTATATGCAAGTGGCTTACCATTATTGTCATCGCCCGGGTTAAAGTCATCTTCATCGTCATCAAAATATTGCCCCTGCATAATTCAAGTAGAGCTCAAGTTATCTTCAATTGGAAGATAGAAAATATCACAGTATTACTACCCATTTCATTCGCAAGCGCATGCATAGAAATTCATGTTGAATGAGTAGGGGATAGAATATATTGGAACGACGAATTAATATTGATGGAAACGCCAGAATATCTTACATATATATGACCAGTTTGAAGATATTGTACAAATACATGTTTAAACAACAGTTTCAACCATACTGGTATATAAAAATAAACAAAAATAACCTACCCCAAATTTACGAAGCGGCATTACTTAAAAATGTATTGCGTAACAATTTTCGTGTATTGCATAAACAAAAATAACCTACCCCACATTTACTTAAAAACACATTTTCGTGTATTGCAAAATAATTTTTTTTTTTTTTGTTGAAAATTCCGACTCTGTAAAGGCTCGACCAGCTGTGTTACGAGTTTTGTAAGAATCAGCTAGAGAATTCATGGCAATTTGATGTTGATCCCTAGCCAAATCTATTTTCTGCCCAACACAGATCTCTGTGTTGTTAGAGTTCACATCACTACCACTCATTAAGAGACGGGACAACAAACACATGGAGGTTTGTGACCGATGATTACTACCCAGAAAATCCAATGCAACCGGAGAGGCTTGTGGTGCATGTTTACGAGCTAACTAATTTTCAGTTGAAATAAAAAAAGAAGTATACTTGTAATATATCGTAATACATTTGACATAAATACCAGTGATTTCCCTTCAACCAAATATTTCAGCTAATATCTACACTAGCTTATAGAGAAAATAATAAACATTGTAATGTTTCATTGGTATTTGAAAAAGGGCGTGAAGCATTTCATATATTTTACCAATTTTAGCATATCTAAAAGAAAAAAATTGGATAAATAAATTAATAAATACATTTGTATATAGTCTCAAAGGATGCATCTTTTTTTACACTCAAGTGTACAACCAATTTAATGAATAGGGTAAAAGGTTATGGAAATATGAATCCATTTGGTGGGATTGATGTCTATGATGAGTACAACATCTTCACAAAGATTCATCGCATTTCATTACTTTTGTCCCCATCAAAAATGACATTCTATTTAACAGTGAAAAATTGACTCAATGTCCGCCATTAAATAGAATTACATTTTTAAATGGGTTCATAACCATTGGAATGTGATAAAACTCTGCAAAGATAATCTTCAAATAAGAAAAAACAGATCCACCAAAAAAGATTTCTATTGCATAACCACAAATCTTATTTATACAAGCCCGGTGTAAAGCTTGAGTATAAAAATCTTGCATCCCTTGAATACACGTCTACTTCAGTGAATGTATTATGATTGTAGCATTGGGATAGAGACAACGATCACATTAACAAAAGTTGGTTCAAAACTAAAGAGCATACAGCATTCAGAGTTAAAATTTTGCACCTCTGTATAGTCATCAATTTCATCATTGGATGATTCCTCCTCTATGTTCTCGCCATTTTCTTCCTCACTTTCATCCTCTTTAGCTTTCTTCTCAGCTTGTAGCTCCTTAACATGGTCCTAGAGATATAAAAGAATAAGAGGCTTTATATGAAAAATAGCATTGAAGAGAAAAGTTCAAACAAAAGCATTGACAAGCACAGAAAAAAAAATGTTATTAAGATAAAGGACTACAAGTCCATGTTTATTTAAGATGCTGAATCAGATTTGCAGAATGTTTTTCCCCACAGAAGGCATCTTGCCCATGTGAACTGAAGGATGAAGCCATCTTTTTTAATTACTATCTCTCAGTTGATCTACAAAAGTGGGAATATGTCATCTAGATCACTACGGTTTACTCAGAGACCGGTTCACATAAAATCAGAAATGACGGTCAACACATTTCCCCTCATGTTAATGCCTTGAACCATGAAATTGATCATTACATGGAATCTGCATTTGATGCCAGTGAGAACTTCGAAATGAGATTTTGTTTATCCAACCTGTTATAATTAGAACTAAACTACATTGTCCTAATTAGTCTTTAATTACATTTCGTGCCAAATGGAACTAATTCACATGCAACACGCAGGGTCACGCTGATAGTAATAGTTGCAGTGCAATACTGAACAAGATCTGAGTATTGATATCGACCAATGTATTGCTCCCAAACAAGATCTGAGTATTGATATTGACCTATGTATTGCTCCCTGAAAGACTGATACATCGCTTGATTAATCATTGGCTGCATAGATAAGTTCCAAAGAACAACTCAGGCTGACATTGAAATTTTGTAAGAATTCACATGGGATAGTTAGTGTCATTTTGCAAGACATTTTAACTTCAATCCGACCACAATCTCCACTTTCTGCCTCGAGATTCTCACTCCATGATGCCCCTTCTTCAACTTTTATGTTTTGCCTAGAGATATATGTTGGCAGTAGAGATTTTGACTACTCTAAAAAAATCACTCATAAAAATTAAAACCACTCACACCAACCACTGATTGATCCCTTAAAGATTTCTCAACCCTTTCCAGCCAGATTAGGGATTTTAAGGCTTTGTCCATTTAAGCTTGACTACAGCTATTGTTTCCCTAAATCATTTGAAAATTAGTTACTGTGAAGTTGAGAATCTAGGGTGTGTTTGGAAGGCCAAGATTTTTTTTCCCTCGAGGGATCCCATTTCTTCATAAACCACTTCTCAACGAGAAATCATGTTTCTCATGAATTTTGGTTGCAAACAATTTCTCAACTTTTTACCTTATAAATTTTATCATGAGAAATCACATTTCTCAATTGTCATGGTTGCCAAACACCTAAAGCGAGAAACTATTTCCTAAGTTCTCCATTTCTCACTTGGTTTTCTCATTCTTTTCGGCTACACCCTAAAGCTCAAACCTCAGGTTCTCTCTCCACAAGCTTTAATTGAACAAAATATGAATTTGGCACGTAGGTTATTGAAACACACCACTGATAAACCTTTTTGCCATGCACTACTTTTGTTATGGGATATCATTAGGGTTGTTTTCGGATCGGATCGGATTGGAAATGAGGGTTTTCGGAAATCCGAAAAATCATTCCGAATTCGGAATAATCGAAATTTTCATAATAATTGGAATTTTCGGATAAAAAATCAGAAAAATTCATAAATTTCAGATAATATATTTGAAAATAGTGAATCTTTGGTGTTTCAATAGGTAAAATCAAACTTAATGTTTCCAAATCATCATATCCAACCATTACACGTGCAATAGTTTACAAGGTACCATCATCATATCTCCATCCAACGAAAATAAACCATTAAACTACAAAGAATACCATAAAATTTTGAATAAGAATACTCGGAAAATTCGGAATCACAAAGCTATATCCGATTCTGATCCGTTTATTTTCGGGAAAAATCGGAATTTGGATTTTCGAAAATCGGAAAATCAATATAGTGTTTCGAAATCGAAAAAAATCGGACCGAATTTCGGAAAATTCAGAAGTTCGGAAAAAGTTGCACCGCTATAATTTCTAGATATATCATATAATGGGAAATTGTTGTTTACTACTATAATTTCCGACATAGAAGGCGAAAAAACCATTTTGAGTAATGGATCTGGGACATAACGAACAACCTATGTGAGTTAAATTGGGATTGCTTACATTTGCACATATTCCGCTTTAAGAGAGGTGTTTGCTTGTGTGTGTGTATATATATATGGGGGAGGATTTTGGGACACGCCCCTAGACACACCATCATTAAAACCCAATTAAAGATGTTTAAAGAAATTTTATCCGTACGGATATGACCTCCTTATCATGTAGATCATCCCTGTAAATTATTATGACATTCCTACATCATAAAACGTAACATCAAAATTTAGATAAAATCGACAACTAAAAATAGGAACAATATAGTATAATTCAAATATCTTTTTAATGTGGATAGAAATGTTGAAATGACTTGATTCTTTTGTAAGGATGATCTATATTATAAGAAAATCATATCCATATGGATAAAACTTCTTATGACATCTGTATGTGTTTAAAAAAGAAGGCGTGTGTGTGTTCCAAAAGAGCTAGTGGATTCACAAGCAATTTCAAATTTGAATTCAAGAGAAAAAGACGTGACAGGTTTTGGTGAGAAGGATTTAGGTGATTGTGTGTGTTTTAAGCTTTGATGAGTGGGGTTGGACATATTATTTCATTTAGAAAAAGATAAAAATTCTACCATCATATTTGAATAGACATCTCGATGTCAACAAGATTAAGACGTGACCGCACTATAGTTTCATCGAATCTTAGTATGCATTTCGAGGCAAAACATAAGAGGCACTAATTTTTCATTGTTCACATTGATATTAGATCATAGTTTAAAACTCGGACAAGATTGGTCCAATCCTACTCTGAATCGGCGGCCAGGTCGGTTCGATTCTAGGTGATTTCTCAACACAACAGTGAATCGTCTCAGATTGGCCAACCCAATTCGGGATCGAGTTTTTCGAGTCAAGCTGGATCGTTATAGAGTAGAATGGGTCAATATCTTTTTGCAATATTAAATTTTCTAATTTACATTAAAAAATATTTATAATTTTTTTGAACTAAAAAAATTCGGACCAACTTATGACCGGGATTTGTCGGTCCAATTCGGGATCGAGTTTTGGAACCATGCAGTGGATCTAATACCGACACGTCCGTCTATTCTTTCTGATAGAAAACTAATAACGCGGAAGCAATTAACAAAAAAAAACAATTACTTTGCTTGAATTAAAGACTGAAAAGAAACTAGATCTCTCTACTTTAGCTATGGTTTCTTCTCCAAAACTCAACCTAACCTTACCTTCTACCCTAGGATTCCTTCATAGAACTAGGAGTCCTCCACCTTCTAAAACACTACCCTTCAAAATAGGAATTATTCTACTAAAATAAAATAAACTTAAAATAGAAACAGGGAGGGTTTCCATAGAGGCCGGCTCCTAAGGGGATGTCACGACGACGACGACCAAGCATGGTTATGATTCCTATCAACTCAAAGTGCACGAAAACTATTCCTATCAACTCTTTGAAGAGTTCGACCACTAACTCTTTCACGAAAATCTTCAAGACATCAATCTCAAATCAGAAGAGTGCACTTATATAATATGGAAAATGCTTACGAAATTTTATGTAATTTGAAGAAATACCCAATAGGGGGAGTACTACATCGTTTTCAAAACTACATCCCTTAATTGAACAAAAAGTAGAAGACACTATATGTTGCACTTGTAGTTGCCAAAATTTAGGAATCTCACACTTTAAAGAACGCTGTAAAAACTCATCCCAATACTGATCCACAAACACTGGAACTTCTTTCTCGTCGCCGTGATCTCTTGTAACATTTTTCCCATTTCCGTCAATTGGTGGGGTAAGGGTCTTCCTTGGTTGAACTTTTTGGTGACCAGAGGCGTCAATCGGGTGAATTTCACACATCAAAATTGTGACCTCTTCGTGGGATTTTGATTGTGAAATTTTTAACGCGTTTCTGTATTTCCCACCTACATTACACATCAACGATTCCGGCCAGATTCCCCTAATACGGAGAGGATTCTCCCCCCTAATAGGAACGTGATCCCATTCCTATTAGGGATCCCCAAATTTGTCGTTGTTCCCTGCATTTTCTACGTCAAATCCGTCAAAACTATTTGATGCAAATACGGCTCCCCCTTCATTGAATTGGGTCTTCAAATTTGTTAGGCTAAGAGATCCTCTACCTCGCCCAACACTTCCCACGATTGCTGTAAAATCTCCTACGACCCTCGCATCCCGCATAAACGAACCCAAAGGTACACCCCCCCCCCCCTTCCTCTTGATACTACAACGCTACGGGGAAACCCCATATCACGGCCTCCTTGAGATGAGATCGCTAGCAAAACGCGATCCAAAGATGTTTTGAACTCTTCTATCGAGTTTTCCGTATTAACTCTAAACTCCTCCATCGTCTCCCTAGATCTCGTAACCTAACTTCTTGGGTTGGTTGACGAGATCCTGCTTTCTTCTTCCCTACCATCTTTGATCTTGAAAGAAAAATTAGCGACGCAGAAATCATTGTAGTAGATACCAAAATTATTGTAGCAACGCAGAAATCACTGTAGCAGATACCAAAATCATTGTAGCAACGCAAAAATTACTGTGGCAAATATCAAAATCACTGTAGCAGTCAATAATATAAATATATAAAAATCCCCATGGAACGAACTTCGCTCTGGTACCAATTGATAGAAAACTAATAAGGCAGAAGCGATTAACAAAAAAAGACAATTACTTTGCTTGAATTAAAGACTGAAAAGAAACTAGATCTCCCTACTTTAGCTATGGTTTATTCTCCAAAACTCAACCTAACCTTACCTTCTACCCTATAACTCTTTTATAGAACTAGGAGTCCTCCACCTTCTAAAACACTACCCTTCAAAATAGGCATTATTCTACTAAAATAAAATAAACTTAAAATAGAAACAAGGAGGGTCTCCATAGAGGCCGGCACCTAAGGGGATGCCATGACGACCACGACCAAATATGGTTATGATTCCTATCAACTCAAAGTGTGTAAAAACTATTCCTATCACTTTATAACTTCCTTTATCTTGTGGGAACATTTTCAATATCTGGATGTGGGTGTGCATTAGGATGCTGGTGTGCAAATTTAAACTCCCGCCTGAAAAAATGCCTCCAATAGTCGGTATATAGTTCAAATTTTCATACCTACACCTCTGAAAACGTGAAAATTTGCACACTCAAAAGCGAATATGGCTGATCCTCCTATTTTATCTGTGTGCTCTAAGAAGTTGGGCACTTCTCTCAAGTGATGTTGCATAAAAACCCATACTCAACCAAGAGCTATAAGAGCAAAAACAGTGTGGGTGTTCAAAATTTACATACCCACACACCACACTCAAAAAATATATTGAAAATGCTTTTATACATCCAAAAACTTGCAAAACAATGGTACTAGTATATCCCTGTGTTGTCAAAAACGGCCGCTTAGCTCGCTTTAAGCATTAAGTGAAGCGAAGCTATCGAAAATGCATTACATGCTTAAAGCGAGTAATAGATGAAAAAGTGAAGCTATAATCTTCAAAACGAAGAAAAGCGATCGCTTAAAATATGATACAATTAATAGTGAACTTTAGAGGGCACTTTTGGAATTTAACTGAGATATATCTCTTTCACATTAAATAAAAGACCTCTAAATGGCAGTTATGACATTTAAATGTTGCCTCTCTCTTTCTTATTAAACAAAAGACTCTCCTCCATAACCCCAAAACACATACTCTTTAGCTTTCGACCTAGAATCATTGAGTTAAAAAAAACTCGATGAATCTCACCATGAACTACAGGTCACAAGAAGATTATTTATTTGTTTACAACAGAAGACTCCGAGTGGTCGCAAACAAAGCTAGGGTTCTTCAAAAAAGGTATGTCAATCTTATCTCTTTTCTCCTTTTTTTTCTTTTCCTTTCTTGCGAGTCTTTATTCTACTTTCATCTTCTACTCTTCTCCATTGATATCACAACACTTTCATCTTCTCCATATGGTCTGTTTAGCCAACCGTTGCTCTACTTTGCTTAGTCCTGCCCCTGTTTTTGTTAACCTCTATTTTGCTTCTTTAGGCCTCTATTTTTGTTAACCCTTGTTTTTTGCTCCTTTCTATAATTACTTATTATCCATGTGTTTAATTCTTCCTATATTTTATGTTTATCCCTTTTTTGCCTCTCATCCTATTTATGAGTATGATAAGCTGGTATCTCCTTGAATCCATTTTTGCTCCACCATTGTTTTGTTTAGTTCAGTAGCAGTGTCATTCATTGTCTGTACTCCCTTTTTTGCTCCACCATTGCTTTGTTTTTGCTCCCTTTCTTGCTTCTCTTCATATCTTCTTTTTAACCATATTTTTGGGTCTCTCCCTCTCTCTCTCTCTTGAGTCTTGACAACTGACTCTAGTCGTGAGTCGATGGAAGGATCACTTTTTGATTAAATGGAATATTCTATTTAATAACTACGAAGTTTAATGTGATATTAGTGCATTGTAGATTAGCATGAATGTTAATATTTCAACCGTTTAATGTTTTTAATATTTAAAAAGAAAAAAGAAAGAAAAAGAATTGTCATTAAGCGGCCGCTTCGCTTTTCGCTTTAAGCGGTTTGAAAGAAAACGCTTAGGGTATTGCTTTCGCATATGACAATGTATGGTGTTATTTGTAGTATTTTAATCCTTGGATATCTTCTTAATTACAAATGCCTTAAACAACTAATACGACATATCATGAAATCTGTGGATATTTTGAACCATGGCTTTACACACAAAAACTAGCTAGTCCTGTGAAAAGTTGTTCTTTACATGTTATGGGAAATGCATATGAACTATGTCACAAAGAAAATTACCTTAAACTTTTTATCAACCTTGTCCAAAACAGTGAAAGCATCTGTAGAAAGAAAAACATAATCAATAACTCCCATTACAATGTAACAGTCGTAAGAAATCTATTATAGAAAAGACCTTGGGATTACATCGCAAATGCAAATGGTGAAGAAAAGGAGTAAAATCTCATCACTACAAATAGATCAGAAATAAGTAGAGTTGGACATGATTATGATACTTTTATCTAATCAAACCTGATGAATCTGGATTCCACTGCAATTTTGATTGATCATGTTGAACACGCTTAGAACCTGAAAGGACCAATATTAAAAAACTCAATCAAAAAATGCATATTCAAAAGTATTTAAGGACCTGTGAGCATCGGATTTTTTTTTACTTCAATTAACAAATCCGTAATTCCCTAATTTTTTTATTCTAAGCTGAATTCGTAACAATGAGTGGAAGAAAAATTACAATATCAATTTTTTTTTTTTTTTGCAAAATTGTAAGACAAGAAATTTGCTTAAATCTATGCAATTTTTCTCTTGTGGAGCTGTTATTCATCCAAACTATCTAACTTGCACCCATGAAACCCTTAACCTATGCACAATGTCCTAAAACCACTCATTTCACACCTCTCTCTAAACAACCGCGAAAATTACTCGCCATGTTAGCGACATCGTGTTCTGATTTCTCATCTCAGATATCTCTCAATCAGTTCAAGAATAATAACCAAATTCAAGAGATTTAAGAGTCTCTGACTATTGAAAATAATAACAAAACAGAGCCAATAATCATAGAGCGATGCAGAAGTAATTGACACTAAATCCGAAGAAAAGTGAAGAAAATCGCTCTTAATTGTAGAATGACTGTTGCTTCGAACAAATGGGGAAGCTAGGCTTCTTATCACTATGATTTGGTTGGAAAACAAAATTCTATCACGAGTGTCGACATTCAGAAAAGAAAGAACCCTGTGCTCTTCAAATTGAATGCGAACATACGGTAAAACATTTGAGGAATCTTGTATATTTATTATGTAATTTAAGAGCACATGGTGTTCCTTTGAAGAGGAAACTGAAGGAGCTCCCTGTCACAGAGGATGTATTTCTTCCTGTTAGCACGCCTATCGGACTTCATCATTTCATTCCAGGCCAATTTGTAACTATTCAAGGAATCAAAAGGCGTGAAGAATTCCAGGGTGGCATGAGAAAGAATTGTATGAGTAATGGTCCTGCAATTCATGGTGCATCATTATCACATCAAAGTATCGGCTGCCCCTGGAAGGTATTGAAAGGAGAGAAATACCTGACCGCACGTGAGGCTGGACTCAAAAAAAAAATCGTTGGTCTACAAGACAGATCCTGCAAGGAACTTGATGTGGGTGATGAGCCAGGTTGGGTTGGGGTGCAGGTGGTAACTTTGTGATCATCAAAGATTATTCTACAAGAAGCCTGATTTCTCATTGCTTCCATTCCCTACTTACTCCTAGAAGGTGATATGCAAAGAATTGTAATGCAGTTCTAAGATAGTGCAAGCGGATACAAAAGTGAGTGATCATGATATGCTGACTGGAGAAGTTACTAATGACGAAATCAAAAGTGCCCTATATGATAATAAAATCCCTTGGGTAACTCTTTTGCTTCCGCGGTTCATTTGTATCACCTCTCATCTCGACACAACAAAAACATACACACATATATATGGTGGGGATAAAATGACGCTCACTTTTAAACTCGTCCATCTTTCAACTTACACAATATGATTCATTGCATAGCTTTTTGGGAGAACAGTCTCCTCATCTAAGGGGTGATTCACGCAATAAGTGAGCGCATTCCCATTTCTAGGCTCATAGAAATTAGTACAACTTAACTTAGAAATGGTGATTCAAATATCTGGTTTAATAATCTACTTTTTATGAGGTTAAAAAGGTTGCAATATGCTAAACTTTAGCAAGGATTAAATCCTTCACGCCCGCTGCGAGGAGATCAAATCTACATAAAACACAGTACCACACGTGCATTAACAAACACTCAAGATTATGTACTTTTGTATTGAAAATGTTTTTTCATATAGACCGATCTTACCTACATTTTTCATTCATAATATAGATACCAATTACCATACCTTGAATTAACTCAAGAGGGAAATTTGTGGGAGTAAGCTTTAAATAATATGAAAGGGGGTCACGCCTTTTCTTCTTTGGCTTATACTTGTCAGAATACCGCTCTATCTCTACATCATTACTATCTGAAATAAAATATTAAGTGAAGAGGATTGATAAATACCATCATATGAGGATAATAATAGTCAAAATTTGAAAATTGATGCAACAAAAAGTTCATACCAAAACCAGCATTCTAAGTAAAAGCATCAATAGTTTAAATGATGGATAATTGCACTAGATCCAACTATGGATAATTGTACTACGGATCTGACATAACATGAATGATGCCATTGTTGGTTTGTGTTTTGAGCCTTTGGTTGTATAATATGAGTAACAATCGAACTTAATACATTTAGATCGAAAATTATTTGATCAAGAAATTGCATGAATTAGAGAGAGAAAAAAAGGCATCATTAGCCAGGAATATGAGGACTTGACATGTACTTTCATATGTATACCTGCGAAATATCAGTAAAATTTGATATACAAATTAGCTCTGGTAAAAACTTGATGGGCACATTGTGAAAGCCACTATAACCATCTAACGACAAGAAATGCTATATCAAAACTCATTTGGGCTGTTAGGCTGACTTATATATATCTTAGTTGGACAGAAGTTAGAGACCCGGAGCATGCAAAACCTTTTTCACCGATGATTCATAGATGTGAGCCACTGGAAAGTGGAAAGATTTTACCAAACAAGAGATTGTATAGAAGCCGATTGAGGGAAGTGTGGTGGACATTAGGATATCGTAGCTTGTTAATAGTCTTAGTAAGGAGACAAGCAGGAGATTCATGTAACAAAAACACATTGGTTTATGCCTTCTCACCTAAATTTGAGTGTTGCATTAGATTTAACTCCTTGAAATTGCCCTTAATGTCCAAATTCTGAGGTTATAAGATTGGTACAGAAATCACATTATTATGTTAGTTATGTTTTACTGATAATATTTCTTCTAAAGATGCAGAAAATCTGCAAGTTGGATCTGGTAAGACCAAGCAGGTCCGAAAGAAATTTTATATCTCAAGTTAATTTTTGGGGTGATGCCCACGGAATAGAGAGAACTCTTTTTGGGCGTTGGCCTCATAGTAAACTGTCATCCGTCTACTACTGTTGGGATGAAGATATCCCCCGTCTATTATTATCGCAGTTTCTGGAAGAGGAAAAATAGGAATTCTACAGAGTAAGAAAAAAATTCAAAAAATTATCATTCCTATTAAAATGAAAGTTTAAAATATGATTTTTCCAGACAAACCTTTAACCGGGCATAATTTCAATTTTAAAGATAGTGAAATTGCTTCTTTTTTTTATAAAACCAACTACATTTGACTGTATTGATCAATATAACCGAATTATATATCAAATGAAAATGGATCTCGTGGAAGAAAGTTTGCCAATCAAAATTTGAAGGTGGACTTGGTATTAGGAGTCTCACAGATGTTAAGTCTAGTTTCTTCATGAAGAAGGCCTGGAAAATTTTGCAGGTTTTTTGTGGTCCCGTTTCATGAAGAGTAAATATTTTCACCACAATGAGCCCACGGTAAACAAAATCACTTCTTCAGTAACATGGAAATCAATCTATAGTCAAATGGATATGGTTACTAATAACACATCATTGGTATTAGGAGAAGGAAACATTGATTTTTGGAGGATCAACAGGACTGGTTTTGGTTCTTTAAACAAGATTATGGGTACCGAAGCTTCTCAACAAATTATGGTGAAGGAAATTATATCTGACAATGGGTGGTATTGGGATAAGTTAGAGGGAAATTTGCCAAACAAGTGGAAGGAGGTGCTACTTAAGAGATTCACTATTTCTAATGCACGTGATCGAGCGGTGTGGGCTTTAAATTCTACAGGCAAGTTTACAGTAAAATGAGTTTGGGACTTGTTCGGCAAAGCACAAAATGTCTGTTTGGGCTGGATTGGGTTTCACTCAATAGTCCCAACTAAAATTCAGATCTGCACATGGAAAGTATGGTATAATGTGGTGGCAGTAGATTCTGTGGTTCAGCAGCTTAATATTGCTCATGTTTTTAGGTACCATTGTTGCAGAAATGGAGGCTATGAAGACTTATACCACTTGTTGGTGAGTGGGGAAATTACTTCTACAGTAACATTATTTGCAAGAGTTTGTG
Source organism: Kingdonia uniflora (assembly GCA_014058105.1). Classification (NCBI taxonomy): domain Eukaryota; kingdom Viridiplantae; phylum Streptophyta; class Magnoliopsida; order Ranunculales; family Circaeasteraceae; genus Kingdonia; species Kingdonia uniflora. Next base: position 144,565 of record JACGCM010000918.1, read on the forward strand.
GGGTTTCACATGCTGCTCCTCATTCAGTTATTGCTCTACATAATTCATGGTTAGCTACTACCAACAAATTCTCACAAATGGGAGTTATTAGAGAAATTATTTCTGTTTTTATTTTCTGGGAATTATGGTTAGCAAGAAATAAGGCTTTATTTGATGCTATAACTATGCATTCCCATTCGATTATCTTAAAAGTGAAGAAATGGATGAAGGAGTTGTCCTTTAACTTTAAACCTTCAGAAACCACTTCATTCTCTGAAAAGATTTCTTGAATGCTTTAGAGCTAGACTCTATCCCCGTAATACTCAGAGTTCCAGTTGTCGTCAAATGTGTTATACCTAGCATTCCTAACAAGTTAAATTCAGATGGTTCATCTATTGGAAATCTTGGTAATTGTGGAGCTGCAGCAGTTTTAAGATATACTCACGGTAATTAGAGCTGGCAATATGGGCCAAAGCCCACTGCCCGGCCTTGCCCGAAAAAAACCCGGCCAGCCCAGCCCAGCCCTGCCCAATTAATTACATGGACGGGCCACTTTTTATTGTTGTGGGCTGGCTCACAGCCCGGCCCGGCCCAACCCGAAATTAGCCCATGTAAAATATAGTCGTTTGAGACTAGAAACTAGCCGTTGGAGCCTAAAAATCTAACCGTTGGAGTTTTTGTTTCTCTATTTAAATCCCCACTTTCTCACTTTGTTTCTTTCACTCTCTGGTCCATTTATTACTCCTCTCTCTCAAGTATCCAAACTCTACTCTTACTCTCATCTCTCTATAAAGTATCCAAACTCTACTTTTACTTCTCTCTCTCAAGTACATTGTGGCGTCGCGAGTTCTCGAGTGATTGTGTTATTTTTCAATTATTGCGGGCGCGAGTTCTCGGATTGTTGTGTTCTTGAGTTTTTGGCGGTGCGAATTCTTGGATTGCGGTGTTCTTGAGTTGTTGCGGGACTGCGACGCGAGTTCTCGATTGGCTCTTTCAGGTACAATCTCTTCTTTGTTACCTACAACATTTTACAAGGTCATCATGTAACGATGTTTTGACTATCTAAAACATTTGCACATCAACATCAACATTAATTTTCTCTATAACACAATGTTGAGGCCTTTCCAAACACCATGACCCCAAAAACCAAGCTTTAATTTTGAGTTCTTGAATGTCTGTGACATCAAGAAGAACCCCCAAACATCACCAACCCCCTGCCAACATTTGGAGAACAACCGCAAAACAAATAATGTAAAGATTTAGAAATTGAAACAAACACTCGGACCATTTGCTTCTCGCTTCGCTGTACCCTAAATTTTGACGTTTGCTTCTCGCTTTCACCGCACCACTTGCACCGCGTTCAAAAATCCGATTTGCACTCTATCAAAACAAAACCCAAAGCCCCTTTAATGCATATATATATATAGAGAGAGGGGGGGGAGAGAGAGAGGTTGTATCTCTGAATGATCCTTTAATGGAGTCGAATTTTGTTTTCAAGAGAGGGTTAGTGGTTGGGTTTGGCTTGAGGGACTGTAAGTGTGTAATTGGGGATCTGAGGTTGGAAGAGAGAAGTTGTATCAACAATTGGAGTTAATATATAGGCTTATCTCTAGAGGGGCCCTATATAATAAATCCATGGGCCCATATAAGCCTAACAAGTGTTTGATTTTTAAACACACAAACCACTATTATTTGGATATCAATTGTAGTAATGTGAGTAAATGTTTATAAAAATATTTTTTTCCAGTAATGTATGTAAACTTATGTATAATGTCATTACCTATATTTTTAGATCATTTTAACTAAAACGACATTATTTTTTTATCACAGAATGTCAAACAAAAGATTTCTCACCATCAGGGATGCTGACAACCAAAGTCCCCTGTTAGATTTTACTAAAAATGATCCACATCTTACACCATTATATTCTGATAATATTTTGACCATATTCCATTGGCTTGGGTCATAGCTACATTATTGAACCCCCAATTTAAGATTAATGTAGTTGAAATTTTTTATAGGGAAGTCCTTTATCCATTTACATATACTTCTGAAATTGAATTAGCTAGAAGTGTTATAACATCATTATTTAAGGATTATGAGTCGACTGGTAAATTTAATGAACTATTACCGCCTGTTCAACCAAGCTTATCTATACCACGAGATTGTGCGGCGTCAAGAATACTTGAGAACATTCGCCAAGGGTCCCAGAGTAGCAGATCAAATGAATTGAGTCGTTAATTCGATTCGGAAATAATAGATCTAGATGCGGATTTTGACATTTTGAAATGGTGGAAGATTAATGAAAACAAATATCCCATTCTTGTTGTGATCGCTCGCGACATTCTTGCAATTCCAGTATCAACAGTAGCATCCGAGGCAGCTTTCAGTGGGGCTAGATGATTAATAACAGATTATATAAGTAGTTTAGCGCCTGACACAACTGAAGCGAATATTTCCCTAAAAGACTGGTATTTAGCGGAGGACAAAAATCAAGATTTGATGTCACAAGGATTAGAAGAAGATTCAACATAAGATTTATGAACTTAGTTATTTTTGTTTAAAGAGGTACGGTTTAGGTCCCCCTCATTATTTTGACATAAGGCTAAATGAGCACTATTTCTTTTTCTTTTTCTTTTTCTTTTTCTTTTTCTTTTTTTCAAGTCGTAGAGAGGTAAGGTTTTATGCCCCCCTCTCATTTCCTCTAAAAATTAATAAACGGGTGTTTTTTTCTTTAATGAATGTAATTTTTTTTTTCTAAGTTTTTCAATAAGCCCGCCCATAAAACTGACCAATATGGCCCAACCCATATAGCCCAGCCCAAACGCAACCCATATAGCCCGGCCCGCAAAGCCCGATATTATTCATGGGCGGGTTGCGGGCTTAATCATCTATATGAAGGCCCGGCCCGGCTAACGAAGGTTCGAGGCCCAGCCCGGCCCGAAACTTTACAAGGTTCGCAACGCCCAGCCCGAGCCTGGCCCACCGGCCTGAATTGCCAGCTCTAACGGTAATTACATTTGGGGATTTTCATCAGGATATGACACCGGCAATAATATTTTTGGCGGAGATGACAATGTGGAGTTATTCCCTCTTACTGTTGAAGTAGACTCTATGGTGTTGGTTCATTGGTACAAATCTATGGCGTTGGTTCCTTGAAGATTACAAACCACCTGGGCTGAAATTGGTTGGTGCTATCACGAAAATCGCTTTGGTACACTCTTTTAGAGAACACAATTGTGTTGTTGATCATTTTCTAAGTTGGGTAGTGCTCAAATGGATTTGTTCATTAATTATTTTGAGAAGTTGTCTAATAATATCAAGGTTGCTCTCAAACTTGATAAATACAGGCTTGGTCATGTACGAGACTCCCTCTATCCCTTGAGAGATATGGCTTTTATGTCCAACTCATGATTTATTAACTAAATATTCAATAAAATTTACTTTCTTTAAAAAAAATGAACAAATTCATAAACTTTAACTACTTACTGTTTTGGGCTTTGTCTTCTATATAATATGGAGAAAATTTCCAATAATTGAGTAATTTCACATTCCAATTAGCTAAGGTCTTCTCCTCTGTGATGCCGTGAACATCGGGCAACTCAACATCTTCCTGTAATTGCAGGAAACATAAAAAATTACTTACACGATAATATTAAGCTTAGTTTCCACATTCAACAGATTTTGACGAATTAAATTACGTAAAAGCATTTGTTATGCAATCACAAGGAAAGGACCTTGAGTCTTGTTGAGATTTTTAGGTGATCTTTATTCCATCTTGATCTTATTTTAGTTCGCTATTGAACGTTTTTGCATACTTGACTGGTCTGTATAGACTTTTTGGCTTCCTACATTAGACGAGAAACAAACAAGGAATATTCCATCTCGTATAACAAGAAAATCCATGAATCCCATGATTAAAGCGTAATCAGGTCTCATTAGATTCTAATAATGTGAGATATCCTTAAACTACAGTATCATGCGCAAAATATAACATGGTAATTCAATTACAACTACAACAGTGTTTACTACTTACTGGGAAATAGAGATAAGGCTCTGTTTTCACAATACCAAATCCACCACCTCCACCAAACCCACGCCCTCGCCCCCAACCTCGACCTCTACTCATCTTTATGGCGCGCCTAATTTATCACAGTTGTGCAAAATACTCAGACATTCTCATATGAAAGGGTTGCATACAGTAAATCGATTGAAGAAGAAGAAGGAGAATAAAGTTACCTAAAGAGACAATTGTTTGATCTGAAACCGATTGGAACAAAATCCCTTGATTTCTCTGTAACAACAAATTGATCCAAAATCACAATTTCTACGAAAATCAAAATCGAAATCAATGAGAGGGGGAAAGAGAGAGAGAGAGAGAGAGAGAGATTACCCCAATTCGATTGAGCGAAACGATGGAGAGGAGAGGAGAGAGGTTGAAGTTGTGCTTAATGAAAGAGCGGGAGAGGGAGAAGTGAGTGAGTTATATATGTACGATAATAAAGAGCATCTCCAGTAATATCCGTATTGCTTGTGCTTGGTGTACCATTGAGGTTCAAGCTCCACATCAGCGTTCCAAATTAATGCATTGCTTGTGTTCGTGGATTAGATAAGCTATGAACTCTGATGGAGAGTTTGGAGCTAATTGAATAGTTGGACAAGAGAGGAAACAAAATCAAAATAGATGCATAACTCTGTTTTTAAGTGGTTGTCATTGTAGTATTGTTAAGAGGGATTATTTTCAAAGTGAGTTTGATTTGTATTCTAAGAATCAGCAGCGCAATTGAACTTCAAGCATATTAGTGAATCATTTGTATTGGTGATGTTCTTTCGACCTCTCACCGAAAGCTCTAAAGCTGATGACAATAACTAGTGAAAATGTTATTCGTTGGATAAATGATTTTATAAAACAGGGAGATAAAAGAGGTCGGGACTGCGTTTTAAGCACTGAGATGGCAGCCGAAATGATTTTTCTCCCAAAAAAGTCCTCAAGTGCCTAAAGTTTTCGTGCTCAATTATTAAAAGGAAAAACTGGCAGACGGCTAAGAATTATGGCAAAAACCATAAAGCCTAGGTTTTTCTAAACAGATACTACACTGTGGGCTGCCGAAGGAGTGTTGACCCAAGACTTAAGTTATCTCCAAAAGTGTCAATCACCAACGTAACAACCAATAACACTTCTCATCATACCTAAATATCTGGAGAGAAATAAATATCCAATCACGAGGGAGAGACGATCGGGTTGGAGTTGTTATTGGTGAAAAATTAGGTCACCAACACTCACTCCAATTCTCAAAACCCCTATATCTTTCTCTAAAAATCCTCAAATTACACTCGAATTGAGATGGGCGCTATTAAAGCAGCGATCGGAGATGGAGTCATAACTTTCATGTGGGTATTTTGTGCATCAACATTTGGATTATGTACTTCGATTATAGCTTCGGCGTTAGGTGTCCAAGGACCGGTGACGATCGCCATCACGACATCTCTCGTCGCGATTCTAGTGTTTGTTTTTACAGTTATTGGTGAGGTGTTGGGCGGAGCTAGCTTTAATCCTACTGGAACCGCTGCGTTTTACGCTGCCGGGATAGGTGGGGATAATCTTATCTCCATGGCGTTGCGGTTCCCTGCTCAGGTATATTTTTAGTTAAACAATTGTCATGGATTATGAACTATGATTGCTCGTTATTTGGATTCGAAAATAATGTGGTAGGTATTGACTTTAAATATTAACATATTTTGAATAATTTGCGCTTTTTCATATTTAATGTTTATGTCATAGACAAATGTTCACTCCAGAGTTTATTTATACTGAGAAGTAATCTGGAGGAGAAATTGCAAGGTATAAATTTTGGATTGAGAGAATCTCGACAAGAGAAAATGGATAGGGAGAAACTAGAGTGCGAAATTTATAGAGAAGAGTATCTCGTATATAAAGAGACTCTAGATAGATAAAAAAAAATACTGGGAATTTGGAGTGAAAGAATTTGGAGAAAATCACCTCTGAAGACTATAATAAGAAATTTAGGTGAGAAAGTGGAAAGGGTATCTAGAAGAGAGATTCCGGAAAGTAAAAGTTTAGAGTGAGAGGATCTAAAGAGAGCACAAAGAGATATAGTTTGCAGAGCTAGAATCTAAAGTGAGAACATAATTTGACCCAAGCAACTCAAGGAAAACAATCTAGTGATGAAATTTTGCAAAGAATGAATCTCTAAACAGAAAATCAAGTTTTGGATAGAGATTCTAAAAAGAGAAAATCCTGAGAGAAACTTTTGTGGTGCATTAATACATAGCCACAAACATCTTATCCAGGATACCCCCTTGTGGTGGCTTGCCACGACGTATAGTCGACATGCCTTTGGTACTATCTATAATAATCGACATGCCTTTAGCCATATCAGTTAGTTAGTAAATAGAGATCTAGTACTAGAATTTTGTTTGGTGGATAAGTAAAATACCCAATCTAGTTTTTGTTTCCATAGTTTGAATAAAATGTATATCATTCCTCCATCTACAACATTTTGGCAATCTACATGGACAAAACCACATTTTGTCTTTCCTGTGTTAAGTATACATCTCCCTGCTTTATAATATAGATTTAGTCACTTTTTCCACTCCAGCCAAACGAAGGAAAATAAATTTCTATTATTTCATTTTCAACCAATTTCATGGAAAACCAGTTTCATTGTAAATGGTGTCATTTTTCTTCTTTATTCTCTGAAGTCTGAACTAAACACAAATTTAACATTTTCTGGTCAAAGTTTTGGCTATGCGCTATGTTTACATGAACTCTTTGAAGTACAAAGAAACCCATTTTTTCCATTTTGGCAGTCTCGAACAATTAAACGCGAACATTGGGGAGTTATTTTTGGGCCTCCGATAGTTTTATGCATTTAGGTATATGTTCTTGAGCTATATATAAAGTGGTTCAAGCTTAAAAGTATTGGTTATTTAAATATTGAAGTTTTTTTGTTTCTAAAATATGGTAAAAAAAAACAGAATGTTTGCCCTGATATCTTTTTCCTACCTTCATTTAATGCTGAAAATTTTGATACTGCTAACAGGCACTTGGAGCATTGGGTGGTGCCGTCGCAATCCTGGAGGTGATACCGCTAAAGTACAAACACATGATTGGAGGGCCATCATTGAAAGTTGATTTGCACACTGGGGCTATTGCTGAGGGCATCTTAACGTTTGTAATAAGTTTTGCTGTTCTTTTTATAATCCTCAGAGGTCCTAATAGTCCAATACTGAAGACAATAATGCTTTCCATAGCTACGGTTGCGTTGGTTGTTGCTGGGTCTAGCTATACTGGCCCCTCCATGAATCCTGCTATTGTGAGTAGTCTTTTCCTTCCTTTTCTTGTTCACTTATGCATTGTTCTTTTCATGTACCTCGTGCGTTTTCCTAGTGACGAGTCTGCTATTTGGCTACTCATTTAATTTTTTGTATTCGATGTCTGGACTGTGTTAGTGGAAAATAGACTGCAAGCATCGATGACATCTCAACGATATACACTTTTTGCACTGTCCAACAGCTGAAAATATTCTCGAATGCTTATAAGTATATGCGATCCTTCCACCCCGAATCCCTCGCCTTAGTCTCACAAGTACTTTATCTTTACCTATGGAAGAAAATATCCACAGTTTTTCGATTCTTAAATCTGGTCTGGTGATCCTTCAATTAGTTAGGCAGAACTTTTCAATTATTTACTTCGTGGAAAGCACTTTAGTCAAACCCTTCAATTAGTGTGACTTGTTTATTTTAATCCAAGTTAGCATACCTGATACTTTGGGAGAGGACGTGGATCAGTTTTATACACACAATCAAACAGACACACACCAAAGATACAATATTGATCTGATGCGTCCAAATTTGTGGATAAAATATATTGATTGGTGGACACAAACCTTGATGGACATGATATCATCTTGTTTTATTGATAAAATGAAGTAACTCTATTGTTGCGTTAATGTTTCAGGCTTTTGGATGGGCATACGTTTATAACCGTCATAATACATGGGAGCAGTTTTATGTTTACTGGATTTGCCCTTTCATTGGAGCAATTTTAGCCGGTTGGATCTTCCGGGTTGTATTCCCTCCTCCAGTTAAGCAGAAGAAAGCCTAAAAGGAAAATAAATGAGAGCTGTATGGTCTTCTCTGCCTTATCTTTTCGAGTAGTGAATAAACTAATACGTTTCACCTGTTCATGATTATTTACATTCTACCTAGAGATACTTCAGCATGTCATTTAATGATTTGGTCTTTCCACATGATTATTTATATTCTGCCTTAATCATATATTGCAGCTCTTCCAATTTGTGTTCCACGCTTTTCTTTTATGGATATTCCGACTTTGAACCACTATTACATTATCGAAATTAGGCTTGCATCCCACATTGCTTTCGACTTTTGACACATACCTTATCTGCTGGACGGACAGTCTGCAATGCTGACTTTTGATTCCTATTTATATTATCGCAAGTGTTTTTACTTAGTTGCACCCCAAAAGTGTTGATAACAATTTGCAAGAACAAGAACAGGATTAAACAAAAGTTGAATCTGCAAGGGGTGTAATTCTGTTATTATACTTTAGCTTAAAAGAGAAAATCGGAGTGAAAATTTGACCCTGAAAGATGATAAAAATCCTAATAATGCCAATAAAATTCAGTTGAGCAATACCATGGTAATCTCGCATATTGGCAATACATGCATATTTAAAGTTGGAGGATCACAAGGGTTGTACAACGTGTCTTTGAAATATTGATTCGAATCATTATATCGAGATTGATCTTGGTCATGTACCTCATTATATCATAAAATTTCGAGATGTTATTATGTTTATTAAACATTGCGAACATACAAATTAGAAGATGCATATTAAAAAGGCATTAAGAACAAAAAAAAACCCAAAAAACTATAAGTAATATGTTGTGATGTATATTGATGTAACAGATACGTACAACTGTGGAGACAGGGTCTAATGTAGACAAGATCTAAAGTATTGTTCCAACATCTTCTAATATTTGTTAACCTCGTGTAACACCACTCTAGAATCAAAGGAAGCACACATCTAAAGGCTCCGATTGGAAAGAAAAAAACCAATAACCAACTCTGAGCACAAAAGTAGAAGCACAAGAGTAACATAAACATATATTTCAGAACTAATGTACTAAAAAAAGTATTTAAATTCTATAACTTTCCAAGTTTTGCAATACAAAAGATAGAAACCCTAAATATATACTATTTCTTGAAACAAACAGATAAAATCCGGAATGAGAATCTTGAATTAATATATGTATTTTTTGATTTTTTTTTTCTTTGAGCATTTCTTGGTTAACATATTCAATGTTCAGTTTGTTGGTAGAAATTGAATAACTTCGAAGTAATATACACATTTCATTCTCTTTAAAACATTGGAACTAAGTGTAAAATCCCCAATATTTCTAGGAACTAGAAAGGGATTTTTAATATACCACAAAATAAGTAAGTCTATATATACAGATAAGCAGTAGGTAACAATGTACAAGTAGTGTGAGTGATATTTCACAGTTTGCATGAAAGAGCTTCAACTAACTTGCTTAAAAAAAACTTCAACTACCTGGTAAAATCTCTGTTGAAAATTTTGCATATGAATTTGCATGCAATTCATATGCAAATTCCAATTTTCAGATTCATACCCTTTCGTCCAAAGGCGCGTACCCTCACCCTCTTTCTCTCCCTCCTTCCTCCATTCAAGAATACAGATGTTTGCTCGGTTTATGCAGCTCAAAAATAAAGAAAATGCAGAAAAAGATGAGTTATGCCACACATTTTCCCTTGTAACTTGTAAGTTATAACTAATGGTATTTTGTTCTTAGACTGAACGATATGACCTAAGTAGTCCACGATTAGCTGGTTTAGTTTCTTATTCAAATGGGCTCTATTACCAATTTTTCTTCATGCATGGCTTTAGCTGATCATACTATTAGGTAAGATTTCAATCTCGGAGGCCATCACTTAATTAGTAACACAAATATATTGGTGTTTCAGTGCTAATTTTTGTATGTAAAAGATAAGCAAGATGCAGAAGAGAAATGAGTCATGTCAAACAAGTTTTCCCTCGAAACTAGTTCAAGTTCGTGATATACTGAATCGGCTAACAGGCTCTAAAGGAAGTATCACAACCAATCTCAATTCCACAATGCCAACAAACTCAACTCTTCCTCTACCAAGCACTATATAATGTATGTTAAAACTAGTGAAGTGTGATATGCCATTTGACCGTGAGCTCCATGTTTGCAAGGAACAAAATCCACCCCATCTCTTCACTCTTTGCTATTTCCACATTTTTTTTCTCTTCTTTGAAACACTGATTTAGAAATCTTATTTGTGACATCAGTGCCACACTCAGGCAAATCGTCCAACTCAGTGCGACATCAGTGCATCGATCTTCCAGTTACATTACATTCCCTCCAGACAAGTTAAGCAGAAGAAATCCTAAAACGAAGTGAAACAAAAGCACTCTGTGGTCTTTTCTCCTTTTCCTTTTGAGTATGAATGAACTGAAATGTTGGACTACGTTCATGAACATTTTTTTTTTGAATTCACCTTGAGATACTCTAGCTTGTTACTTGACGATTTCGTAATAAATTGCAGCTCTTCAGTTTATTTTCCTTGCTTTTCTTTTTGGAGATTGAGACTTTGATCTAGAATGGCCCCTGCTTTATTAAGACTTTGATCTGAGGCTGTCTGACCTTGACCCAAATCAGTTCTAACTTGGTGATGTAATCTAAATTAAATTTCTACGATTTAAAGCACTTTCATTTTGTTTTCCTGACTTTTCTTTAGGGATATTCTGATTAATTTAAAGTTAGATTATACCCACAGGCCTCAACTTTAAACTAGTACTTCGGAAATTTTTTCGAACAACTTGGACATCTCGAGCTCATCTAGTTTTGACTTTGATAATGTAAGCAACGCATTTTTGAGTAGCCCAAGTTTTACGTTAGTAATGAACTGTGATCTCTCATACCATAAAATCTTAAGACTATTGATATGGATATCTATAATGAAATACATTACAATATGTATAGATTCATCTGTTCAAATTTCTATCATGTGTATAGATTCATTTGTTCAAATTTAGTAAAATAGAGGGGCAAGTACAAACTTCTACTACCATGCATAACTATATACTTGACGACCATTTCTTTCAGTCAATAAAATTGATTACGATTTCGTAGGGCTACTCCATATTGAAGAACATGTTAGTTTCCTCTTGCTTAGAAACATTGTAATAAAGAGATTATGAAGACAAATACATTGATTATGAAAAATCATTGCTAACCAAATATTAGAAAATAAAACAATACTCCTAAAAAAGAGATTCTACATGGTAATAAAGATTTACATTCAACCATTATATAGAGAATGATCCTCATGCACATATCATGGTGAAGAGATGGCTTCAACCATCTACACTGTAAAGTTTGTTGAATCTTCAACTTTGCAGTAGCACAAACTTATCCAATAACCATGGTAAATATTAGTGTTCCCATTCATATCCGAAGACGATATGTTGGAATGACATTCAAATGGTTTGCCCTAGGCATAGTGAGCCCAAAATCTTCATCCATGTCCAAATCCTTGGGTGACATACCATCAGCGAGTTCCCAATCAAAGCAATGTACCAACTGCGCCACCACCAATCTAATTGTCACAAGTCCAAGCTGCATCCCAGGGCATCCTCTCCTTCCTGATCCGAAAGGAAGAAATTTAAAGTCGTTTCCCCTCATATCCGTGTTTGTTCCAATAAACCTCTCCGGTATGAACTCCTCAGCGTCCTTCCATACACTTGGGTCGCGCCCAATAGCATAAGTATTCACTATGATTCGTGACTTTTTGCTGATGTGGTAGCCGCTTATGGTGCAATCTTCCATGGACTCATGAGGGATCAGTAACGGTGCCACTGGATGAAGTCTCATGCTTTCCTTCAAAACCATTTCTAAGTACTCAAAGTTCTCTAAATCTGACTCTTCTACCCGTCTGTCCATCCCAACTGTTGTCTCGATCTCTTCTTGGAGCTTCTTCATTGCTCTTGGATGCTTGAGAAGTTCTGCGAGGACCCATTCGATCGCCGTTGCTGATGTGTCCATTGATCCTACAAGCATGTCCTACATCGTAAAAAAAAAAACGTACTCATATATTAGCAAAGGTCTATGACTATATTGTTATGCTATAATTAAGTTCTAAAGTGTGAAACAAACAATCTTGATCCTTACCAATATAACCGCTTTGATATTAGATTTATCAATCGGAAACTCGGAGTTGTTCGATTCCATGTATGATAACATAACATCAACGAAGTCCTTATCAATGCTCCTATCCCTATCACGAACATGTTCCTCGATGATGGACTCAAACAACTCATCAAAAACTTTGCTCACCTCTTTCATTCGTTTGGCAAGGCCTTGAACATCAAATATACCCACATAAGGGATATAATCCGCCATGTTGGGTAATCCGGCTAACTTCATTCCGTCTTGAACAACAGCTTGGAACCCCTTTTTACCAAGCTTATCAAGCTCACCGTCCTTGAATTTTTTCCCAAATACCATCCGACACGACATGTATGTACTAAGAGAAGTCACCATATTACTTACATTAACCGTAACACGGGAAGCTGAGGCCTTCTCTAAGGTCTCAATAAAGAGATCCACTTCCTCTTTTCTCAGAGATTTATAAGAGTCGATTTTATTGCTACTAAGTAATTGCAATGTGCATAACCTCCTAATGTTACGCCAATAGGCACCATACGCAGCAAAAGATAGACCCTTACGTTCATAAGAGATGTACTTAGCAGCCTCCGTGAAGGGGCGACTTGCAAAAGTGAGGTCATGGGTTTTGAGGAAAAGTTCCGCGGCTTGAGGGGAGGACACTACTATGGTGGGAACAAAGCCTAGTCTTAAGTACATGATGGAACCATGTTGTTTTGATAGACGATGGAGATCATGGTGAGGGAAGTCGCCTAACATATGGAGGTTGCCTAGTATTGGGACGCCTTTAGGACCAGGAGGCAGTCTTGAACGCTTGTTGTATTTTGATCTGAATGTGTTTAGGGTATAAACAAGTACTAGGACAAGCACGGTCCATAGCCAAAGTAGGAAAGACATTAATTTGCTCGCTTTCCCTCTAAAACACTCACAAAGCAAAAGATGGAGCAAATTAACAACGATGGCGCCTCAAATATGTTTATAAATAGAGGGAAATGTACTTAGCCCAGGCTGACGTATTATGGGCGAAGAAAGTATTTTGGCAACTTGTTAAACAAGATTGATTCATATTTCACTGTCAGTAATCCCCATCACGTGCCTTTGATTAGTAAGCCGTCCTGATCCCGCTAAGATAGTAATCAACGAATGAATGTTTTGTTTTGTAATTTAGGGATAGAAAGAGACAGATATTATTATTATAGTTAGATCAGCAAACGATGTGCCTTTATGAGATAGCCCACAACATATGTGTAGAACTTGTGTTAGCCTCCCCGATCTAGTCAATCCCGGAATTAAGATCCAAAAGCTATCACTAGAAGACAAAAAAGATTGGGACAACTATCGATCCTTATAATAGTCGACCTTTGACAACACCACTAGAAGACAAAAGGGTACGGCTACAGATGCCATTACCAGAGGCGAAGCAGGACTCTAGTCCAATGGGGTCAAAAACAAAACAAGGGGTTCATGACCCCGCCACCTAAAAAAGAAATTAAAGTATTTTAGTACCGCTTATATTAGATCTCATGCCAAATTATAAGAAGAAAAAAACCGTTTTAGAAAAGAGACAACAATCAAAAAATTTATCCTGAATCTTATAATGTTAAATGATGAAATAGGTGTAGTAACATATTCTCTATATTCGATAAATAGAAGCCAAAAGAACCACGTCGAAAGTAGGCGACCATTCGAGAAGATGTCAAGTCCACATCCACATATCTCGACCCTCCACAGTAGCCGTTATACTTGGTCAAATAGAGCCGTTGCACATGATCTGTGAAGTTCGCCCACCACCCATGAAACCAGGAGACCAAATATGTGTAACTGTCTGTATCCATTATAAATACATGCAAAGCTTATGTCAACTGGGCATTCAATTTTTCCTATCATTCTCGATTATATTTATTAAGTCTCTTTGTAATTGTAATAATCTAGCATATACTAGATTTACACATGCAAATCCTCATCGAGCTCGTAGTTTTTCTTAGTTTTTACTGAGTTTCCACGTAAAATTTAGCGTGCTTTTAAGCTTTATTTACAAACTCATCATAACTGTAAGAGCTTATTTCTAATCCCCGTACTGAGTCCGATATTCGAACTCACATAGCTCGAGATAACATACTGATAACCAATCAATGACTAAAGCAAGGAGATCGTAATACAGACTTCCTCATCTACAGCTCGGGATGACAAAGCATCCAATAACATCGCACTGCACAAAATACTCAGATATCTATCCACAGTTCGAATACACGCGAACACTATTAGAGATTGTATCTACATCAACAGTTTGGAGATATCAAAGCATCTTGTGACTTTGCCCTACAGAAGATACTCCTCCACTTGCCAAAGGATCGCATGCATGTGAGCATCAGAGGAAATCGTATCTTCCCAACGATCTGAAGCTACAACTAAAGAATGCTAATAGATCCGCTACAGATCAACAAGTATCAAGACGTTACAAAAGTCCACCATGAAGACTCGTCAAAACCTAATATTGTAACGTTCTTCATCAATGTAACTAACGGTCATATTATAAGACCTATAAATAAGACTAGATAGCTACAGATTAAGGGGGACTACTCTGAGAACCTCTAAGAGATCATTTCTACATCTTTCTCTCTCTTTGTAATAGCTAGCAGTCTAAATATACCTCTCTCACTTTCTAAAATCCTCAGGAGAGGTCGTGGTTTTTAACCCATTCAAGGGGTTTCCACGCTAAATCTAGTGTTGTTTTTGTTTCCTGTTCATAACTAAACATACTAGATTTCGAAGGTGTAAAGCGCTATCTTCGTGCAATACGAAAATAGGCTATTACATTTGGCGCCGTCTGTGGGAAACAAAGATTACACTTAGCGTTCTCCAATCCAGTTTTCACCACATTTATCTTTCAAAGATGGAAAATCAAGACAAATCACACCACGCCCTGCCTGAACAACTGTGCAAGCAGAAACCGAACGACGAATGGAGCTGGAGAAATAGCTTGCCAGCATACAAGACACAATCAAAGTACTCCAAGCTCAAATAATGGCAAATCTGAGACAGCAGAACGCTCTGCCCACAGCCTCGATGATATCAGTCCATGATCGCATGGGACATCGAGGCAGAAATACCGCACTTCCTCAAATTCAGCAAGAGCCAGTCCTACCTCGGAGTCACATTAATCCACCATTACCCGCTGGAGGGGTAATAGATCTACAGCCACAAGAGGAGAAAAATAGGGAAAAACCCCAAATTTCAGTCTATGACCGCATGGGAGAAGCAACAGGAGAGCACAACCCTGCGAGAGGCCCAACAACAAAATGAGTTGTCACGTCTCGACAACACCTCACTCCAGAACAGGTGGACAAACCCATCAAAGAGCTTTTAGACGCTCAAATACTCCACGGGAGGAGCAAATATGCAAGGTTGCAGAAGAGTTCGCTCGCACAGGTGTTGCTAGATGAAGAAGTACCAACTAGTTTTCGCACTCCGACGATTCAAAAATGCGAAGGAGGGGATCCTGTGGAACACGTCCATAAATTTCAAGATTCTTTGGGACTGTATTCCTCCTCCAACCACATCCTCTGTCGACTATTCCCGACCAGCTTAAAAGGCGAACCGCTACGTTGGCTTCATATACTGGATGAGGGCTCTATCATCACCTCCGAGCAACTTCGCGAACTGTTCGTCAAGAACTATTCGCATAATAAAGACAAGGAGGAAAGTCTTTACTCTTTGTTCAGTCTCAAGCAAGCGCCAGGGGAGAAGTTGGAAACATTTACCAGAAATTTTTGGGCTAGCTCAACAGCTCGATAACCTCGACAAAAAGATCACGATCTCCGCCTTCACAAATGCGTTGCTCATAGATGGACGAGTCAAGGAACATCTGATCCTCAACAAGCCGCAGACGTTAGAGGATATGATGGAAAAAGTCCACAATTTCATCGACCTCGAAAGACTAACGACTAAAAAACAAAAACCTTAGCGCACCGCTCTATCCACCAATGATCATACCGGAGAACGTACTCACAACAACAGTAAAGACTATGGAGGCGATAAGAAACATTTCAAGTCTTACGATAATCGAACCCGTCAAGGACACAATAGACCAGTTTTGCGCTTACCACGGTTGACAACTACCATTGCCAACATATATCCGCTACTGCAAAAGGATGAGCTCTTCAAAATGCCAATACTCTTCAACCAATACCAGGAAGACCGTACTGCATTCACCACAAGATCAATCATCATGACACGGAACACTGTTTCGTGTTAAAACTTCTCCTCCTAAGTATATTTTGACATGGTCGTATGCTCGAGTATATTGTGGACGTTAAAAGCTACGAAGATAGCAGCTACAAAACTGAAATCACGGTCATCCAGACTGACAAAGCAAATGAGGAAAAGCATATATACTTCATCAAGACTCATACAGTCAGCCACTCCAGCAGATCCAAACGTAGGCGTATTGAACAATGTCATGATCTAACAATGGTAGATAAAGAAGTCCGTTTGTTGCCAGAATCAAGCAGCCGACGATCTGGGATTTCTTTCGAAGACTGCGACGTGCGTCACGTCAACTTCCCGCATCACGATGCTCTCGTCATCATGTTAAAAATGAAGAACATAGTTCTGAATACAATGATGGTAGATACCGGCAGCAGCGTCGAACTACTATTTCAGAACACGATCGATCAAATGGGTTTAGCGGACAGAGTCGAACCAAGTGACATCAACGTCTCTGGATTCAGCGGCTCCAAGGAAGAACGCGTTGGAAAAATTATACTTCCCATCACGGCCGGACCAGTTACACTTGACGTAGTTTTTTACGTCATCAATACAAAATCCCGTTACCTGGGAATCTTGGGACGGTCGTGGCTACATCGCATGAAAGCTATTCCCCCCACATATCATCAAGCGCTGCGGTTTGACTGGAAAAGAGGAATCTACGAAATCAAAGACAGCCAAAAATTAGCCCGAGCTTGCGATAATACAATTGAAGTTGAGCCAGCTGCAGCAGCTCCAGCATAGCAATTACAACATTCAGCACCAGCAGAACATCAGCTGCCAAGCGCCGAACCAATAGAATATATCGAGATCAACGGCACAAAAAGAGGAACTCACATCGGGACCCTCTTGAACACGGAGAAACGTTCAGGTCTTATATAATTCCTTTCAGATAATCACGACGTTTTTGCATGGATGTTCCACGAGATGCCAGGGATCGATCCGGCCGTGGCATGCCACAAGCTCGAGTTAAAAGAGAAGGCAGAACTGGTTAAGCAGAAGCAACGAACTCTAGCTCCAAAGATACGAGACGAAAAAAACAAAGAGATCGACAAATTGATTGTGGTCGGTTTTATCCGTAAAGCTATTTACCCGGACTGGATCTCGAACATTGTCGCAGTCCCAAAGAAAAATGGCAAGATCAGAATCTGCGTCGACTTTACAGATCTCAATCGCCACACTCCAAAAGATAGCTTTCCACTCACAATCATTCATCATTTGCTCGATTCAACAGCCAGGCACAAACTTCTCTATATGGTGGATGCGGCATCAGGGTACAATCAGATACCGCTTTATCCTGAAGATCAAGACAAGACTGCATTTATCACCGAGCAAGGCCCGTATTGCTATAAGGTCATGCCTTTCAGACTGAAAAATGTCGGCGCTGCCTATCAGAGATTGATGACGCAGATGTTCAAAGATCAGCTCGGGAAAACAATGGAGGTTTACATCGACGACATGCTTTGCAAGAGTCTCAAGAAAGAAAACCGTCTGGCAGATCTACGAACAACTTTTACGATCCTGCGAGCTTACAAAATACGTATGAATCCTGACAAATGTCAGTTCGGAGTTCAATCTGGGAAATTCTTGGGCCACCTCATAAGCAAATGAGGGATTGAATTTGATCCATCACGTATACGAGCTCTCTTGGCTATGCCTTCTCCTAAGACAAAAAAGGATGTTCAGAATCTAGTCGGGAAGATCGCAGCACTTAACCGATTTGTGTCCAAATCACCAGACAGATGCCACCTCTATTCGGCCTTCTTAAACAAGGTACATCGTGGGGAAAGTCAAAGAAGGATCCCAAGATCGAGTGGATGGATAAATGTGAAGCCGCTTTCCTCGAACTCAAACAACATTTGGGTAAACCACCAGTTATGAGCACACCAACAGATGGAGAAGAGCTAACAATATACTTAGCCATCACAGATACTTCTCTCAGCTCCGTCCTCCTCCGCCTCGATGAAAAGACCGATAAACCAATCTATTTTATCAGCAAGACTCCGACCCTTGCGAAAACAAGATACACCAAGATCGAGAAGCTTCTTTTAGCCTTCGTTTATGCGTCGCAAAAATTAAAATAATATTTCCAATCCCACGCTGTTCGAGTATTAACAAACTATCCACTCTACAAAATTCTATCTAAACGCGAAAAATCTCGACGCATTCAGTATTGGTCAATAACACTCGGAGAATACGACATACACTTTGGGCCACGCCACTCTGAGAAAGGTCATGCTATAACAGATTTTCTAGTTGACTTTCCTGTAGATGATCCTGATTGGGAAGAAGATCTTGATGAAAACAAAGATGAACCACTCACAGAACAGCCTGAAGAAAAGTCTGATTGGGTAACAAAGAAGGGTTGACGACTTTTGACGGACGGCTCCATCGGACCAGCAGGATCTGGGGTGGGGATTGTTCTTATAACTCCTTCCAATGATCGGCTCAAAAAATCCATTCACCTCAATTTCGAAGTGACTAACAATGTAGCAGAATATGAAACACTAATTCATGGCTTGGACATGACACTCACACTGGGCGTAGCAAAGCTCTCTGTCCACACTGATTCATTACTGATCGTCAATCACCACGCAGGTATCTATCAAGCCAATGGGAAAATGATTGACTATGCTACTACAGTGGTCGAACGAATGAGCAAATTTTAGAAAATTTCTATGGAACATTTACCAAGGGGAGCAAATCGACATTCAGATGCACTCGCTTACCTCGCCGGGGTCCTTGGATCAGAAGCTCGCTATTTAAAAATCGACGTCATTTCTAACCCCAGTATTAATGCCACCGTATCGAACGCCATTAATATTAGGGGCAATAAGGAGATCGGAAGTGATTGGAGATAGCCTTTCATCAGATATATTGGAATTCACAACAAATTCGATGGCTCACTCACAAAAGATCCTACAGAACGGCAGAGATTAATCGACAATGCACGTAGATATATTGTCTGAGACAACCTCCTCTACAAAATATCCGTCACTAGTCCATACCTCCTCTGCCTATCTGAAAAATAAGCACAGCAATTCTTGCACGATCTACACGAAGGCACATGCGGGTCCCATGCCGCAGGACGATATCTTGCTAACAGAACATTAACGCAAGGAATGTTTTTGCCTAAGATGAAAGCTCAAGCGATTGAGTACGCACGTAAGTGAGATGCTTGCCAGTGACACGGTCCAAAGATACGAGCCCCAGCGCTCAAACTACACTCAAGCCAAGTCACCTGGCCATTCCGACGATGGGCTCTCGATCTCGTAGGATAATTTGCTACAGTACCAGGAAAATGAAAGCATTTGTTGGTCTCTACGGACTACTTCACTAAATGGGTAGAGGCAGTCCCTTTGTGCCAGACACGAGAAGAAGAAGTCACCAGATTTATTTGGGAGCACATTATCATTCGGTTCGGCAGATCGCATCTTATCAGAATCGATAATGGACCACAGTTCGTTGGTACCAAAGTCATCGCATTCCTCAATCAACACAATATAATTCACTCCCCATCAAACCCTTACTATCCTCAAGGAAACGGACAAGCTGAAATTACTAATCGAACGATAATGGGAATTGGGTGAACGAGTTACCACACGTACTTTAGGCATATCGAACAACTCCAAGAATAACAATAGGTTGTACTCCATTCTTACTGGCCTACAGAACGGAAGCCATAATACCCACTCAGTATCATCACTCAATACACGATCACAAGATGACAGATAAAGAAAACAAATTTCAGATCGCGTGCAACCTGAATATGATCGAAGAAACATGCGAAAGAGCCATTGTAAATCTGGGAAGATATCAGCTTGCTATCACGGTCTTATAACAAGCGCGTTCGACATTGAGAATTTAAAATCAAGGACCATGTTCTCAGGGAAATCCCTCAACATCGCAAAGCGCTTAATACGGGGAAGTTAGCAGACAATTGGGAAGGTCCTTTCATCGCAACTGGTGCAAGTGGTTTAGGATCTTACGACCTTAGTATACATGATGGAGTGCCCGTATCTAATCCTTGGAATACCTGCCGACTGAAGCTGTATCGAAATTAAACATGTTGTAACATCAGATTTCAATTAATAAAGCAAATTTTCATCATCATGCTGTAAATCTATTTCAACATTGTACTCGTCTCTATATGGTTCGTTCAAAATGACCTACTACTACAATATCTGCTTCATAGCTCTTCAAATACATACACGCTCTCCGAGGATTGTTTATTCGATCTGGCTGAGACGCCATGTAATATTCAACATAGGTCTCATCACGGTCGTTACGCTTGACCTATAACTGGGATCTGCTTCATAGCTCTTCAAATATATTCACGCTCTCTGAGGATTGCTTATTCGATCTGGCTGAGATGTCATTTTGGTTATACAATATTTAACACAGGTTCCATCACGGTCGCTACGCTTGACCTATAACTGGGATCTGCTTTATAGCTCTTCAAATATATTCACGCTCTCTGAGGATCGCTTATTCGATCTGGCTGAGACGTCATTTAGCTATGCAATGCTCAATACAGGTCCCATCACGGTCGTTACGCTCGGCCTATAACTGGGATCTGCTTCTAGCTCCTTAAATACATATACGCTCTCCGGGGATCGCTTATTTGATCTAGCTGAGACACTATTTATCTATGAAATACTCAATATAGGTCCCATCACGGTCGCTACGCTCGGCCTATAACTAGAATCTGCTTTATAGCTCCTCAAATACATACACGCTCTTCGAGGATCGCTTATTCGATCTGGCTGAGATGCTATTTAGCTATGCAATACTCAATACAGGTCCCATCACGGTCGCTACGCTCGACCTATAACTGGGATCTGCTTCATAGCTCTTCAACTTTATACGGGTTCTCCAAGGATTGCTTATTGAGTCATTCAATTCGATCTGGTAAAGACGCCACTCAGCTATATTTAATGTCCCATCACGATCGTTCAGATCGACCCATAACGGGGGCCTACATACACACTGCCCAGAGGGTCGCTTACTGAGACAATCAATTCGACTTGGAAATAATGCGACCTTCAAATATCTCATAACAGTCTTTACTGATTTGTTCAAAGTGACTTATACACGTTATACAGATTAAACTGACTTACAATACCACATCATTAAATCTCTATATGATCGTTCGTTGGATCACCAAATTTGATTATACATAGAGATAACAACAACATATGACATTTTTTTTCTACAGCCAAGACATACTTACATGGAACTACTACTCACACTTTGGGGATACAACATTCAAGCTCTCCTCAGGCTCAGGTGAAAGTAAAACAGGGGAAGGGCTAGTCATATCCACTACAGTAGAAGGTGCATTCAACAGTTCTATAACGCTCGGCATCAAATTATCTATATAGAATAACAGTGCTAGCTACAAGTTATATTTCGTGACATATTCAGTTGTAGCAGCCAAGATCGACCCACGCTCTGTTCGAAATTTCTCTAAATCAGCATGCAGCATAGCCATAGTACGCAACGTAACATTTTCCGCAGTCAAAAGCGTAGCTTTAGAAAATTCGGTTTTCACCTTGTTTAGTTCGTTGACAAGCTCTTTACAACGAACTTCTAGAGATTTTTTCACCTGTAATAACGAGCCTCTATATTGCCTTGTTATTTGCACACTGCGCTCCATCTCCTGCTTCAGACGGTCCAATTTTTTATCTACCTTCCATGAATAATTGATCTCGTTTTCAGCGGCGTCCATCATCCTCTGCGACTCATTATACTTCGCACGAAGTTCCTCGAAAACTTCATTACCTTGAATGCACTCCTGTACCAGAAGTTTCTTGTCCCGATCAAGAGCAGCGATCCGCGAATTACACTTATCAATGACCTCACGAAGCTCTCGATCTTTCTTGGAACATGCCTCCTCGTGATTTTTGGCACGGTCGTTCTTTCTCTGGCATGAATCTTGAGCCTCACGCAAATCCCTGTTCAGCCTTTTCAAGCACTCACACATATAAAGAATTTTAGAATCTTGCTTCTTTAAGAGATCTGTATTAGTCGCTGTCATCGACTGATGATACAGCAAATCATTCTTCTATTTTTCAACCGTACTTAACAGATCTAGCACTTGCTGATTCGCCGCCATGGTCTCTGACTTTTTCTTCTTCAGAGATTCTTTCCACTGTTCGGATTCATTATTAGCAGTCAATATCTCGGCATCCATACATGACAACTCTACAGTCACAACATTTAGCTGACTCTGCAGCTCCAGCATCTCAGATTCCCGCTTTGAATTCAACAAAGTCTTTTTTTTAACCGACAACAAACATTGCTGCAACTTGGTAGACAATTTTTTATTCGACGCAGATATGGCAACCACGTTGTCATTCTCTTTGTCCTCAACCTAGAAGAGCAGATCACAAGAGACAATATATATATCAACAGATATTTATTCCTACAAGACATATCATTCTACAACATGTGTTACAACATCAAAATATAATACACGAAGGCAACGTACCGCCAAATGCCACAGTCTAGTTGGTCTGTGACCACACCTTACTACCACTAACGTCAACTTGCAAAGGTTCGTCAAAGATTACGACCTCTTGCGGATGGGTCTTATGCCGTGTGTGAGATAGCAGTTCTTCAACCTCCTCCTCCTCAGAGTCTTCAGCTCGTGATTTTGAGTTTAAAGCTCTCCCACCCTCATCCCTTTTTGCAAACCACATATTTACAACCTTATTATTCTCTACTTTTACATCTTTACCGCAGCTTGAAATATAATGTCTAAATTCATTTTCTACTCTCTCGAGCTCCGACCTGTAAAATGTGATCACATCGGCCATTTGACGTTCGTGGTCTCTATTGGCAGCACGTTTCCCTCGCTTTGGCGTAATTATCTTCTTCAAACATGATTGGGATACTTGCAGACATTTTTGGGTATCTAGCAAACGCGTTTCTAACAAAGTAACTCTCTTCTCAAAGTTTTGCAACAGTCTGGCACACTCCACCTTTTCCACCTCAAGACAGCCATTATGACCCTTGTATCGTTCCAGTTCATCACAAGCATGCCTCAGGTCATTTTCTAATTACGTGTGGATCTTTCTATCCACCTTTTTTATATTGAAGAAAAGAATCTTCATTGCCCTCTGCCCCTACAAAAGTTTAGCTCATCAGGCAATGAACCTACACCGCCCCATATGATGGATACTCCAGCCCGAGCTGAGCATCTTTGCGCCTCTCTACTATGGCGATTGCGCGCTTCTTGCACTAAGAATTTCACCCGAGCTGGGTCGGGCACTATGTCTCTCTCGGTCAACAGCTCTAAGTAGGCCTCCTTCAAACCCCGTTCACTATTAACTTCGGCCTCAAAGTACAGTGTCAAAGACAATAATGACCTTTGACACTCTAACTTATCACTCTCATCTACGAATAGCTTATCCTTAAGGGATTTTTGGAGTAAAATGAACCTATCGGTCTCTTTTCGCAAAATCTCATCCCTCTCAATTTTTATCTTCCCATATCTACATTGAAGTTCGAATAACTCCTTAAAGG
Organism: Kingdonia uniflora; assembly: GCA_014058105.1. Taxonomy (NCBI): domain Eukaryota; kingdom Viridiplantae; phylum Streptophyta; class Magnoliopsida; order Ranunculales; family Circaeasteraceae; genus Kingdonia; species Kingdonia uniflora. The sequence continues at coordinate 168,597 of JACGCM010000918.1, forward strand.
TTTTATCAAAATTAGACTTATGAAGGCGTCTCTCATATTCAAGTTTATTATATACCTGTTGAGTACAATTGATAGACTCCCTTTCTCGACTCAAGGCCTTCTCCATCTCGATCACTTTCCCCCTCAAATGAACTACCTCCTACATACAAATCATACATTCACATCAAAACAACAATATATGAACAACAAATACAACAATTTCAAAATGTCGTCCAAAACAGTTCTACCACCAATACAAAGGATAAAGTTTGATTAAGTCTCCAGATCTATACTACAACTACAAAATCAAGATTAAGATCCTGCTACCTCCTTGATCGGATTATCATCCACGGGAGGAGCCGGGGTCTGCTCAGCCACTGGAGAAGCGTCATCCCCAGGGAAGAAAATCTCGCCATATTTTCCCGCAAGAGCAAGCTCGACATCCGCTCTGTTCAAACCCCAAGAATAGAAGGCTTGAATCAGCTTATTGCGGGCAGCCACCGCAATATCAACAGCTTTCTTTGCCTCACTTTCAACCACTTGCTTTGTAGCAGCAGCTTCCTTCTCGAGCTGCTCCCTCTCTTGCACCTTCTCTTTCTCAAACTACTCCCTCTACAACATTTTCTCCTGCTTGAACAGCTCTTGTAAAGCAGCTTTATCTGTATCATGTTGCCGAACAAGATCAACACGATTTCCAAGCAACAGAAAGCTGCATCACACATACAATCAAACAGTATTACAAGGTCGGATAATTATCGGAAAAAAAAGATTTAATCAAATAACACATTGCATACCTGAGAGATGCTGGATCGGATTTGAGTATCTAGGCGGATGGGATCACGCGTAGCCAAGTCCAACGCCTCCTGCTCCACGGCTTCAAGGTTAACACCCTTCGAAGAAGCTCGGATATCTTTCCCAGATTCTTTTTTCTGCTTCTTCAGAGGAGGAGCCATATTCACATCAGCAGCCACCCCCTCAGTTCCTACCGTCGGTAGCTGCACAAGCGTTATTTGCTTAGAAGGCGGCACTGACTTTTTTATTCTTGGTCGCCGAACTAACGAACTCGAAGAACCCTCAGCACAGGCAGGAATCTCTATAACATCGGCATAAGCAGAGCCAGATGCAGCCATAGCTCATTTTTGATGAGCTCGCCGTACTTTTTCAACTACAAAGTTAAGCTTCTTCTCTCGACGAATTCCTAGCTCTCCGAGGACTTTGTTCAGCTCGCTCCCTTCTCGACTAGCGATGTCAAACAAACTCGATGTATCAGCAATAACTTTGGTTTAGGCTCTGCCATAACACTAACAAAACTATGTTAGCAGCTCGTAGTAAGTTAAGGGACAAACTACAGACAGAATGAAGATACTTACTCTCGTTAAAACTTTTATAGATCAGCTCGAGCACGAGTTTCCCAGGCACTTGCATACAATTACCCCTCACCATCACAAGGTGGTCGCACCAGGGCCTCCCAGACGACTCAAAATCAAATAATTTTGGCCTCACCGAATCATTAAACAAATATTCGTTCTTCCGATCTTTCATATACTTAAACTTATAATATTTCAAAACATCGTCCGCAACGAATTGTCTCGCAATACCACTATCTCTCCACTTCTGATTAAGGACTTCACAGACCCTCATCATCTTAAAAATATTACAATTCAATTGACTAGGGCAACTCATTAGTGCATTCATTACCCTATTTTAGAAAAGGTTGGGGGAATACTTAACCCATATGCGATCTGGTTCAAATAACAGAGAAATCCTTTCTCTACGACCTCTGATCCAGTCCCATTATAATAAACGATATCTATATCATCTTCTATATCCATAATTCTCTTCCAACAATCCAGAGAAGGCCCCTGATAATGCTCTACATTACCACTCGGTCTCACCAGAGTTCTAAATCATAACCCTGCATTCATCACATACTCCCCCCATTCTCTGTCTAAACTCTTTTTATACTGCAAAAATTTCTTCGCTACGTTTACATTCTCGGGATACTTCAAAAAATTGCCCAGTTTAACCTCCGGCATGCAACCCCACCCCCCTCCCAGAAGACACAGACGGATTGTCAGCAGTCACCATACCAATTGCCACATAATCATCCATAGTCCTATCAGAAGATGATGATTTCTCACTACTGGCAGAGACAACAAATTTACTACTGGGTTTCGGTTTTTTTGAGCGCATCAACCACACATAAAGGGAAAATCTATTCAGAGATTTCATTAACAAAACAGGCCTCCTCCCTCAGCCGTACACAACACATTATTAATCTACCCAAATAGTTCACAAACATAACCTACCAGTTTTTCAGGAAACTAACACAGCAAATAAGGAAGAAGAGAAAATGAAAACAGAGGCATTAACCTGTACTAAAAGAGCAACAGTCGTCGACTCCGGTTACCGCTCGCACCTCAGGCGACAAAACTTTATCTTTCTTAGTAAGATGAACACACAACGCTGGAGGACTGCGTTCAAAATTTGAAAATTTTCTCTCTCTAGAAATGCTTCTGCAACTGATTGTATTTTAAGAGAAGAAAGAAGAAAAGCTTTTATATTACCCCTCGGTTTCTAAAACGACGGCTCTTCGGGACACATGTCCATGTCATCTCTCCTAACATGCATGTCTTTTTATTTGCCCTCATAATGGTTTTTGGGGTAACGTGTTCTGTTCTCACGTCTGTCTCTCTCCTCTGCCATTATTACAGACTCACTGCCCAAAAAGATTTACACAGTTCTTACAGCACGATTATTTATAACAACAACTTTCTACGGCTACACGATCCTGCTACACTTTTTTATAGCATGGTTCCAGCTCAAAAAACCTAAGTACAACTATTACAGCTGTCACTTACCACATTGTCGGCTTGACAGACGCAGAAATATCAGCGGCAAATCCTGGTTCAGTTCCCTTTCATTCAAAAATTATTATAGATACAGAAAGCAATGGTGAACCGACCTCAACACAAGCACATCATTTTATTATGATCAACCGTCCGACCTTACATACAATGATAGAACGGATAACTTTCCTCACCACGTGGAATGGTTTCAATATAGCTCTCACAAGCTTATCCAGCGCGTGCTCAAAAGGCTCCCACCAAGTTCCATTGATGATAACAAGTATTCAAGATTACAACGACATAGCTCTAAATAACTCATGACATGAAAGGGATCACGACCTTGTCATACCCATAGACATAACAATACTGTATCTGAATAAGGTCACACATATATATAGGGGCGACCTGCACAGTTCGGAAATATCAACACGACGTCCTACATATTTTTGACCTATTTCATCAATGACTAGTTCGATTTTTGTCCAATAGTGTCTTACAACAGTTCTAAAATAGCTTCAAGCACTTACAAGACAAGATAATGAATTTCGAATTTCTTATTCAAGGAAAGCAAGGTACAAGAACAAACACTTCAACCAGTTCGGAACTAAAGATTACAAGCTCTATAAACATTTTTATCTTCTACAAAGAATAGCCTACGTTGTAGATGATAGTGCAATACTTGAAAAGAAACAATGGAGGGCCCAGCAGAAAAACTCAAAGCTCAATGATGGAAATTGGAATGAGGCAGATGACAAAATTAATCCCACCACTCCTCCATAACCTCAACCTCCACTCCCAACGAAGAACCTCCTCCATCGTTAAAATACCCAATCTTTCGCAGGGTATCGACAGTACTTCTCAGACGGCTTCCACGCCATCTCGTCTTCTGCCAATACCGCATCTTCTGCAAGCATTCGCAGACAGGACCGACGGTGAGCAACAAACAAAACCACATAATGGAATCGCCACAGTTGATGAAAATCATCATCTGGCCTCCTCTACTTCTTCCCACGTCATCCCATGGAAATTCGGCAGAACAGGGATTGGAGTTGGCAACGAAAGGATTTGGGTGCCAAAATAACGAGTTTGCAGACTCGCCATTTTTGTTTGAACCCTAACTTCATATGTTTGGCGTCAAGTTGTCACCATCACTGCTACTCAGCCTAACATAAACGGCTGACAACGTTAACCAGGGTGAACAGTGATAGCAACTATTTACCATATTTTAAACCCGTAACATTTAATGCACTCCACAACTTCCAATAAGATATTCATCACAAGTACAGGTCTCAAGAGGAATTTCTAGGAGACCCAACAGTCGAAACTACTATTCTTCCAAGATAAAATGGGGGTCATCAATGCAACATTCAATTTAGACGACTGGACATCTCAACCAACACCACTCGCAACGCACGTTTATCCTGCTATTAGCTGAGAGGGTGCAGTTGTAAGGGTTTAGTTCTAATCCTCGTACCGAGTCTGATATTTGAACTTACATAGCTCGAGATAACATACTGATAACCAATCAAGGACTAAAGTAAGGAGATCGCAATACAGACTTCCTCATCTACAGCTCGGGGTGACAAAGCATCCAATAACATCGCACTGCACAAAATACTCAGATATCTATCTACAGTTCGAATACACGCGAACACTATTAGAGATTGCATCTACATCAACAGTTCAGAGATATCAAAACATCCTGTGACTTTGCGCTACCGAAGATACTCCTCTACTTATCAACGGATCGCATGCACACGAGCATCACAGGAGATTGTATCTTCCCAATGATCTTAAGATACAACTAAAGAATGTTAATAGATCCGTTGCAGATCAACAAGTATCAAGACGTTACAAAAGTCCACCATGAAGACTCCTCAAAACCTAATATTGTAACGTTCCTCATCAATGTAACCAACGGTCATATTATAAGACCTATAAATAAGACTAGATAGTAACAGATTAAGAAGGACTACTCTGAGAACCTCTAAGAGATTATTTTTACATCTCTCTTTCTCTCTCTCTTTGTAATAACTAGCAGTCTAAATATACTTCTCTCACATTCTAAAATCCTCAGGAGAGGTCATGGTTTTTAACCAATTCAAGGGTTTTCCACGCTTAATCTAGTATTGTTTTTGTTTCCTGCTCATAACTAAACATACTAGATTTTGAAGGTATAAAGCGCTATCTTCGTGCAATATGAAAATAGACTATTACAATAACCTCCTTACTAGAAGTATTGGCGAAGTTTACCTACCAGAAAACAAGCCATTACAATGGGCGCCGTATGTGGGAAATTTATTTTTTTCTTTACCAAATCTCATTTTAAGAAATCTTTTCCATGACCAACATGAACCTCAAAAGTGCCTCCAGTACCCAGAGAAATAATGAAGACGTTCTAGTCACCGTCCAGCCAGAAACTGTCAATTTGCACAATGTTGTTGTCGAGCTTCAGAAGCAGATAGAATCTGATAGGAACCAGCGACTCAAAGATCAAAGGATTTATGCCCAAGCCTTCCAAGTCGGGAGGGATGAGAGGAGGAAGGCCCTGGAATAACAGAGTCGAACTCATCATAAAGAAATGGAAAATCTACGATGGCACCAAGATCGATTTACTGGTCGACAAGAATCACCTCCCCAGGCCCGAAGTGATCATCGGTCACGAGCATTCCAAAGGAAATACATACTAAGGGAAGAGAAAATTGAACTTAAAGATCTCTATCAAGGAACCCAGATAGAGTATTCCGACATTTTGGCCTCACATCATCAGCATCGACAACTCGGGGAAGTCAACGAGCACGTCATCAGACCCCACCACCACCTCCAAGATGACCAGTTAGAGAATAGTTGGGCCCAGAAGGACAAATAGATTTTGATCCCCAGGCTGTAGCTGAACCAAACGCTCTCTAATAATTAATTACCTTGGATGACTTGAACAATAGGATTAAGAGTTTGAGACCAACCCCATTTCACCTAATCTCAATACCCTGTCGATTCCAGATAACTTCTGAAATAACTAGTCGCTTGAGACTAACCAATTTCTATCGTTTTAGGTCTAAATTGAGAGATCCTAAATCCTCTGAATTAATGGTCAAGGCTTAACCTAGTTCAAGTTGATATGATTATCTAATGTCAAGCAAGCAATGGAAATTAAAGACAAGGCAAAGATTTTTAACCCTGTGGGAAACCTTTCTCAGGAAAAAAACTCACAGGTCGCTGTCGAATCACCCGACAGCTAAACACTCCACTATTGAAATCAAATTACAAGAGTTTGACTACTTACAGACTCGATAGACACATCTCGTGGTTATCTCTCTTTTAATCAAGCTCCTAACAATCAATTCCTTATTCTCGCAACGCCTTTCCGTTCTCGCAACGCCTCGCCTTAGATAACGTACCAAAGCTTCAAAGCTTGAATCGCTCAAACTTTACAAATCAATTATTAGGTTTTCTAAACTTCTCCGATTGATTCAATTTTAGATTTACTTCGCGTTGAATCGATCGTTAAAATTTCTCCTCTCTCTAAAATATCAAGCTCTGAAAAATAGGTTTTGGAAGAGGTGAGTTTGAAAAAAGGTAAGTATGTTTTAAGTAGAAAAACATAAAACACGGGCTTTGTTCGAATATAAATTAATCTATTCGAACAGGAATCTATATGTTAAAAGTTATTCGAACAACAATCAATCTATTCGAATAGAAATGTATATGTTAAAAGTTATTCGAACAACAATCAATCTATTCAAATAGAAATGCATATGTTAAAAGTTATTCGAACACAAGTAATTCTATTCGAATGCAATTTTATCTGTTGTAAAATATTCGAACATCATTAAAGGTTATTCTAATGGAACTTCTATTTTCTTTAAGGAAACATTCTTATTACTTTTTTATACTCTGTAAAATACATAGGGCTTGATATTATAGACAAAGGAGTTAGAAACCCACTTACCTGTTCAGTGCCAGTCCAGCTATAGTTGTTCCATGTACAATCTCTGACGTCGAGTAACCACAAGATTGTGTTGACATCTAAACTAGACATGGAATGAAACAAACTCAAAACATGGATGTTTCAACTTCCACATACCGAAGTTTCACCAATATGCAGGCCTCACCGACCCACTCACCCACGTCCATCACTTCAAAGCAACCGTTGGCCTATACTCAAAATTTTATCACATGTTGTGCCGTTTATTCGACATGAGCCTCAAGGAAGAGCCTTTAAGATGGTTTCACACCATTCCTGAAGGTTCAATAACCAGCTTCGCCCAGTTACAGCAATTGCTCGAATCAAACTACACATATGCTAAAATGTGCGAGATTACTATTGATTCTTTGTTCTTTTTTGAACAGAGCGTGAATGAAACCTTAACAAACTTTTACAAGCATTTCTTGCAAGAAACAAGGAAGATTGGGAACTCAGATCCCAAGTTTGTCGTACCGACATTCACCTTTGCGCTCCACATCGATTCAAAAGTTTGAGAAGAGCTTACACTTCATACGCCTAAAACAGTTACAAATGTCAATAACTACATCGAGCTCGAACGATCCAAGAAAGATAAAATGAAGAACTCTTCTGTCATTTATCCCAACGATGTACTCTCACCACCACACTCAAAACCAACAAGCAATGTTACTTCCAAAAAACGTGGGCGGTTCAACAACAACGTCAAACGATAAGACAGGAAAAAGGTAGACCTATCCCAGTCTTGCCTTCTATGACAACCACCTTATCAGCTATCTTACCGATACTAAGGGGGGATGAATTCTTTTGAGAAGCACAAGAGATTCCAGATGTCCCAAATAAACCTCTGTGCCAGTAGCATAATGTATATAGCCATGCAACTGACAATTGTTACTCCCTTATACAAATTTTTAACCGTATTGTCCTGGCATGAAGGCTCCAGGAGTACGTAATCGATGTCCAGAAGTTTCTCAAAGAAAAAAAGAAGAAAATAAGTCGAACAAGAGCAAGGGCAAGGTTAAGCTCGACATCTTCACATGATCGAGATTGAAAAAAACAAGAAGTGAAAGAAGGATGACATAATCGCATCCTGCTGCAAGATGACGTCATCTGAGAAATTTGCCAAACTTCTACCCAGCATCAACAAAGCCAAATACCCATATCACATTTCATTTGATGACTGCAACACCAATCATGTCAAATACCCTCATGATGACCCATTGGTAATAATGCTCAAAATAGGACAATACTATTTACACACTCCTTATCAACACTGGAAGTACGGTTGATGTACTGTTCAAAAGAGCGGTTGATATTCTAGGCCTCAAAGATTCAATCAAAGATTCAGCCAACACCATCACAGGATTTAATGGTTTAAAAGAATCGGCCTTGGGAAAGATCACATCCCCTGTTTAAGCAGGACCAGAAACCACCTTTGTCCAATCCATTAGTATTGATGTTGAATCAAAGTACTTGGGGATTTTAAGAAGAAGTTGGCTCCATTCTATAAAAATAGTATATTTGACATATCATCTAGCATTATGTTTTCCAGCATATCACGGAGTCTATGAAATAAAAAGAAGTCAAGTTGTGGCATGAATGAGCGAAAATACCACCATAAACTCTCATGCATCAAAACTCCTGAAAGCATAGCAATTACAAATAAAGCCACCTCCCACATTTGAACAACATGATACTGAAATAGTTAAATCAGTAAAGCTCGATGGTTCGGGGAGAAACACTTTTATTAGATCTAAACTATCACCAAAAGAAAGGGAAACCCTACTTCAGCTCTTAAAGAAAAATGTTGATGTCTTTGCGTAGACTTTTCAAGATATGCCAGGAATCGACCCTTCTATTGCATGCCATAAATTAAATCTCGTGCTAAACAGCAAAGCTGTAGTATAGAAGCGTCGTAACCTAGCCCCCAGGCTCTGAGAAGCAGTAAATGAAGAAATAGATAAGTTAAATCTTGTTGGATTCATTCAAGAAGCTAAGTATCCAAAGTGGGTCTCAAACATCGTAGATGTCCCAAAGAAGAATAGAAAAATTAGGGTCTGTGTGGATTTTACTGAACCAAATAAATTCACACCTAAAGACAATTTTCCCCTTCCTTTGATTCCTCACCTCCTCGACTCTGTAGCATGTCACGAACTTCTTTCAATGATGGATGCAGCCTCATGATATAACCAAGTTCCTCTCGCTGAAAAAGATCAAGAGAAGACCATATTTATAACAGAAAGGGGACTTTACTGTTACATGGTCATGCCCTTTGGCTTAAAAAATGCAGGAGCCATATACCAGCGGCTCGTCACACGAATGTTCAAAGATCACCTAGGTAAAATTATGGAAGTATACATCGACGACATGATCTGCAAGAGCCTAAAGCGAGAGGACCATTGCAGTAATTTGCAAACCATCTTCGACATCCTTCGTACATACCGCATAAAGCTAAACCTTGAAAAATGCAAATTTGGAGTTGCATCTGGAAAATTCTTAGGCCGCCTAGTAAGTAAAAGAGGCATAGAAATCGATCCAGAGCAAATCAAAACACTTATGGCCATGCCATCATCACGAACCAAAAAAGATGTCCAAAAACTTGTCGGGAAGGTTACCGCACTTCACAGGTTCACTTCAAAGTCATTTGATCGATACAAACTTTTTTACCTAATTCTTCGTGGAAACCCATCACCTATAACAAAGAAACAACTCAAGGAAATCGTCTGGACTCCAGAATGTGAATTGGTTTTTCAAGATCTCAAAAGATACATGGGGCGTCCTTCCATAATGAGTACTCCTATTGAAGGCAAAGTATTAACAATGTATTTATCAACAACAGATGACTCAATCAGTTATGTTCTTATTTGAGAAGATAACGAAGTGAAAAAACCAATTTACTTCATCAAAATAACTCTAATGCCTGCAGAAAAAAGATACACCACCACTGAGAAATAACTTGTATCCCTGGTGTATAGTTTCCAAAAACTTCGACCTTATTTCCAAGCACACTCCATCAAAGTCATCACCAAATTCCCCCTCAAACTAGTACTTTCCAAAAAATAGAAGTCAGAAAGGCTCAACAATGGTCTGTTTTCCTAGAAGAATATGACATTTCCTTCAAGCCACAAATATCAGTCAAAAGACAAACAGTAGCAGACTTCTTGGCAGATTTTCCCATCAAAGACCCCAAATGGGAGGAACTCGAAGATGTTTTAACCGATGACTCAATTGCAGAGCCAGACGCATGGTCAAAAAATACATGATGGAGACTCTATATAGATAGATCTGTTGGACCAAGAGGATCAGGGATTGGCATCGTTCTCGTTACACCATCCAGCCACATAATTAAAAAAGTTATCAAACTTAAATTTTATGCCATAAATAATGAAACGGAGTATGAAGCTATCCTACATGGCCTAGAGCTCGCTTTAACACTTAGATGAGAAGAAATAACTATTTATGTGGACTCCTTACTAGTAGCCAACCATTACAACAAAATATTTAAAACATCATAAAAAATGGTTGAGTACGCTGCGTTGGTCAAAGAACTGATGAAAAAATTCAAGATATCAACAATTTCTTAACTACCCAGAGTAGAAAACCGCCATGTTGACACACTAGCATACATCGCCGCCATGCTCGAAGACAGTGAGAAGAGGACTTTGGAAATCTAAGTTATCAAAAATTTTAGTCTCGATTCAAATTATTCCATACAAATACAAGTCACCGAAGATGATGATCTCAAAGATTGGAGAAAGCCATTTCTTACATATTTTAATTCTAATACCCTCCCCGTAACTAAGAAAGAAGCTCGGTCTTTATTAGCAAAATATCGAGATTCAAAGTCAAAGGAGGAGTGTTATAGAAAATTACAGGTGGAGGCCCAGTGATCGAATGCATCTCTCATAAACAAGCCCAAATTAATATTAATGAACTTCACGAAGGAATTTGTGCTGGACATATTTTAGGACGATCACTTGCGCAAAAAGTATTCACACAGGGTATGTACTGGCCAAAGATAAGATTGCGAAGACTTTGCTTAAAAATGCTGCAAATGCCAAATCCATGCACAAGACATCAAAAATCTAACCCTCGACTTACATGTCAGCAATGTCCTCTGGCCATTTAAACGATGGGCCATCAACATACCCCAGTTGCTGTGTCAATCAGATATCGTAGAACGTGCTTGATCCCATCCCAGTGCCTTTGGGTAGGTATAAAACTATGGCGAGCCAAACAATTCAATGCGAAGGATATGCCGGGTCGAGTAACCCTGCTAAGTATAACAAAACACCAATAACTCCTAGACAAGGCAAATCAGGCCCTAGAAGTTTCTCTCCCCCGTCTAGAGGATGAAAGATGTCCTTGCTCACGTATAGTGAATGGACAAACAAATGTTTTGGCACTGTGTGTCGTAATCATACCAAAACGCTTAATGATTCTTTCGGTATATGTCGCCTGATGTACGATTATGCCACTTTCAAGATGTTCGATCTGCAAACTGAGACAAAACTTGGTGTTCTTAAGGTCTTTCATTTCAAATTCCTTCCCGAGGTATTCGGCGGCTATCGCGATCTCCCCAAGAGTTCCAATGATATTCAAATCATTTACGCATACTGCAATGATGGCTAAACCAGTATATGTTTTCTTGATGAAAATGCACTGACATACAGAACTATTTGCAAAATATCCGGCCTTCAAATATTTAGTTAACCTGTTGTGCTACCGGAGCTCTGACTGTTTTAATCCAAATAGTGACATATCCAATTTTATTACGTAAGCACCCCGTGTACCGGGTTGTGATGCTTTCGGAAGCTTAAGCCCCTCGGGTAGCTTCATGTAGATATCCATATATAGTTTCCCATATAGATATACGGTAACCACATCCATAAGACACATGTCTAGCTCGCTCTCAATGATTGACAGACTGATCAAGTACCTTAACTATATAACATCCATAACCGGAGAGTAGGTTTCATCATAATCGATGTCAGGTCTTTGGGTTAAGCCATGGGCAACTTGTCATTGCCGTGTACCTAACAATTTTTTCGTGTTCTTTATGTTTTCATACAAATACCCATTTATACCCGTCATGCTTGATGGCATCATGACTACAAACTATTGGTCCAAAACCTTGCCTTTAGCTAGCAAACTGAGCTTCGCATTTATCACAGACTCCCACTCTGGCCAATCTGTGTGGTTTCTACATGCATCTACAGTTAGTGGTTTTAGATGATCATCCTCGATGGCAAGCACAACGATCCCACGTAGTACCATTACTGACAAAGTTAATTAAGAGCTCTCGATTATCATGTACACGCGCCGCGACGGGCCTGTCACGTAATGTGTCATGTGGATGCGCAACTACTATAGCCCTGTCAATGGGAGGTTCAATCCTCGACGAACCGACTATACCATTAGTCATTATTTTTCCCGTACGCTATTTCTTAGCCCCCGGTTAAGTGTTCCTCTTTACAATGGGGCGTCCTCTCGTGACGCGCGGTATAGATTCATATGCGGGGTACACAGCAGTTCCCTGAACATCCAGTTGTATAGGTATATTACTTGCAAGTACATACACCTTGGTTACTTTACGGTATCGTTGAATGCATTCGGCGATTCATTGGTGATCAATTGCAAGTGTAGAATCCATTGTACTTCCTTGTCACCCTGGTTGGTCATGGGATCTAGATGAGACAACGATGGTATTTTCGAGTTAATCTTGGAATTATCCTCAGTATTGACTATCATAGCTCTCCCCAATACTGGAAATATCGTCTTATCAAAGTGACATTCCGTGAATCTCGCGGTGAATACGTCGTCAGTCGTGGGTTCCAATATCAGATGATAGATGGTGAATCATAACCATATAAATACCTAGCCAGCGTTGGGTCTCATCTTCGTATGTTATGACGGTGCGACCGACACATGTACGAAACATCCAAATGTTCTCATCATGTTCATTTAGTTCCGAAATGCTTTAATTGTGTGCCCCAAAATGATTCTCATTCTTCTGATATCAGATATAAAAGATAAAGTTATTAATTTATTATTGAGATAAAATACAAGGGCTCTGCATCCATTTTTCATCACACCAACATCATTCAGATTAAGGTTATCAATGGATTGGATTTGATCCTGTATCCGATCTTTTCTGTTAATAAAGGATTAGGATCGGGAAAAAAATGATCATCTACGATCCGATCGGGTTAGGATTCAACGGACCCGATCATTTAAAAACCCAATCCGTTAGAAAGGCATATATATACATATTGGTTATCCCTCTCTATGAGAGATATTATTCAATCAAAAATATCCTACTCTTCTCTCAATCATTTTATTCTTCATTAGTGATAAGAGTATCTATTATTATTGAACACTAGAAAATTGCTTTAGGTTTGGAATTTAGTATTTACCAACTTTTCAGCCGAAGTCCCAAAGATATATAAATCTGAACTTACCAACCCTTTTTGGATTATGAATTTCATAACCCGCTATATCATGCATCAGACAATAGATTAAAACATGGTCGATATAACCATAATCTGAATTCACCAAGCCTTTTTTTTTCTCTCGCATTTATCAGTTATAACAAAAAACATAATGATCAAATTTGCACTCTTGCAATATTTTCACGAATGTAAAGATGGTTCTAGAAGCTTATGTGTTGATGATGGTGTTCTTACCCATTCCAAATTGTTGCAACTTTTTCCTAGTGGTGATGTACACTGGTCCCTCACAGGTTTGTTTCCATCCATATGGCAAAGTCTCTGTTTAGTGGAATACAGAAAGAGTCGTCCATCATCATAAACTTTTTTTTCACCGTCATAACATTAAAATCTCTGTTACTTGCGGACAGTCGGACATAAATTGTCATCATAGTTTTTGAAAATAATAATCAATCCTGGAGCTTATAGCCAAAATCCATACGTCATTTTTTGAGGTAACCATACGATTTTTTTTCCCAGCTTATAAGGCTGTTTTCTTTGTATAGGCCAGTCTAGTGACTCTAGTCTATTACGAACGATAACAATCAGCTTAAACTAGTGCTCAGTTTGGCTCACTGCAAAACTGATGCAAATACAAGTAATTTGTATTTCTAACGCTTTTATGGATAATTTGATAGAAGCATAGGAGAACTAATGGGTATTTAACTAGATTTAATTCCAATAGTATGTTTAAATCATCAAAAATATTCCAGATCACAAACATTTCCAGTATATCAAGCGAAGCCATACTTTGTTATTTGAAGTTTTTAGCAAAACACAAGCATAAAAAGAAAAAAAACGAGTCTACTCCCACACAAAGTTTGGGTTAAGCATAAAAAAAAACGGCCCCTAAGTCTAGCCTTGAGCTAAAACAAAGCCCAAAATAAGGCCACTAATTCATGGACATAAATATTCCTTATCATAATATACCGCAATGGCAGGGGGTATGAATTGTGGAACCATTTAACCACAGTTATAACAGCCATAAACTCCTGGACCCTAACTTAAACCCTTCTCCCACTGAGTCTACATAAATCCCCTCCCACACCTCTTACCCAATCCCATCTCTCTCTCTCTAATGGAACCACTGATTCCAGGTTTGCCAGATGATATGTCATTCGAATGCTTAATTCGAGTCCCTCTAACCCCACACAAACTTGAACTCAGTTTGCATCCCTGGAAAAACCTCGTCTCTAACCCGTCGTTCTATAAAGAACGACTCAAATCCGAAAATGCCGAAAATCTCGTTTTTCTAGTCAACCCCTCTCTAGTTCTACCACCACATTACCGGTTCTCACGATAGAACACGAAGAGAAGGAGAAAAACAAGTTTCGCAACCACATTGCACTCCTACATACGGGGCTTACAGTTTACAATGCTAGTCACGACACGTGGCAACGTATTACCAGTTCAATCTGTTTTCGAATCCCAATGTTTTGTGAGTGTGTTGTGGTGTCATCTTTGGGGAAGCTCATTCTGATTGGAGGCTGGGACCCAGTCACACTTGAGGCAGTTGCTGACGTGTACATATTTGATTTACGCGGTGGGGGTGGCGGTTTTCGCCGCGGCGCACCAATGACGGTGGCGAGGTCGTTTTTTGGGTGCGCTGCGGGGGGACGAGTATGTGTACGTTGCGGGTGGGCACGATAATCAAAAGAACGCGTTGCAATCGGCCGAGGTGTACAATGTGGAGACTGACAAGTGGCGTACGCTTCCGCCGATGTTGGATGAGAGAGACGAGTGCCGCGGAGTGTCGTTGGAAGGGGAGAAGAGGTTTGGGGTGGTGAGCGGGTATGGGACGGAGAGTCAAGGGCGGTTCCACGCGGACGCGGAGTGTTACAAACCCTATGGACGACTCCTGGTCGAAAATCGAGGGGTTTTGGGCCTTCCCTAATTCAAGCCCAAGTCCATCTCCATGACCCAAGATTCGGCGAAATGGAGATTTATTAATGAGGGTGGTGTTAAAGAGTACAATGGGGTGAAAATATTTGGAAGGTCGTAGGTTCGGTTCCGGAGGGCACGATGAGATCTTCTCCGTGTGTGGCCCAACTTGACGATAATCGAATCTTTGTGATGGGCCCGTGTACCCACACGGCGGCACTAACGGAAATGGGGATTCTCATGGCGGGTTTATTTTGGAGACGGACACCGGGAAAATGGACCCATATTGAGACTCCCCAGTAGTTATTCGGGCTTGGCTTTGTCTACTCGCTGCCCGTTTTGATATAAGAGACAAGTCGATTGTAATGAGTTAACTTCGAAGCCGCCCAGATAACAAAGTTTTCGATATCTTATGTTTTACTAGGGCTTTTTAATGCGTTTAAGCACATGAATATAAGTTTATTGCCGATTCTACAATTGGTTTTCAGCATCTTATTCACAAAAACTAGCACATCAACATTAACTCGAAGTGGATTCCCCATTCTAAATCGTATCTTGGAGAAACAGAGAAATATTTGGGTAATACATCCGTTGTTGCCAAGCACAACAATTTATATCAGAATATTTATTATGTGCGCCAACGCCAAGCAGAGTGCGGGCTAATGAGGAATCAAACCTACCTTTTGCATTCTAAAATATTTGCAGTATATGTTGAAGGGTTTGTTGCTTTCACTGCCTCGTGCACAGCTGAAAAGTCCTGATCTCCAAAACCCAAGCTCTAGCCTTCTTAACACCTACATTGAAATACAAAAATCAGTAAGTACTGTATAACGATCCTGCTCGAAATTAGGCCTAGCGGGTCTAGTAAATTATTTTTTCCAAGAACTCGAGATGGGGGTGAACTGTTGGGCAAACTGAAAAAGAGAAATTGCTAAAACATGAATCTGTAGTAAAATCTCTCGAGTCAATCGGGAACTCCCCGTAGGTATGGATATAGAGAGTTTATAACTCAATACAAGGACCAAATGTAAATTAGTTCTTTATGAAAGGGGTTCACAGAAAAGAGATCCGTGTGAAGCGGTCGATAACACTAAATGGGTTGAATGAATCTCTATAATGATAAGTACATTGGTTGCGTCCACACATAAGTGTTTCTAGTGTAGTAGTTGATAATACGTTTTTTATGATGTCGTTTCTATCTGTATATAAATCTGTCAGGACTCAGATTCTATACAGAAGCTATCAAAACATTATGTCAATTAATAAGAGAAGTTATTAATTCATCCTTTGGTACGAAGTAGGGACTGATACCTTAAATTAATAAACGGGTTATTAATTCATACAGTATTGACTTAGGGAGGTTACTTTAGTTGTTTTCTGTAAGTTTAGTGCGTAACCAGTGTCAGTCTATTTTCAC